>JAPZDX010000012.1:6147841-6158457 GCA_029783625.1 Naso annulatus | reverse complement strand
GAGACGCTCTGTTTGAGCTCCTGCCCCGCCTCTAAAGGCTTACTCTGCTCTGATTGGCCAGTTCAAACACACACCTTAGATCAACCTATAGAGAAGCCCAACACACTATGACACACAAGTGGTCTGAGATTTAAAAAAGCTGATGAGAACGGAGCATTCAGAGCCGTTAGAAACAACCCACAGGGATTACTGCTACATACCCTTACCTTATTATTTCATATTTTGGCATCATTGAAACCAGCAATCTGACTTTGTGACATCTTTTATAGGTTGAAAGAGACAGAGAAGCATAATATGACCCCGTTAAAAAAGAGATGATAAAATATTACACTATGCTTTAAATGTCTAAAAAATGAGGATTTGTGTGACAAGTGTAAACAGGAGGATTGCACACTGGGTATGTATCAATCTTGATGCATATCAGTAGAAATTGCTGAGGCATATCAGTAGAAAAAAGACTAGAACTGCTGTACAGTATACTCACTTACAGGTTAGGGAGAGAAGACAGGCAGACAGACAGAAGACAAGAGGTGGATGGTGGGATTTAAAGCAATGGTTTTACATTTTACAGAGTGGCACTTTGAGAGATTGCCCTGGAAAAACCCTGCAGCAGTTTCCTCTCTCCCTCTAAGGTTTAAAGCCTTAGCCCTCATTCTGCAGACAGGCGAGTGACATTCAGTGAGGTTATTTTGTTTTTGGATACTGAGCATTTCTATTCTTAGAAATGATCAAACTAAAGGCACACAATGAGAAAAAAATGAGCTGCTGTGAGAAGTCCTTTTTTTTTCTTATCAATAATGGTTCCCAGATGATGTTTTGTGCAGACTTACTCAAACACAAGCGCAGAAACACACATATAAACACAGACACACACACTCATGTACACACACTGATTCCCTCTTGTCTCTCCTCAGTCTTCATCATCATGCTAACCCTGCGTGTTTCACTCGGCAGGAGACAGAGAGGCTCATTGTTATTCCACAAGGGTCGGCTGATCTCAGCCAAATCTGTCTGTGCCTCGCTCCTCATTCCACATCATTCCTGTATTGTCGGCTCCCAGGAATCAGAAAATCTCTCATCTTTGGGATCTACTGGAAATGTGGGAAATCTGTGAGTGAAGCCCTCTCCCTGGGGGATTCCTTACCCAAGCTGCGGGAAAGTCTGAAGGGAAAGCTGAGCAAAGACGGAGAGGGAGACAGAAAGAGGAAGGCTTTACTCTGCTTCGAGCTCCTAAGGGGTACAAAGCCAAAGCTGTTCTAATATTGAGAGAAAATGCCCGGCCAGGCTGGGTTTGGTTTCTCGCTCCGTTATTATGTGTCACTGGAGGCACGCTGAGAACAGTAGCTGGCCATCTCCTTGAAGGAAGCATGTGTCTCTCCTTGAACGACCAGAGCTCATCAATAAGTGATGCCCCGTCTCTTCCAGTCTATCACACAGAAAGCAGAGCCGCCTTGATTTGTTTTAAAAGACAGCGCCCCACACAATACTGTCTCTATTCTCTCTCACTCTTCAGATGACATCCCATCCTTTTCTTTACACTTGATGTTTTGGGGCTGTTTTTCAAGCTCCCAGAAAAGAGTTTTGGAGCCACTCTGAAATAACTGACACAACTGCAACTGCCCCAGTGCTCTTTGCCTCTCTGTCCTGTGACTCTGGCTCAATACATTCCAGCAGTCAGAAGACGACTGGGTGCAGTGATAGGGGCCTTTTTTCTGGCCACGCTGACACCTAATCCCTTTTCACAGTGCCATGCAGCCTCGCCAAAATAATCACTTGATGGGAGTTGAGAGTGATTACCACTGTTCACTTTTATCTCCAATGAGCGCAGAGAATATCGTCCAACAACAACAACAACTGCTCGCCTCTGTGATGCCGGGCCAAGTGAGGGCCAGATGAGCGGGGATACAGCTACACAGAAAAAAAAAGGCTAATGGTTTTTAACGGGATGTGTGTGTGCGTCGTGTACAAAAGATGCACGCACTGTAAGTCGATTCGCATGGATAAGTAATTAGAACAGTGGTCCATCGCCTTATGCACAGCCTGCATATTTTACAATCCCTACTGTAGACTTACAGCATGTGAACTTTTGGGAATTGCCACATAGGATTTTGGGGATAAGTCGTAATCATTTGGTAGGCTTCCAAATAAATCGCATTAAATTATCATTTAATGTAAATTAATGTTTTTGGTTTGAAATGGCTTTACTGCTAATTCCCAAACACAATGATAAGGTTGATTGTAATGCTGGTATCTGTGCAGAACGAAGTCCTTTTGCAGCATCCTGATAAACTGGATCCAATTAAAATCCTCAGAAAATAGGAATTACTTATGAGTTTTGTCGGAATACACATATAAATACTACATTTTATGCTTGTTAGGACAGTGCTCTTTGCCCCAATGGTAAAAATATTCCAGAAAAATGTACCTTTTCAAATTTAATGCCAGATATACACTCTCTAACTCAAGGACATGTCAGCAGGCAAATGTTCACTGTCACAGGGGCTTGAACCCGCGGGCTTCCAGCTGAAGGACGCCCTCGCTACTCGCCACATCACCCTGCCACTTGGCGTTTTTCCTGACAGCTGCAGCGAAATGAGGGTGTTTCCTCACCTGATTGTCAGACATGACATAGAGAGAGTTCCTGTCCAGGGAGAAGGCCATGTCCCGGAGGATGGGGCTGCTGTCCTTCATCACAGTCACTGTCTCGTACAGTACGCCTCCCTCCAGAGGACCATCCACTCTGATCTGCAGACACACAGACAAATACACAGACAGGAGACAGTGAATGCCTCGCTGCAGGACACAGTGACTAAACTGTGACTGTAAATTTGTAGAGTGACATATGTTGTTTACTGTTTATCAGTTTGTGTACTTTGTTATGCATCTGTTTGTGAGCTCCAAGTGTCCCTGCAAAATACGATTGTGAGAATATCTTCTGAGAAATGAAACAAACAGCGTGTTGTTAATTTAATGACTGGCCAATTTTACTTTTATCTTGCAGAGTTTGCAGTCTGCAGTGTTCTTGCTTCAAGTTGTTATAGGCTGAGTTTCTTCACTTTGGTGGATTTGAGCATGTGATGTTTAACATCTCTGGTAATTTCAGTACGCGTACATCACGAGGCAAAAATTCTGAACGGTCCATTTACCTCCCTCTAACCAGATAATCACCAACTGTGCAAAATGTCTTTTTGCAGCCTACGAGACATCTCAGTTTGTTCTATATTAACAAATAGACTTATGTGATAATGAATAACTAGTTGTAACAAAACTCCCCTTGTGCATAACAGCAAATTATAGTATAGCTAATTAACAGAAAGGATTCTCATGGGATATGACACACAACACCTTCACTATCATCTTTCACTATTTTTTAAAATGTTGTCAGGAGTTAACTAAATGAAACAATATATATTGGTAAAATCTATGCTCCATCCAGAGCGTGTTTAGCCTAGCTTATCACAAAGTCTTAAAGCAGGAAAGATTGCTGGCCTCCACCAGAAGGAAGAGTACACATCTGATATTACCAAAATACCATTACGTGTTGTTAGCTAACACACTGGACAGAAAGATGTTTTAGCAACTAGGTTTTGTCATCGTAAAAAGCTGTTGTTTATCTGTGGCCTACATTAGCTTATATATAATGGCTACACTCCAGTTTGGTTAAGGATAGGCACAGTGAAGTGTTTCTCTTTTTAATTTTTTCTCTGTACTAAGCTAACATTTGGCTAAAGCTATCACAAAGCTATCTTGCAAAGAGATTATATTGGGGTGACCTGACAGCTAGCTAGTAAGGATGACTATAAGTTAGCATTAGAATACAGCTGAGTTGTCGAGGTTAGCATGCTGTATAGCAAAAATCTGCCAGTCAGTATCAACCAAACGATCAAGAAGATAGAAATAATGTTAATTATTTAACCCTGATGCTGAATGTTTGCTGTCAATCCCGATGAATATCAAAAAATATTTTCAAAGACTCAAAAGTAGTGGTGGGCAGACCAATTGGTTTCAGTGCCGCACTGTTTCGACGGCCCACTGTTCCGCCGGCTCACTGTTCTGCCCACATGTTGTGAGATGCACCAATATTACAGACATCCAGTTGCTCACTGCCTCCTCCATTTCCTTTCAAGATAAACATGAACGCAGAAAGATGGCTGCTCTTTTAGGCTGTTTGAATGGCTTCATGACTTCCATTTCTTTGTACAGACTAACCCAGACCCTTACCCTAACCTAACCCTAACCTTAACCAATTTATGCCTAATCCTAACCTTAACCTTACCCAAATTCATACCTTACCTCTAAACTTGGTGCCCCACTGTTCCACCGGCTTGTTGGTGCATCTCACAACATGCAGGAGGGACAGTGAGCCAGCGGAACAATGAGCAGGCCCCTTCTTTACACAGTATCAGTTCCTTTGAGTTTACACATGTAAATGTATCGAACCTTTCAAACCTTTTGAGTTTTTATCTGACCCCGGTGCGTATCAGACACTTTCAAAATTCATTCAGAAAGATTTGTTTGTCAGTTTTTGCCCAGCACCATTCAAAAGGGTTCACCAAGGAAAACTGCAAAGACAGTTTGGACCAAAGTTATTAGAGAAACAAGAGTGGCTAGAAACTTGAGAAAACGGACGTGGGAAAGCTGAACAGTGCCCTAAATAGTTATTAACTATCCAGTTAATTAATTTTAATATTTCCAGGCATCAACCAGTGAAGCAGCAAAGGAGGGTTGGAGAGGGAAAGCTGTGTCAATGAAGAGAGAGATGTGAGTGAGGAGGAGGAGGAGGAGGAGGAGAGAGAGCTCACAACAAGTGAGTCGAGCACCTTATACTTTGCATTATTTAATCGTTAATTTCAGAAAGTGTGGGTGTGTTTTCTCCACCGTGTGCAGGCACATACCCTAGCATTTATTTTGTCTCTGCACTAGTACTAACTCTAAACTGCGACTACAAGCCTACCTAATAACTCCCTCTTTACATGCAGCAGTAAGCAGTAGCACTGGACTGTCTTCATTTTTCATTTATGCCATCAAGAAAATCTTTTCATTGTAAAGGGGAAACAGAAAACAGACAGATCTGCTGCATCTCATTCAAAGGTCCAACTGGCCAGTGGGACTGTGACCTAAATCCACCTAGTTGTGCCTGTGACGCAGTTGAGTTGTGAAACGTGTTTATTGAGCTCAGCCTTAATTTGACTTTCGGATGACTTTCAGGCAGCAATCTTTTGGGGCTCATTAAATGAGAACACGGAGAACAGATGCCCACTGGTGAAGGGTTTTCGATTCTCCGCTCCCACTTCTGCCTACAAGCAAGATGTGCTGCTGCAGTGAAGCAAACAAATAAGCAGGTCTGTCTTTGTAATAAGTGGCTTACTGATGTTGGAACTGNNNNTGAGGATGTGAAACTGTTTTTAAAGATGTAAAGTGGTGAGTAAGCCGCAAAGCCCTTTATTATTGTAATATAAATACACATCGCATTAGAAGAAGCTTACTCACGACACAATGAAAGTGCTTTAACTTTTCATTTACGCACCACAAAGACAAACCTCCCCGTTTGTTTTCCTTTTTATATTGCATAATCATTTCCCAGTGTGTTTTGCACTACAGTGCTCCTTCATTTTTTGTCTCACAAAAATACCTTTATGTGCACTCAGAAAACCCATCTTTCACTGTTGGTGTGGGAAGGATGTGAATTGCATCATGCAGTAATGATGAACTTGACACCTGAAATACAAGTCAGAAATGTGAAATCTTTGGTAAAAAAAAATGAATAAAGCATGAATGCTCATTAGCTATGGAAACCCAGGTTGAAGCCTCATTTAAATTCCATGGAGATCGGATCATTAAACATGTGATGCAATTACAGTAAAGCTGAATTAATTTCTCAATCATCATAATTGAAATAAATGCAAGATAATGAGGAATTGGAGCAGAGAATCATGGAAGTGTTGCGAAACGTCTGCAGTGCAATTATGCCAGTCTTCCCTGCATGCATCCTGACGCGTGGACTGAGGCGACCTCGCCACCCAAATCAAATCTGACTGCAGAAGATTTTGAATGCGTGCCAGGCCTAGCTCGCACACATGGTGGCAGAGCCTCAGCAGTCTCTCAATGGGGACAGTCAATCAATACAAAGTGATTACATGATTGGATCCCCTGGGCACCAAAACTTCATCAATCAATCACGCCTCCACCTTCCAGGCAGCTGTGCCTCTCCAACCGTCAGCCCCGCCAGCGAAGAATCAGTAAGAGAGCAAGAAAATATGTGCAAATATGAGTGTGTGCGTGTGTGTGTGTGTGTGTGTGTGCGTGTGTGTGTGTGTATGTGTGTGTATGTTTGTGTGTGTGTGCGTGTGCATGTATGGGGTACAGTTCGGCATCTTTTATATACATGACAAAAGTAACAAGCAATCCACTGACACGTTGAGTCCAGATCAAGACTTTGTGTCTCTTGTTCTGTCTTCTCTCTTCTCCTCCTCCTCCTCATCCTGTTCCTCCTCTCTCGTACTACAATCCCTCACAGTAATGTAATTTTTTCCCACATTCTTCATCTCATAAATGACGGAGAGCGTGAAAGCCTTTCTGTTGTAAAGCAATGTTAAAAAACACCTAAACAATCGTATGGAGAGAGACAGAAACTAAGCCACATATGTTTTGAGTTGAGTATGATGAGGTTTAGGGGTGCAGGGATGAGTGCAGACAAACACTGACCCAACGCAACGGATCCGTGGTGTTTGATTTCAGTGGATTTAAAAGTGGTTTTATCATTTAAAGCAGGGTTGACCAGGCAGAAGACCTCTGGGGATACAACAGGTCCTCAATCTCTCCTTAAGCCCCACAGCTCCATAATGAGAGTAAGGCGGGTTTAATTGGTTTTATAATGAGCCTGCTTGTAAGAAATAACACACAAAGTTGCACACACACGGGCACTTACTCTCACACACACACACACACACACATACACAGGCGTGCAAACAAAGACAAAGGAATGCACTTGCAATACAAAAAACATTAGACACAGCGTGCTCACTCTTTTGTTGGTTGCTCTCATTAAATTTGTAGTTGTAAATCAATACACTGAAATGCATTATGGCATCAGAAACGCACATCACACACAGAGTGCAACAATCCAAAAAGTCCCCTTTTTTACTTGTCATTTTACATTAAGTATCCAAATAAAATCCATATGAGATAGTATACCTTTGTTCAAATTATCATTATTATTATTATTATTATTATTATTACCTTTCTTCTATGGTTTTTCTGTTCATTTTTGTGCTTCATATTTCTTTGTATATTGCATCAGTGTCTATCTGTAAGATCTTAATTTGAAGGTTTGTTGTTTAACCAGTTAATTACTTAAATATAAACAAACTTGACCACATAGATTATATTTTGTTTAACCTACCTGCTACACATGTAATCAGAGTCAACACTACTTCAGACCAGAAGCAAATTTTTAGACGACCATCCCACCCATTTTTTCTGAAAAAGCTTTATCTATGAGATATTGTATTTGTTTACATTTTGTCCATATTCAATAGACGTGTGACAACGTTAATTAAAAAGAACGTCTGTGTCAAAATCCTTCTTCATGTTAGTATTCCAGTTGGGAGGGCAGCACATGTAAGGAACTATTTTTCCAGGCACAATAACTTTCGTCTCCACGGCTCCTCTCTCTCTCTCACTCAGCAATTTTTCACCACATAAACACAGACGTTCTCTTTAGAAAGGTGAATTACCTATACCTAGCTACTTTTATGTGTCCTGTAGTGTTTCTATACCCTGTTTCAGCATGAATGGCAGTGAATTGGCTTTAAAAATGCAGTTTCAGATCTACTAAAGTAAACACATGGTCACATTTTAACAACAACATTTGCAGAAGAGGGGACGATTTCTGCTAATAGTGACAGGTCAAAAATGGATGATCAAAATAATACCAAACAACACTGACTTCTGAAACAGTTCAGAAAGCTACATCTTACGGCTTTTGATTAATATAAACACACTGATGAATCACATTTATGAATTCTGAGACAAAAATGTTATCATCCTCACAGTGTGTCTCTCACATTGCTACCTCACCCACTGAGGTCATTTAGTGATTTAAATAGTAAGCTATCAGATATGTGCTACAAGAAGTCACTGCACTTTCTGTATGATCGCATCTGTTCTATGTGAAATCATTTTTCCTGTCGCTGTAATGAGGCAGGGAGAGCGACGACTTGTGTCATTCTCATATCAGGGTCGCTTCAACCCTGTGAGCAGGAACATCCACCAAGCAGTTACATAGTTACACCTCCGACATTTCACTAGAAATGCAGCAATTTGATTTTAATCCACTTCAAATGGTTCTGAGTTGCATATGCGCTCCGGCTGCAGACGCATACATTAAGTGTAAATAGGGTCCTTTTTAAGTACATTACTTTAAGGTCAGAATGAAGGACTACATTTTCAACAAACCCTGATAAATTTTAATCAGGCTCCCCTTGTGTGGTCCATGCCTTGTAACAGATGAACTGAACTGATTTGCCATTAATACCACATGTTCATATGACCTCACTGAGCTTCTCATATTATCCTCTTTTCCCAGCGTCTCACAGATGACGAGGGTGTATATTTAACCCATGAATAATATTTAAGCCATAAACAGCAATATCCTTCCTGCTGCTGAAAATGCTTTGCAGAACCTGTGATGGATAAAAACAACACAGCTTAGAATGGCTTCCACAAACAGACAGGCAACCTGAGCTCGTGTGCTCCTAACGAAAACAGCCTCCCTTTCTCCGGCCGGTTCGCATCTTAAATGCTCGGCTGCACTCTCATCCTGTGAGAGCCAAAGAAAACAAAAAAAAAGTCCAGACTTCTAAGATGTCACTTGGCTTGAGTCGGGCTGGCTCCATTGTAAATCTGCCAGACCTTGAATGAGCAGTACACTCACACAAAATGTCTCTCCCATGAGTATTTGCATATGGGGTTGATTTTAAGATTCATTTCAGTCCATGATTTTACCCATGCTGAGAGGACGTACACAAGTAAATGTCCCTGCACCCCCGCTTTTTCGCTGCAGATTTGGAAGCCTTCTAAAGCAGATGATTACTATGTTTATGTGGTACTAGCTGTCCAATCTTAAAAAACTGTGTCCATATGTGGCCAGCCGCTCTGTGCCCGAATTCGACCCAGTTAACCTAAACATATGGATGATGACCCAGGAGGCACGGACCCATGTTCAACTAATCATTTCCAATCTGCCACTCTGACAAGACTTCATCTGTCCCTGAAGATCAATCTGTCCGCAACCCAGTCTCAAAATAAATATTAGCATTGCACATTTCTGCAAACCCTGGAAATGTTAAAACTTAAGGTTCCTTTAGGTTGAAAGCTTGCATTGTTTTTATGTTGATAGTTTGCATTTATTTAAAAGGCAACTCTGCCGATTCTCAATCTCATCTCTGTCTATTCAAATTAGGAAAATAATGCGAAACTCAACAATATATTTTTAAAATGTTCTTTTTGTTTCTGGGATGCAGTTTCAAAATCTCTACGAAGTGTTTACCCCTTGCCTTTTCCCTCGCACTCCAGACAAGCAAGCGCCATGTTTGTTTTAAGAGGATTTTCTGACTCTGGTGGACTAAGAACCCTTCATAATTAAAAACTACACAATGGGAAATAAAAGAAATGTTTCAAAGCAACGGAAAATAGGGCCCTATGATTTCCACGATCAAGGAATCACGGACAGAATCACAGAATTGGCCATTAAAATCTATTGTCAAATACAGAATATTACAGATTTGATGGTAATTTTACTAAAATTCTGGAGAAAGAGAAACTTATATCTGGGGAGGACAATCCAAGGGTCGCTAGTGCATGAGACCATCCGTATATCACTTCACAAGCAATCCCACTCCCCTGCCCAAACAATGCAAACATGTCATCAATGGCCGTCTGAGATGCCGGCAAGGTCGGCAAAAAAACTACGAAACTCGTTACTTACCATAAAATACAGAGCCGAACAGTTTCTGAACGGCTTCGATGCATCATTGGTAAGCTCATGTTAACAGCCTGCATTCTTTTCACAAACTGCCAAGTGAAATGTGTGCATACAAATTATAATGTAAAGATGACCCCCGCTGGTGCAATAACAGCAATGTTTCAGAATCAGAAAAGTTAACTGATCCCTGGAGGAACATTGAGTGATGTTACAGCTGCTCTTATGCAAAGGGAATTCAAATTATTTGATTTGACTAGTTGTTTTTTTTTTCTTTTTTGAATATGTAAATAAGACAAAGAAACTAACAAATCTAAAATTGGACTGTTTTGTTTACAGTCATGCATTTTTTACTTAAAGCAATGCAAAGCTTATTATAGTACATGCATTATTTTGTTTGTTTAAAGCACTTATTAGTGCAATGTTGCTTGAATCATTAAATTTACAGTTATTTCTTATTATATTATGGACATATTATTCATTCACATTAATAACACACTTTCTCTATTGGTAAAATTAGCGTGAAAGGTTAAAAAAACAAACAAATGAATGAAGAATTACAAAAAAATTAAAATGGAAAAAACGGAATTTGGAAAAAATGAAACGGAATTCATAGGGCCCTAGGATAACGACC
>JAPZDX010000012.1:6134808-6147741 GCA_029783625.1 Naso annulatus | reverse complement strand
CATAGGGCCCTAGGATAACGACCTGGGATAACCAGCAAGTACTGTTTTTTGTTGTTTTGTTTTGTTGTTGTTTTCGTGATGCAATGTGTCCTGATACATGAACGCACTGCAAGAATGGCTGTGGGAGCAGGACAACTCAGAAAACTCAGCTTTCTCAATACAGCGCAAACTGAATTTATTGTTTCAATTGACTACAGTTACTATAAACACTGATGGACATCTACATGAAAAGTGGTGGATTCTCCCTTTAAGGTTCGATTGTAATTTTCATGGTGAGACAAAATTGTGGTAGGGTCTGGATGGATTAAGGCACAAAAGCTGCTTGGTTATGTTTAGGAAAAGATCATGTTTAGGCTTATAATACTTTTTGTTGAAACAGCCGGAAAATGTCCCAATGTCTCTGTTGAAATACACGATTTTTATTGCCACAAACACGGCTGTCTCCTCATCTTGCAGTTACGTCACCACCACCCCCTCCTCTCTCTGGTAAGAAAGTAATCTCACAAGTAATGCGTACATGTACAAAATGTACAAATTTAACCTCTCTGTGGTTTGTAGAAATGGAAAATTTTATTCTGGCTACTGGGCTGCTGTTGGATTGGAACAAAAGGACGAGGTTGGCTCATTTATTCCACAACAAACTTGTCCTATTTAGTGTTTGCATGACATTTTCCTGAAAATCAGTTAGTCATCCTACATGCAAACATCTGATTTACAGCGATACATTTTTCCCTATAAAAATACCAAAAGCAAAGAAATTACTCAAACATTTTTCCTCACACTGTAAAAAAGGCACAGAATGAAAATACACGCAAGACTAAATCTAAAGTAGATGCACAGAGGCTCTGAGCAAGACGGATTTTGGCAGGGGCCCGACTCAATATTGTGACACAGGGCATGCAGCGACATAAGGTCCAGACAACTGGCCACCTTTAAGGTTGAGTGGCTGTGCATATGGTCCGATTGAGGATGACAGTCGGGGAGAGTGGGCATTGATTAGCCCACATATCCATCACAGCTCTGTGAATGCTAATGAGTGGACGCTCAAGACAGAGCTGAGCTGCAGCGGATCATGAAAACAAGGAGCGATCAGGGGAGGAGGGCTCAGCGAGGCGGAGATGTGTATTACAGGACAGGACTAATCATTCAGCCATCACATTAACTACAGTCTCAAAGAGAGGCATATTGATCGCAACCACTAGCTACGCTGTGTGTTGGTAAGTGCCCACATCTAAATGCAATTACTAACTGGGTCTGACAGAGGTCATGGTGTGTCCATGTGGGTTTTTTGGGGTCACTGTTAAAACCCTTTCAGTTGCAGCAGCAGCCACATTTTCAGTTCGCTCCAACCTTCAGCTGCATGGCGAGCTTCCAACTCCTAATACCACAGTTTCTACAACTTGACCACAGTCTCCTCTCAGTCTCCGCATGTTCACTTCTCCTCTCTCTCCTTGAGGACATGGTTTCCTGTTCTCTGTTTCCTGTCCTCCTCCATACGCCCTCTGTCCCTCCAATCATTCCCTTTGTTTGTCAGGTTCCCATGGCCCACCAACAAAAGCAGTGGGAGGGGGACAGCGGAACAATTCATGGCACTCGTGTGGTCTTCATTTTCCTGACCGCAATGCAGTTGCAGTCCTGTTGTGTGTTTCTACTTGTGTGACAGAGCAGCAGAAAGACAAGAAAGAGAGGGAAGGGTAGACAAGGAGAGTTGGAGAGAGATGGAGATGGAGCGGCTAAATGAAACTGGAGCCAGGAAAAGCAGATAGACGGACACCTTTCTGTTTTATCTCTTAATACCACTTACTATTTCAGCTGCACTGAGACACCTAATGGCGTTCCGCTCAGAAGACTTCTACCCTCAGTGCAAGCCTCCTTCTTGCAGTTATGAAAATCCTTTCAATTTAGCCTCAAACACCTTTTCTTCCTGTGCTCCTCCTCTCCGCTGAAACTCTATTCTAATGATTTCAATCACTAAATCGCCCCTTCCTGGCCCCCCTTAGAAACCGTGACTTTGAAAAGTCCAAGTCATTTAGCCATGCACTGGAGAATTTCCCCACCCGGTCAGCTCTCAATAAGCCATAATGAATCCACTATTTGCACATGAGAGTATTTGACTAAGGCTTTATTTGCCGGGAGATTAACATTTTCAACCATTCCTGGGGAAATGCGGCTGCTGAGTAGCTGTGGCCACTGAGGTAATGTGCAGGTTCCTTTTTGTTTAGTTCAACAATGTGTGCAGCCTTCAAAGGATATTTACCGGCACTGAGCTAATTCTCTTAGAATGATTGAGCAGTGAAGGCGACGGGGGCTTGCTGGAGAGCAGGGACCAAATCTGTGATGCTTCAGTTAAAGGACAGTTTTTACCCCGTCAATGATATTGTCTACTTACGGTGAAATCTTCGGGCACACATTAATGCTGCATTCACATGGAATCAGGCAGACTGCAGGAGACACCTTGTGAACGACACGGGAAAAAACAAACACTCTGACGGAATGGAAGGACGGCGAAACGAAACATCCACGGCAATGTGTTGCTGCGGTGATGTCATACCCCATTGTTTACAAAGAATTGAATAAAATATATTTAATGAAATTATTTTGTGACTATTTTATGAAGCCTCTCTAGTTACACATGTAGCTGTAAATGCAGCTTTTTTAACATTTTCAATTGCAAACTTAACATAGAAGTTAACTTGGAGGAAAATCAGCTGTTTGCCTTCCATGTATCAGCTTTGCGTTCGACATCTCAGCAGGTTTGCAGGCGGTGGTAAATACAACTCTGGGTGTTATTGCACTAAAATAATCACTTTTTCATTGTCGAGATCGGTCATGTTTTCTCCTTGCATGAGGCTTTTGGGGATTAATGTAACATCCAGTTGTAGATTCCTTTGCAGAGGATGCCGAAAAGTTAAAATATTTTAACAACGCTGTCTGTCGTCTACCATTGCTGACATTCTCTGCTGGCCTCATCAAATTTTACCGCCCTGCTCTCATCCACTTAAATGACATCCAGTTTGCCCTCTACCGTCTGCCTGATTCCATGTGAATGCAGCTTAAAGGGTTTAATCATACATCAAAATAATACTACAAAAATCACATCGTAATATACTCACTATACAAGTAAATCTTCCAGTTCTAGTCCCTTTGAGCATTTCTGTGCTCTGCAGAAACAATTCCTCTGAAAATCAGTTCAACTCAACACCTGTTATGTGTTTGAGGCTGTCACATGGTAAGCATAGGTATAAAGTCAATCTACAGTGTGTTTGCTGCTTACTTAGATGCTCAGCTACAGCAGAATATAGTAAAAGTCTGCTGCCTTCTAAAATATAAAATATATAAAATGTGTTGGAGCTAAGTAAGAATAATAATAAATCCTAATAAATCATACACATAAAACCAACTCTTTATGTATGTACTGTATATGGCCAGGAATTTATACTCTAAAGGGTTCCAGTGCAGCAACAAAGTCTGTGCACATTGCCACAGTACCATGTGCCTCCACAAAAAATGTAACTAAACAACAGGGCTACACAGCTACAGAAATACCATGTGCAGACTCTAAGAACCGTGACTGGTTAGCATGGGCTGCTTTGGTTTTCTCCTACAAGTTTCTGATGCTTAAGTGGTTTTCTCATGCTGGTTTTCAGTCCACCACATCTAACAAAACCATTTTCACTGCAAACATTCTGCTTTCTGTGATCGTCGCTCTCTATCACTGTGAATGAGAGAATGTAACTGTCCAGTAATTAGAGGAGGCGAACCGTCTCATGGTTGCTCTAATGCACATAGTGGATAAATGACAATAAACACAAATCCTGCTGGGAATGTATCAAAGCATATAGAGGGATCATGTGCATCTGTGTTGCTGTGTAGCAATCAACAGGTGAAAAAGCAAAACCTGCACTGAAGATATTTACAGAAGACCCAAGATCACCCCTTCAATGAAAAAAATCCAGCTAATACTAAGCACTGCAACTCATTATTATGGGCCGATATCGGCCTATCCAAAATATAGTGGTTAGTGTTTATTTTCTGATATGCATTGATATTAAAACTGTTATTTAAGGGTGGATGGATGGATGGATGGATGGATGGATAGATCGATAGATAGATCGATAGATAGATAGATAGATAGATAGATAGATAGATAGATAGGGCTACACCAGCTGGACAATCCACATGCCATGATGTGATTTTAATGTCACGGTCCGAGTTTGACAGTTTGTTTAAAATTACATCATAACTAAATGGAAATGCTAACTCTTTTACCTGTGCTGCATAGTAAAGCTCATGCTAGCCTAGCCAGCAAGGACGCTGACCGCTAGTGCTAGCTAATTACTAAGGCTGCTCATGCTAACATCATTGCTCGCTATGACAGGGCTAGCTCTGGCTTTGTGGCTGGTGGTAGCCAGAGCTGTTTGGAGCCAAACAAATTGATGTATATGATTAATTTAGATTAATTAGTGTTTTTACACTTGCTGATTTTACTGTATGTTTTTCTATATCTATATGTGTGTGTTTTAAATGTATGTGTTTTAAGTACGGACCCCAGGAAGACTAGCTCTGCTTTAGGGCACAGCTAATGGGGATCCAAGCAAATAAACAAATGAACGAATAAATCAATCACAGAGCATGTAACTAATTAGATTATTTTTTAACTGCTTGACAGCCCTAGTAGGCTTGAATAAGCACTGTTTATAAAATTCACATCTCAGCGACTTCATCTGCTTCACATTTAGTGACGATGATTCTGTCTTTAGCTTTTGGAGTCTTCTGGTAAGCATTAAAACTTGGTGGTAACACATTAGCTTAGCTGTTACTTATATTTAAATAACAGCTAAGCTGACAATAGTGTCACCAGCTATGGGAGCAGAGCTCTAACACTAAAAGCATTTCACTCAAAGTGACAATGATAAGGTGCCAAAGTTTTAATAAAATTACCTCTACTCTCCACCTAATGTATGAGCACAACGGTGTTTTAAACTTTGAAGTTATTTCTCTCCATTTGTGTTTCTTATGATTTAGCCTAAATGCTGTAAATCTCTGACTCTGTTGGTTGGTTTGTGAGCAGAAACTCATTTTCTTTCAAGCTTGCTGGGATTTGTTTTGGATCAGCACATGAGCAGAGCTACACCGTCAAAACTTAACTTTGCATTATTGTTTCATTAAATGTTTAAAACCTTGATGTAACGGCCCTGACTGAAATGCTAATCTTGCACTCACTGGGTCCCACTAGCATTTGGCTAACAAGTGGAAACTGTGTCATCAGTGCCACTGAAAGTTGCATTTACAGTATCTATGCCTCCTGCCTTGCGACTGTAATGAATTCACCTCATTCTGTAAGTCATTCAAAGTGTAAAAAGAAATTTTTGTATTTAATCCAGAGTCTTTTACACAAAATCCACCACCCATGGTAACAAAACTGCAGCAGATGATGATAGAAGTGTCTGGTTATATCTTGAATAGCAGCGGCTTAACCAAGAGATGATGACGGACACATGCATATGCTCCAGTAGCCTGAATTGTGATACTGTTACCCTGTGACCTTTCACCCCATTTACACCCATTCTATTGCGGGCTTGACCTTTGCAATGGCCCTGCTGTCTGAGTGATCCGCCGATGGCATTTATTGTCATGCACCATTTCCACTCAGCCTGTCCATTTGGGGCTGATGGAATAGGATTCGAGAGACGACCCGTGCTCCTTGGAGGCTCCTGGGAGTCTGAATCATGGCTGCACACTCTGTCAGTGTAATGACAAACTCTGGCCTTTAGACACCAGGCACTTAAAGCAGTAATGATGGATTTCTCACTTTCTTCCACCAAACTTGTTGCTCACTTTCTGAACACACACATGCAAAATGTAATTTGCTCTGAGTTTTTCTTGTTCTACCCTCTCTTTCTCGCTAAATCTGTCCCTCTTTCTTTGTCTCACTCCGTCTTTTAACCTCTGTCATTACTGTTTCATTCCTCTGCCATTCTTCTGTCTGTCTCAGTTTGTCTTTTTCTCTCTGTCTGTGAGGCTATTTGTCTTTTTCCCCAATGGCTCATCCAATGAAAAAGCTGCAGTGATGCTATCTGTGTTCTCAATCTGGACCCGTGTGTGTGTGTGTGTGTGTGTGTGTGCGCGTGTGCCAGACAGATTGCTCCTCATAAGACTGAGGCCCCCAGGCTAATGTCACAACAGTCCTCTCACACATTTCCTCAGTCAGCTGCATGCTGTACAACTGTGCAGTAAGCAAAGCCGGAGGTGCTACCGAGTCAATCCAGTCAGATCAAACAAAGAAGGTCTTTACTATAATGTATCATTACAGTTTGTATTTGAAATGAAACATGATAGACAATGATCTAAATCAACTTTATGAGCCTCTCAAAAAGAGGTCATTGTACGTCTGTGAGCCTGGTGTGAAGGACTCTTCAGCAGTGAAGGAAATTCGCTAGAAAGACTAAAGTGGGAATATTTTCCTACAGATGTAACACTTAAGTGTATTTTTGTTTGTTTGCCTTCCTTATCATGTTACAGATGTTCAGTGAGTTTCAAATGTATTCGAATGTAAAACAGTAATACCATCACAAAGACCATTAAACAACGAGACCCTGTGTTTGAACTCGCTCCTTTCAAATATATGCTTGACTTTACACTTGTCAGTCCTCTGTATTCATCTCAGTGCTTACACTTGATGATAAAAGCACTAAGAAAAGATTTGATACATTTTAGATAAGAAATTAAATTAATGCAGTTAGACTTTAAAGGATAAGGCAGCTGATATTTTAGATTTTCCTCTTAACAAATCCATCGAACAGACCAAAATCAACAATGCTTTAAGGTGTTTTCACACCTGCCCTGTTTAGTTCAGTTAAATTAGATTCTGGTTTGTTTTCCCCCTCTGTGCGGATTGTTTGTGTCAGTGTGAGTAATCGATCTCAGTTCAGACTAAAACAACCGAACCTAGCCAAAGTTACAACCTAGCTGATTTTTCTCACAGGAGTTGGTGGAGACCAAATTAGAGCTAAAAGCAGAGTCAGTATTAGACGTCCATTACAACAGGTGCACCGGAATACAACCTCAAATGAATGCTAATGCTAATGCTGCTGATGTTGTTGTTGTCTGCTGGATGTATTACTCCTAAGCTGTTTGCTAACCTAAGTTATAACTTCATATTATAATATATATATATCAGTGTAGTAACATCATGTGCCACGCCAAGTGGCAAAAAATTCTATTAATGCAGATTTAAAGGTGTTATTTGCCACAATTTAGTGCCAGTTATAGTAAAATTCCTCAAACAAAGTCATCCAATTTAAAGTCAGTATATCTCTCAGACCTTGGCCAGTCTGACAAAAATGGGTAACACTATACAGGGCAGTGTTTTTAATGCAGTTAGGATTTCAGTTCCATTTAAGAGGTGGTCTTGGTCGGTAACAAACAAACTCTTAGTACCTCTTTTTTTTGTGGAATGAACATAATCTGACCTTGATCAGCCCCACCTGCAGAAAAATTGTGAATTTTTGGACTGAACCAGCTCCCGTAGCCAGCTGCGCTGTGCATTGTGAGCTCAGGACGACTTTGCGAACAAACAGCTAGCAGTTTGCTGTGACACAAACATGAACTGATGGTTGACCTGGAGCAACAATGATATAGGTTGCCGTTTTTGATATTTTGACAAATCATGATGTGTAGCGAACGGCTGAAGGAGAGGGGATTTGACCAACGTAACTTCTGACCAGTGAAGAGAATGATAGCTCCTGCATGGCTTGATGATACATTTTGTTTCACTTAAAATTTGGCCTGAAACCAAACCGAATGAAGAGAATTTGTAAATGAGTAGCAACTCATCCACTGATATGGACCAAGTGACCCAAACTACAGGTGTGAAACATGTTTTAATGAATCTGCTAATGCTTCATACTCCCCAGACTGTCGGTAGCATTCAGCTCTCTGTGTGTCTGCTGACTTAACTCCCTAAAAACAGGTGAGGAGTTTCTACTTGCATTTTAGAAGAGGTAATTTCCTAAAACAGCAAGCCATTGTAGTTTTTAGCAAACGTTACTCAAATGGGTGTTTAAAGTCTATTTGTTGCAGACTATTCTCAGATGCAGATTTGTTGTGGTGTATAAAGCAGCAGAACTGCGGGCTGATTCAAAATGAATTACTGTGTGTGTGTGTGTGTGTGTGTGTGTGTGTGTGTGTGCGCGCCTTTATCATAATACGGCAGCATCTCACTCTGTGCAGCAGTGTGGCTCACTGATGTGTTTTTAATAGTTTTTGGAAAACAATGTGGCTCAGAGGAATAACATCAGGCTTCGGCTACTCAGGCAATATTAATAGCAGAGGCGGGGGACTCGAGTCACGTGACTTTCCCCAAGTTAGGCTTGCTTGATGAAAATCAATTAAAGACTCAACTTGACTCTGCATTGATATCCTTGACTTGAGACTTGGCTTACATTTGAGATGAATGACTGAAGAGAACTTGTTTTTTTAATGAAATGATTTCGTTTTTTTAAGACTTTGAGAAGTCATGTTTTGTTTTTTAAACATGATAGAGTAATTTCTTGTGCAACGCACGCAAACCTGGCAACCTGAGGCAGCTATCATCCCAGGAGCTAGTACAAAATATAACAGTAAAGTAAAAGAATGTAATTCAAAAGAGAATAAAACATAACATGAAATTTAAAAATAAATAGGCTAGAAAAGAATGTGTTCTAAAACAACTTTGACTTATTAAGACAAGTTGTTCTTGGAAATCGATATAATCTTGTCAGGTGAAGGATGGTGGTTTGAATGACTTACAATTCTAATAGTGTTTAGAAACAAGCAAAATACAAAGATAATGTTTGAAATCATTGAAGAGGTCTTTTAAGTACTTTGAAACACTTGAAGCTATTCAAACCAAACCCCCCAGGACTGTATTAAACAAGAGGCACTAAAGCTGCATAATGTCCTGCTACTAATACAGCAAATACAGAAGGGTTGAAGGAACGGGCATCAAAAGGGTCATGAGTGGAAATTTGCATTAGTTTGTCGTCCTCTAAGAGCACTCACATATAACACAACGGCTGAAGCACAAGATGTGGTGCTGCATGAATACTGCACCTTTGTTCAGTTGCATAATGTCTCCTTGTAATCACTGTTACATATTAAACATAGCCAGTCGAGCTAATTGGGCCGTTAATTGATCCAATTATTGCATTAATTAGTGTTAATGGATTAAAGCTCATTATTACAGAAATGTGTCACGGCGCTACGACACAAACAGCACTATGGGTAATGAATAGCTGAGCTCAGTGATATATTTCATGTAGACAACTGATGTAAGACGTAAAACCAGTCATTCATGTATAATGGTACAACTTGGCCCATGCTTTTGCAAGTCAACTTTATGGAAGCAAAACGCTGTATTCCAACATCAAAGTGCAATTTGGGTTTTGTTATCAGCTGCTCAAAATCATCATTTTGCATGAAGCTCAGTTTATTTGATCACGTCTGTTCAGGTCAAAGATTTAGAGGAATGTCTTGAATCTTCCTACAAAATACATAAACACTTCTAATGATGTTTAAAAGCATGTCAAATCCATACGCGTGCAGAGAGATCTCAAAACCTGGAAATTAGACTAAATTTTTGCTTTGTTTTGTTTTGTTTAATTTCATTCACTCAGCCGGACAGTGTGTCCAAGAAAGGGAAGGTTATTTTGTTTGATTTTACCCAAATTAGCCATCAGTGAATGACACATCTGTCCCACTAACAATGTTTTTGTTGGCACGCAAAGTGCAGCAGCAGAAAGGAGCAATTACATTGACATTTTTCAAATGTATCATAGAAATCTGCTTATTTTTTGCTTGGAGTTGATGCTTGTACAGCTGCATCAATCTCCCTCCTCAATATTAACAGTTTTTTTGTCACTACTTTCCATTAATGTAGCCAGCTGGCTTAATATGAAGATGCTTTTTGCAGTCCTAATCCTGCCTGTTGAGCTATGTTTGGTAAATGATTTCCCAACACCGGCAGAAGTAGCCACTAATGAGAACAACATCAGACCCATCTGAACAGCTTAAGACTATTTTCCATAACTGCAACCAGAAGTTATGGAAGGGGGCAGGGCTAAAGTGTAGAGGTGGGGCTGGCCATGACCAAAATATGTGTGTGTTTTAATTTGCTTCTACAAAGTTTGGTCATATTACATGACTTTGTTTAGAAGTTATGCACCTTTTTGTTACAGGCCACTCCCGCTGCCACACCCCCTTTGGCCCGTTGGCTCAAACAGTTACGGTACAGACACACCAAATCAGTCGATGACCGATCTCGACGCAACAGAACACCCCACACACCAGCAAGTGCGCGGTGCAGTATTGAGGTTGGATGGACGTACTGCAATTTGGGCAGTCCTTAATTTTGGCTCAAATCTTTTCAACATGGCGCACCAGTCACAAACTTCTCACTTTTCAGGGAAACAGCACACTGAAATATGTTTTTGAAAACATTTTAAGCAAGAAATAGGCAATGCAGCAACAGAATACTGTTTCATATTTGATCAGCACTGCCTGGTTTGACAGTTTGATTGTACTTTTGTGAGGCTGCTACGCTGCACTGGACAGACCTCATTTGTATTAAGTAGAGGTCTAGTTGTGATTATGCAAATTCAAGTATGGCAAACGATCCGTCAACTCACCGCACTGTAACCATCATGCACTGCGCGGCCGGATCACCTCCTCTCCATAGAAAATGAATTGGATCCGTCCACTTGACGTACGTCAACAGATTTGGTGTGTCTGTACCTTTATTAAGCGTTCCTTTGGTTCATGACCAGCCTTTCCACTAAATCTTGTGCAAGCCTGTGTATCTGTTTCTTTTAGCCAATTGCCATTAACACAAACATTCACCTTCAGCCACCCGCACTTGACCTCCATGCCGAATTTCAGCCTCCTAGGGCAAAAACTGTGGCTGCCAAAAAGTAGGAAAGTTTAGTGGACCAACTGACAGACCAATTTAACTGACAGAGTGACTTATAGAACTGCTGGTCGCAGCTAAAAACAAAAACAGCAGGTGACTGTATGTTGAAAGAGACAAAGATACCAATGGCTCACCAATGTCAGCCTCGAGAAACCACTGTTGTCTTTTGAGTATTGTCGAGAAACCATTGTTGTGTTTTGAGTATTGATGTTATTTGTCATCAAGAAGATCAGATTGCATCTCTTCAGAATTAGAATCAGAATTTTAATGGAAAGCAACCAAAGATACCCGAATATCTGATTTCATTGTGAAAAAAGAATAGTTGAGCTCATCGTGCTCGACAGTTTCTGCTCTCACCTTCTTCAGTCGACCACTCCTGGTCCCCAGGAAGACCACACTGTGTCCATTGTAGACGTAGGAGGTGACAGAGGTCAGCCTGTCCCTGCTCTCAGTGAACACCGTCTGACCCGACACCAGCTGGGAGCCCCCCAGGGGCTGGTTTATATCCAGGCCGCAGAAGTGATCATCAATGGGAACAGGCTGCATGGAGAGAGGGAGGGATGAACAAATCATGGTGGGGGTGGTGATGAAAAGCATTAGGAGTGTAAAGGCAGAGAGGTGGTTTTTTTGAGAAGATGGAAAGAAAACAGGAGAGGAGGTTAAAGAGGGAGGGATAGAAAGGCGAGAGAGTGAAGGAAAGGAGGAGTGAGGATGACAGATAGGAGAAGGGGAGGTGGAGGTAACAAGAGAGGGAAGAACGTTAGTGGGAGCTAGTAAAGATGAGTGAGATCACTGTAGACACATACGAATACAAGAAGAGAACTCAAACTGACTTCTGGTAAGCGTAACATGCATTAAGTGCACAATTTCCAGGGTTAAAAATGGTTACTTCAAAAGAGTTGTGGGCTGCTGCGTTTATCAACAAGCCTTGGGGTGAGCGAATTTGCGGAGCAGACTAATTGCTGATGGCAAACAAGAGGAGTGCTGTGTATTTTTGCGCCTGTTTCTGTGATTTTTAGATCGCTTGATCTGACATCACACAAACACACAGCACAAGAGATGTCAGGTTTTGATTAAGCATCAAAGAGAGAAGCATGCTTAGCAGTCCCATTACATCTTCTAACATGCACATCAAACCCTTGCTAATTGCCCGTCTCTCAGTATATAAATCTACCTTTTTAGGGCAGCTAATTTCTTATTTCACATCCTTATTTCTCATGCACATGTTGGTCCTTACTGTCCTTTTTCATTCATCAAGCCATGTGGCTTCATATTTCAACTCAACATACAATAAAATGAGCCAGTTTCTGTTTGGCTCATATGTGAGCATTCAACTATTCTCAACTCTTCTAATCTCACTATTTTGCAAATATGGGAATATTTGTCATTTGAATATTTGATTTAACATTTCCTTTTTTTTAGTTTTTATAACGGAGCTGCTTAAGCCACTCAAACAAGACAAAAAACGTGCAAATCACAAATCTGCATCATTAACTGAACTGAAAGCAAATAGTGCCCAGTCCTCTGGTGTCTTTTGCATGTAGCCTAGTATCCAAACATTCAATACAAAATTGGCCCCATTCTGTGAAGCAATGAGCCTCATTGCCAAAAAAAAAAAAAAAGTCTAATTCATAAACACCGGCGCAAACAGGCACATAAGTTAAAGCTGGGGATTCACCGTCTGGAAATCAAGCTAGCTGTTACATGACTCTGCTGCACCCTCCCCTCCCTGTTTTTGCTCTGGCTCCCATTTTATTTCCTTTGTTGTCGCTCTCTTTTAAAGGCAGTATACACCAGAGATTCAAGGCAAGAAGAAATGGTTGCAGACAAAGTTGCAGCCATGTGAACTGTAAATTGGTTTGTTGTAACAAAAGCACTTTAAGAAGGAGCGCATGTATATTTTCTGATATGCGCCAATATTAAAATTTGGTTTTAGGCCGGAAAAAATGTAAAATTTGTCCAGCAGAGTGTGGATATTTAACAAC
>JAPZDX010000012.1:6106043-6120651 GCA_029783625.1 Naso annulatus | reverse complement strand
AAGCACCTTAAGGCAGGGCTATTCAATTACAAATTCAATTGGGCCAGATTTTAAAACAAAGAAATTTAGCAGGGCCAGGCATTTTCAGCAGCTGGTAAGCAGCACTTAATGACAAATTTTAAACCAACACAAATTAATGTAATGAAAAGCAAGAAATGTTTATTTATTGTTTTCCTTTTAAATTTCATCAAATCTAACACAGGCACATCAGAAAGTGCATAAAAATAGTACAGCTCTAGTTGTGGGATGTAATCAAACTCTGCTCTTTTGCAGTCCTCTCCTGCAATCCCTCTGGAAAGTTTGTCTGGAAAGTCTGATGTTTCTTAATGTGGTGCCTCCAAACATTGCATTCCTTAAATATCGCAACACATTCATCACAATTCAGACACATCCATTTGGCTTTTGGATCTAGCATTAAGTTAACAAGTATTTTTCAGTACAGACAGGTTTAAACTGACTATTTTCATTGTCACTTTTATGTTTTAGGCTTGAGAAGGACATGTTTTTAAAGGTCGTATCAAAGGACTTCTACAACTATTAGACACATATTCACAACAACGGACTGTATTGAGGGTTGAATGTTGCAAGGCTACACAGAGTGTTGCATTCAACGTCTTTAAGAATTTCTGTAGGCTAGCACAACATGTTTTCTCAGCTTTTCTCTGCCTTTCTGGCTGGACCACTCAGGGGCTGCTTCTGGGCCACATGTGGCCCACGGACCGCCATTTGAATAGGTCTGCCTATAGGGAAACACATACAGGAAAAACCAGCGAAGAATTTACAGCGTACAGAGAACACTTCCCTTTGCTATAACTCGTCCTTCCTGATAGGACTTGATCTTAAAATTAATATTGAATTCTCCAAGTCTATTAAGTAAGTGCAGTCCCTCCTGGTTTGTGGCTGCCAAAGGCTGAACAGTGCAGCAGTCTTGGATGTAGTCCAGGTGCTCTGGGCTTCTGGGACATGTGGTAGGTAAGTGATGGCTTCTTTTTTTTTTTTTTAAAGCGAGCCCAAGCAACTTGTTCAGCAGGTGCATGCTTGCCAAACTGTGGCATTAACATTTCCCCCAAATACTTTCAGCGAAAGTCACAAGGGAGAAGCAGTTCAGTCGTGTCCTCCATCTGTACTTTAATTTATTTGGTTTGAGTGAAGCAAATTCTTTTTTTTTTTTGGCCATAACCTTTAAGTTTCATGAACGCTTCATTCTTCACAACAATGTAATTCCAGTAACTGCAAATATGCAGATTCTGTGTCTTAGGAAAACAGCTTTTATGGGTGAATACAGCTCACTGCACATCGTGCTCTTTGGAATTTGGAAGTTTTCTGTTAAAGCTGGGGTAGGCAACATCTGGAAATCAAGCTAGCTGTATCATGTGACTCCTTAAGATGCAACTCTGCTCCCTGTTAAGCTCCTGCTCATGTTTTATTTCATTTGTGGTGGCCTCCAATACTTTCTCTAGAAAGCTACTAAAACCAACAATTTCAGTACAATGCTCCCTGTCACGTGCCCGGCCAAGCGTATGCATTAAAAGTTGAATCCCACCTCCCCGTTTTGGAAATATTGAGCCTATGATACGATAAAGAGGACTTAGGTTTACCACACGAAGCTTTTGAGTTTTTTGGATGAACAATTTTAGATGGTTTTGATGTTTTGAAACTGAATCTCCAGATACTGCCAACAAAAGCAGCTGAAGTGAGTGGCTCGATTTTTGGAAAAAGTCTGTTTACTGTGGAATAACACTGGACAAAAAAAATATATCTTCAGTTCAAGATATCTAAGGGTGAGTAACTGACAATAATAAAGCAGTTTTGCAGTGATATATCGTTTTAAGGCCAGTTTACCAGTGCAGGAAAGCTGCTGCTTCACCTGGTTGAGTCCTTTGAGATGCTGAAATAAAGTGTCCAAGCTGAGAGAGGAAAGATTTCCACACACTTAGGTTCATGCAGTACTTCACTTTATTAAAAGCGAACTTTTGGGCAGGCCAGTTTGCACCAAAGATTTACAGCAACATGAAACGGTTGCAGAGAAAGTTGCAGCGGTGTAAACTGGTCCGTCTCAGCTCGATTCCATCCGGCTGACGGTGTCGCCTGCAACTCGGCCAGATGCCAGTTTTTTTAGAACATAAACAGAACATGTTTCAACAGCCAATCAGCCTGTAGCTACGTCACCTGTTGCTAAGAAACGAAGCATGGAGCAGCCAATAGGAGCACATGCTCTCTGAAATTACCCATAATTGGTGGAAAGTCTTGTTACAGGCTGAATTCAGAGCCAAGGAGAGGTGCAGAAGTCTAGAGTTCTTTCAGACCACCTGAATTATAAAATGCTGAAAGGTTATTATGGAATTTTTGCCTGGTGACACCAAAAATAAACTGCCTACCTCAGCTTTGGGGGACTGATTTAGGGTAAAGATTATTAATTATTGCGAATTTCATCTCCTTCCACTGACACGCCATGAAGAAAGCGCTGCAAAGATTTCATTTTCTAGAAAATGAAATCTTAATTGAAGTTGCAGGTGTTTGCTGAAACGGAGGGAAATACAACGTTTAAGTGGAGTGACACAGATTCGTCATAGTTATACCACATTAAAACCAATTTCAACACATTTTCCAGGATATATAACACATTCTTCCATAACAAATTATTTGCATTTCTATTTCTATATTAAACTGCCACATTTTAATTGAAAGCTATTTTGAAAGTATCGATGTATGAAATCAAAAATTATGTTTTTAAAGGTTGGCACCACCCAAACTTGACACAAAGGCCAAGTTACACGAGTACAACATCAGTTTACTTCACATCTGCACTTCTGTAAAGTTGGTGTCCTAGAAGAGGCAAATTTTTAACAATAAAGATAAATGATCTTTTTTCACTGTGCAATGTGTTTTTTCCTCCTTTGTATGAGCTTCTTTCTGTGACAGAGACTATTAAGGTGTGCAAAAGACTCTTTTCATTCTTTGTTAGTCCCCATGAAATGAAAAATACATTTTCCCAGTTTTAATCCTGTGTCTGTGTGTTGACTGTTTATGTATCTCATGTTACATACCAAATATTTTTTGAAAAAAATGATTTCTGTGTATTTTTTCATCAGAATCTGGTCGTTTCTCTGACTGGAAAACATTTTTAATTTTGTTATGACTCATCCTGCACTTGGGGGACCTTTGTAATTTTTTTTTGTCCAATTAAAATGCTGCCTCAGTTTTTTTCAAATAATACAGACTCATGCCTACAGTTGGAATGCAACAGCTCCATTGCAGGGAAGCACGTTCGGAAGAGGGGGGGACTCACCACTTTCTGGAATTAACTACAGCTGATATAACTGTGTTTGCTAAACTATATCAGCTGTGGAAGTATTAGACATGTTAGAAAGCTTAACAACGTGTCTGTGTTCATAAAATAAACGGAGGTCTGTTAATGTGTCGCACAGCTCAGTGAATAAACGCACACAGCCCCAGTTAGCGTTAGTTTAGCTAGCATTGTGAGGAGGAAATGGAGTGTTCTATCATTAACTACAGCTGATATACTCCTCATTTCTGCATAGTAACAGTTGTAGAAGCCCAAAACTTGAAGTCGTGTCTGTGTTTATAATATCATCTCGTGCTGTGTATAAAGTCCTGTTGTACTCCGGTTGTACCGCCACGCGTATTCACACACAGCAATACTGACAGCCTGGGTGGCTACTGTGAACGTCAATCAATATCTGTCCGTTTGTGCCAGAAACACGTCAATATGCTGAAGCAAATTACACGCTGACTTCCATTTCACAGGGTCTTTAAAATAAAGATCACAACTTGTGCATAAGAGGGCAAGACATCCTGACCTTTGATCCCTCAGTAGGTCAGCCCTGGATTCTTGATGGCGTCTCATTAGCCGGATTGTACCTGGCATGTAAACATCGTTGTCTCTCAAACTTTGCACTTCCTGTTAAAAATCCGAAGTCTCCAAAGCCCAACCAGAGATAACCCTGATGATATCACTAGAGCTTTATTCTCATTATTTCCAAAGCTCCTCAAAGTTCTCAGTAAACATCACACAACTGTCTTCATTAACTGAGTGCTTCTCATGTTGAGCAAACTGATCCTCATGTCGTGTGTAAAATCACTGAAGTGCCCCTTTAAGAAATAAGATCACAGTCTCCTCAAACCCATAAGTCATGTGTTAAAACACACGTGACACCCTTCGACTTTGCTTTTTTAAAGACCATATGCTGCGCGCTTGCACCTGTGCCAGAAAAAATCAGGCGAAACACACACATCAGCAAAGTTATTGCACGGTTTGTATCAACAACGGTGTGACAATCTGGAGGCGATGCGCCATATTGCAAGACTGCCACCGCGGCATGCTGAGTGCTGCCATCTGGCAGGTGAGCTGCACGCTTCCCCGCTCGTACCTCTCCACCCTTTCACTTCTCTCCTCCACTGTTTGTCACCACCTCTCTCTGCTGTCTCTCGCTCGCTCCGTCTCGTCCTGTCTTTATTAGTCTTGGTCGCTCCTGCTATCTTTTCCACTTCTTACTTTCCTCTATCTTCCCTATTCTCCACCTTTATCTACCTGAGCATCCACCTCCCTCCAGGCCAGGATCACACACTGAAACAAGAGGAAGCGTGAATTAAAAGGGGGATAAGGGAGGAAAAAGAGGCAGCAGCACTGATAGCATGATCAGCAGAAATTTTGTTCTCTCACCCTTTCTTTCTCTCTTTCTTTCTCACATCACCGTTCTTCTCATATCACTGTTTGATGTTCTCTCTTCTGCTCTCAAATGTATACACGCCTATGCAAAGACACGCTGGTAGTGCACACACATTTAACAAACATGAGTATGAGCGCGCACACACACACACACTGGGGGCTCTCCTTCTTCTTCCTCCTCGGGCTGTAGCATCTGAACAGTCATGTTTAATCAGCGTCTCCGTGGGCAACGGGGGTAGTGGTTGGGGGAAGGGGGTGAGAGTTGGACGTGGGGGGTCTCCAGCTCCGGGTAGTAGCAGTGAGCTGCTGTGCACTCATGCACCGTGTAATTGTGTTACATACACTAATTCCCCTAATGTACTATTGCAGCGGCTGCGCATCGCCTTTGCCCCGACCCACATCGCCACAGCCCCCTGATATTCAAATACCTCCGACATCAACGTCACAGACTGAACTGGTGGTCATTTCAATCAAAAGCAGTTTTCTGCAGCTGTAGGAGAGTTGTGTTCATTATTTCTTCCTTTGTTTTTCTGACTTCTCAAACCTATAGAGTCGCTCATTAATCTCTGCAGAAAGGAAGAACACTTAACTCCTGGCTTGTGGGTGAAAGTGACAGAGACAGATGGTCTAAATCACGTCACCTACATTGGTCCAGCATTTCCTCCAGGGTCAAAAGACTCCACAATAATGTAATTTCAGGTCTTTTCAAACTGCCATTACAAAAGCTCGTAAAAATACAAGACTCAGCAAACTAGAATCAATAAACAATCTTAAAGAAACTCATTTTTATGATACATTTTTCACCTGTTTTGTTCATTTTGATTCTACATTGTGGAAAAGAGTATGAATACACGATGTTCACTTCAGTAAGATTTAACATTTTCTCTGTTAAACTGAGCAGTTTTTAGACAATAAAAGCAAAATCTGCTTCTATAACCTCAGGCGCTGGCCAAAAACAAAGGGAGGGAATTCATTTGTGTCACTTTAAATATTAAAAAACAACAGGAGCTTGTCTTTTCCAGACACAATGTCCAGGTTACACTGGATGACCCACAGACTTCAAATTTCATCAAAATGATTTCATTAAAGTAGCTCCAGTCTAAACAATCACACTGAAGTCTGCGGACTTCATGACACAGCGCAGATTTCTTAAAGCTTCAGCACATACGGCTAAAAGCATCTGTAAGGCTAGCGACCACAAAAAAGTAATTTGGATAAACTGACCCTTTAAAAATGTTTCTTGATCTGTTAACCTTCACCTACTTTACTGAAAGTCCTTCAGTCAGCAGCAGTCACCAGAAACCAAACCTCCATTTCATTTATTGTTTTCAAAAGCAGCAAAAGAGAGAGAGACAGAATTAATGTGGAGATTCATTTAAATTCTAAAATTAACAGGCAACTGATAAAGTGCCGGAGCGCATGACTGGCATGAACGCGCCAGGAGAGGAGCCAATCTCTCTCTCTCCATGAGAGGCTTTGCCCACTCTGGAGGGGCCAGGAGAATCAAAGCTTGTCCAACTGGCCGGCCAGATAAGCCGGACCAGAAAGAGTATACAGAGGGAAGAGGGGTTCATCTGGTTTGCATGAGGGGTGAGAGTCAAAGAGCCGTGAATGCAACAAACCAGCCCTCCACTACCCCTCCTCAACTACAGCACCACTAAAACACACACAGAGAGGGAGGATAGGATGCACTTGGTCAACAGCATTGTTAAGGTTGGCGCTGCTACAGCTGTGCGTGCTTCAGCTCTTTCAGGCTCGGGCTCCATCTCAGCGTCTGCCCAGCCTTATCAGCGTCCCAGTGGCTTCTGCTCTGCCCAGGCTGCCAAGGCTGCACGCGCTCCTGCTGCAGGAGGCAGGAGGGCAGCAGTGGAGGAGAGACTACAGTATCTCCAGGCGAAACACTTCACTCTGCTGTTCTCCTAAGACCCCTGATCTGATGTGCTGTCCACATTCATCACAGAATGATGGGAAAATCTGCACAAGCAGGATGCTACAGCAGCTTTTTGTCTGAAGTAGAGTAAAATTCATCTCTCTGATAATTTGCACCAAACCTACACAGTGCTGCTCTGCTTCCTGTCGGATGTGTAAAGAGGCTGAGGCTCTACAGTCGCTCTGTCTTCACAGCATCAGCACACATCTGATGGTTGTTACAGGTGTTCAAGAAGTAATTAGATAATTTGCTCGTGCACCGTTTGCACAATGTGACTGGACGTTTTCACTGCGTCCGGGGCGCGTGAAGTCTGCTCAACTTTACCTCTCTACACACTGGTGTGCTGCAATACGGGCTGCTGCTGACACACTACCGGCAAAGGATGGACTACTCACCTTGAAACAGGAGGAGACTCATTCATGAATAACGCGGATCCGGTTATTTCGCTGGGATTTTGGGGGGAGATCGTCCCGCGTCAGTCAGTCAGTCAGTCAGTGGATTTGCGCGGACGCCAAACACAGCGAGGTAAACTGCTGCCGGTTGATTTATTCTACGCGCTGCTGCGACGCACAGCCCGTAAAGTCATCTGGACAGCAGTGAGCATCCGTCCGTCAGCCGCTGAGAAGAAGCCGGTATCAAGTGACCCTCCCACCTCGTTCAGGGATTGATCATTTTCTGTAACAGGCAGCTCTCTCTCTCTCTCTCTCTCTCTCTCTCTCTCTCTCTCTCTCTCTCTCGCGGTGTGTGCGGATGCCGGTGCTACATGAAGTCACCCATCAGTTCACTTGCACCTCACGTACAGTGTGCGCTTTTAGACCCAACCTCCGTGGCGTCATCCTTTTGGCACAACTTGAGCGCATCGCCATAAATACATGTCACGTCGTTTATTCATGTGGAATCTTAAAAGTGTTTGTAGATTTATACATCAAGGCTGATGAAAAAAAAAATCTGTTTCAGTGTGGAAAAATAGGAAATATCAATTAATTCAATACGTGTAATGTGGAGTAGACAGAAATATTCATATAAATGTGCCTATTTGATCAGCAGCGCACAGGATGGAGATAAAGTCAGTGTCTGGGAATATTTGTCAAATTATTTCCATCTTCATGTGTTTGTGAGCTGACTGCCCTCCACGTGTACAAATGGGTTGTATTTTTGGTTTATTGTTGTATATTTTGACACATCCATGCAATCTCTGAAATGTAAAAATGTGGTTTGGAAGAGTGTGAAAGGAAATAATATCACAGCAGCTCGCCCACGCAGACAGAGACAGACAGACAGGCTCAGTCTTTAGAGAGTGAGTAACATAACCATTCACAAACTGACAGCAATTTCATAGGCGTTTATTTCCATTAAGAAGTCCAGATAAATGCAGGCAGCAGTGTGCACTCCAAGTTTCCTGTGAAATACTGCCATCTGTAGGCTGACTGATGCAACCACACGGCTCTCTAACGTAAAAGCCTTTGTTTTACAGAGGAAGCCTCATTATTGAGTTGTGTTTGATTTCAGAGACTCACCACTATCACAGAACTGCTTACACTGCTGAAAAGCTCAGTAGGCATTTCTGACAGTTTTCCTGGTGTTGGTGGGGGGGCACGCGGGGTCCAATGGCCAGCTGTCTGCCCCTCATTATCTGCCATTTGGTGGTTTGGAGATGAGTTGGAGATGTCAGACGGGCTACCTGTTAGAGCCGAGCAGCTCTGGGTGGCCGGCGGACTCCCTCAGGGCTGAGCAGATGGCAGCTAGTCCTCACTGGCCCCGCGTCAGGTGCCGGGGTTCACGAAGCCTTGTCACACACAAACACACAAGCACATACAGTGCTGCGAAAACACACAAGCCTGCAGACGTGCAAACATGTGAAAACAAACACTCAAGGCGGGCACATGCATATTCACAGTGCTGGAAACAGGTGTGCAGATGCATGCCGGGCTGCAGGGAAACTGCAGTGAAAAATAGAAAAGCTCAGGATGAAAACAGCCTTTTCAGGCACACATGGTGAATATGCTTTTGAGAGATGTGTGTGTGTGATGAAGTGATTTTGCTTGTAATTGTCCATTTGAAATAGAATATATCCCTGTTCTTGTTGCGATCCTACCATTCTCCAAATTGTGATCTTTTGTGCAGATTCATCAGTAAATGTGCCTTAGCTGAGTATGATTCATGCTCGTGTTATTGACTCACCTATACTGTGGCTGTTTTTTAATGAAAAAAATGGGACTGACAGAGACTGTGAGTGGAAGTGAGTGGTAGAACGATTGTTATTTTTTATTCCACAGTTACAATTACTCACCACTGAGAAATTCAAGGACAAGTGCAGGTGTGAATTCATTTTCGAGCTGCTGTGCCGAGCGGCATTTGTATGTTTAAGACTCTGGAGAGAAAAAGTCGCAGAGAGGTAAAAGCCACAGGTCAGCTGCTCAGATGAGGAACACCTGAATGAGACGGCAGCAAAACAGAATTGAAATCCCTCAGAACATCATTGTTATTATTATAAAGTGCTGTTTGAATTTAAATTCCCTAAAATTCTTACTGAGACAGAAGATGTTCCTTCTCTTTCTTCCCTCTGAAATTGGAGGATTTATATTACTGTTTCATGTCTAACTACTGACCTAAAGGATCAATACAAGAGCTTGACTGACCTATTAGCTAGGTCAATGTATCTGTATTGATCAACCAATCACCAGACAAGAATGTCAATATTATATATTCAGCAAAAACACATTATATTTAATAACAGTGTTTTTTATGCCGACTGCAGAGTTTGAAAAATTGTCCCTTTTTTCAATATCAGCAAAGTGTAACTTTAGTATGTTTGAGGTTTGGAAGATATCATGATTATGTTAAATAAATCAAAAGTGAGTGTGTGGTTCATGATCTCGCAGATTTGTCCGGTAAAGATCGCTGCCAGCAGCATCGCTGAAGTGCGATCGTCTGCATAGTACTGACAAGTGCTGATCTGAATGTTATCTGTAACAGAAAGACACAGTGCAGTTTCTGCCTGTGTTAGACCTTGATTGAAGTACAGTCTGATGTGTTGATCAGTAGATACTCTGGGGGTTTTTTTTTGACATTTTCAGGAAGCCTACGGGTGTCAAGAGCCATTTACATGCTGGCGCCGGTGGCACTCTAGATCTCTGATAAAAAATTATTAGAAAAGAGGAAACAACAGGCTTTTTTTATCACGGGAAAACAAGCCTTGTTATCCCATGATAACAAAATATTTTTTTCGTGTTCTCCAGATAACAGAATTTTTAAAAAAGTCGCTCTCAGCTTTCATACAATATGAACATCAATCCAAGATATTGTGTTGTGGTTGTAATTTTCAACAATAAAAATACAAAAATTGTTCAAATCAGATCAAATCACTTTTATTTTTGTGTAGCCCAAAATCACAAATTACAATTGGTCTCAGAGGGCTTCACAAACTGCACAGGTGTGACATCCTCTGTCCTTAGACCCTCTCACCAGGTGAGGAAAAACGTAAAAACCCTGAACTGATGGGAAGAATCAGGGAAAAATAAGAAACCTCCGAGAGAACCGCAGGGGAGGGGTCCCTCTCCCTGGGAGGGACAGATGTGCAATAGATGTCACCTGTACAGAACACAACAGCAAAACAATCACTATTCACACTATGTAATCACTATCACTGCAGTGTTGCTGCTACATTCTGAGTTATGAGATACAGGCCTGAATGAGAGTCAATAGATCCAGAAGGAGAAGTCCATGAGTCCAGGAGCACAGTCTATTTGTCAGATGGGAAGAGACAATTTATTGTTTACAATCATGATCGATCTGCTGTTCTTTTTTTTACTATCTATAGTTAGAAGCAGGAGGATACTTTCCATTAATTTCAATATTTTGTGTTTATTGTTGAAGTGGTATTGTGCCAATAAATGCCTTGTTTCTTTCACTCTCTTCCAAAACAAATGCTAAGCAGTACCACTTTTGTCAACATGCAGCGCTACAATCAACAGAACAAACAAAAGTTCCTCAGACGGGTTTTAACAGCTACCATTGCAAATGAAAGTTTTATTTATTTTACATTTAGTCACATTTGCCAATTTTCTTCCTCACTCTGACTGGTGTTAATTAAGCTACAGGTGAAAAAAAGAGACGCAATTTTCAAAATTTAAAATTTAGTAAGATGACACCAAAGATGAACTGCCAACCTCAACTTTATGTCAGTTTCATTATGTTGTCCAAATAAACAAATTTCACTCAAAGAGCCTTACAGTACTGTACTGTCAAGATCGTCCTTTAGACCCGATTTCTGACAAAGATTTTTTTTTGAAAAAAGAAAAAATAAATAGAAAGGCATCCCTCCTCTACTGTAGACAAACATGTGCTAAACATCTGATTTAAAATAGGTTCAAGTGATAAACTTAGGTTATTTACACTCTATATTACAATTACACACTTCATATTTTGTCTTTAAATCCCAACAGTAAGGCTCGTTAGCCAGACAGAGGGCCACCTAATCGGTTGAAATGCTTCTACTGTTGGTTGCTCTAAACTGAACTCTAAACGTGGATGAAACCCGAACTGTAACTTTCTACACAGTAGAGATGTGTTCATTATCATTATTATGCTGTTGCTCTGGGCTTCTCCCACAGCTAGATGCAATCTACTTCATGAAAATTACCATAACAACACAAATCTGCAGAAGGAGGCGAGGGGAGATGCATGCAAATTGAACAGCAATGAAAGAAGACCGCAGGCCCAATCAAGCTGTCATAACACACAGAATAATAACAACTGAAAGCCATTAAAACCTTTCACTCCGAACCGTTACACCTCACTGTGCAAAGAATAGGATCGAGAGGCCCTCATATCCCTCATTTTGCAACAGTCACATGTACACACACAAGGTTTTTATCCAACTCACATCCATCATCTTAAGATTATAATGAGACATTCATCAAAAGGAGTCTTGTGCTGGAAAACAATTATCTGTCCTCTTGTCATTCATTGCTGTTTAGAATTTTTATAGAAATTTCTCCTCTCTTTTGTCCATGGAAAGATTTCCAGACATGTTTTCCACCCAAATAAAATAAAACTGGGGGTTAGACTGAGGCTTCGTGCTCATGTTTGTAGCGTGTGTGTGTGTGTGGATGTTTCAAATCATCAAAGCCCAATGCTGTTTATTCCTCTATTGTTGTCTAAAAAACTATTAAAAACACACCATTGTGCCACAGAATTGTAGTGGGTGATGTTCTCCTTCACCATAAACAAGGGCACTGTAATTTATTTTGAGTTGACCCCACATTCACCACCTTGCTTTGTAAATACTCGCTCGAGCACCAAATGTGTATTAGTCCATGGCTAAAAATAGTCCCTATAGTCCCCATTGTATTTTCTTCTGAATTTTCTTTGAATAATGTCTGCTAAAATGTAGAGTGAGTTCAGAGGTGTGACAAGGTCATTGTTTTGTCTTTGCTCTCGAGTCTAGAGTCAAGTCCTAAATTAAGGCAGGCAAGTCTCGAGTCAGGTCCACAGTCGTAAACTTTGAATTTCCAGTCCTAAACAAGTCATTGGTACTCTTCTAATCTATTAAACTTAAACAAATTGTGAATGCTTTTTAAAATGTTTATTTACTTCCTACAACAACGTTTAGACAAGAGGACAACATAACACACCCCTTAAGGATGCTGTTCGGCTCTGGAGGTTCACATCCTGTCATATCAGTCTACAGAAAGAAGTCTGGTGTCTGTGTGTCTGTCATCCGTTCACTGTGTTTTGTGAAAAGGTGAAGCAAAAGACTGAGGATGGCATGTTTTAATGTTACAGATTTAGAGGCAGTTTACACGGCGCAGGCTTCTGCATCAAAGGAAACACTTTTGTTGCTGTTTGACCTTCGTTTTACATGACAATGGCGTGTGGGCACCGCAAATGTTTAAAACTGGGTTCCAGATCGCAGTCTTTTGAAACTGCAATCTTCTTTCCGGCTGTGTAAACGGGCAAACCGCAAAGCCTGTGACAGCGGTGACTACGCTAATGCTAAAGCTAGCGCAAGTCAATGCATTCCGCTCCAGCCACAACAAAACTCTGACTTGCAGGTCGAATATGACTACAGTCTATTGAGGTGATTTTGAGTGTTCATAACATAATTTTAGAAGTCAATCTGAATTTCTGTAATTTGTGGCTGTTTAGGGCTTAGCAGCAACAGGAAGTTAACAACTTCTGCCACTCTGACGGTGTGTCATTCCAACCTTTACCGACTACTGGCCAGGCATACATACTACAGAGTTTTCAGTTGTTCGTGTAAACACAGATTTTTTTCTAAGACACAAAGAAAAGACATATCCGTTTTTTGTAGGGCTGAGCTTGTCTAAACGTGGCATTAGGCACGTCTGCTGGTTGTGAGTTTTCATTCAGGATAAAGCCTGTAGCCGACTGTTGCAAGAGTAGCGCAGCTCCTGGTAAGTACTGGTGCTGGTAAGTCTTGTGTGTTTGGAGCGTTTGGAGGAGAGGAGGCGGTTAGCAATTAATTTAGCTTTAACAGTTGTTTTGACGAACTGTGCCGACTTAAGCTGTTCGTAAATGAAAGGGACAGTTCACCAAAGATGAAAATTCAGTCATTATCTACTCACACTCATATGGATGGAAGGATGGGGGAAATATTTTAGTTCACAAAACACTGTTGTTGTTGTTTCAGAGGAAAAGGTTTGCAGTTATCTCCCAAACAGTTGAAGCAAATGGTGACCAGGATTTAAATGTAAATAAAATGCATAATAAATGCAGCTTCTCAAGACCAGATGGAGTCTCCTGTGTCCTGTTTCACCACTGCTGGTAAAGTGAAGCAGCAATAACGTCGGCCCTGTTTCCAAGCCAAACAGGCAACAGCTAACGTTAACACTATGTTGCTATGCAAGCAGTTCTAACTGTCGACAAAAAATTATTTTCAAATCAAAAAAATAATATTTACACCAACATTTCGTTTCATTTTATCGATTTCTTTTGTAAAAAGCCATGCAACAAGCGGGATAATGTCCAGTGAGCTGGTCGTTATTGTGAAAAGACATGTCCTGCATTTCCCTGTCAGGGTTCTTTTCACAATAATGACCAGTTCAATAATAAAGTATGTTATGATAATTGTGGCTTCTACGAACATAGACACATATGCACAAACACACAGACAGACACCCTCTTTTTTGAAATTTTGTTTGACCTATGTTTGGCTGTGTTTCACTTTCTGTGCCCAAGTGGGATGAATTTTAGGGATTTTTATTATATTAAATTATAGGAATTTTCCATTTTGTTTTTGTACCACGTGACTGAACACGGTGCAAATCAGCCCTGAATGTCGTAAAGCAGCCGTACAGGTGGTGTCAGAACGCAGAGAATCTCACTGTTCTGGCACAATTTAAAGCTCGTCTCCATCATGAATCGTTCAAAGGTTATTTAATGTTTTATTAAACATGAGTGAGCGTCGGATCGATTCAGTGCTAGTCTTTTAATCGTTAACATGCAGAGGTAATGATGTGATTTGTGAAGATTACCTGATAAGTGTCATCTCTGTTGTTGAACTATTAGTTCTGATTTTTCAAATTAAACTCTGACTTTTATTCATCAGCCAGCGAACCTGTGATTATTTCCCCTGGGAAATATGTGTAGAGGAAACAAGCACTGATGCTTCCACTTAATCTCATTACATCAATGAATTTCAATGTTCAACAAGAGTGGCTTCATACATTTAGATGAACAATTAATTATTTAAATCACACAAATTCCTCTGAATTAACATTCCCGCAATACGCTAACACATATGCATCAACTCATTCAGACACAAACATAAACCTTTTAACAAATAGATCAGAGTATTGTTTTTTTGTTTGTTTTTATTGTTTCTTTTATTTTAATTGTGCCATAAATGCAAACCTTTGTTTGTTGGTTGGTTGGTTGGTTGGTTGGTTTTAAGTTTTAGAAAATTGTTGAAAACTATAAACAATTCACTATAATACAACTGTGTTCACTTATACTGTGTATAT
>JAPZDX010000012.1:6073451-6087637 GCA_029783625.1 Naso annulatus | reverse complement strand
CATTAGAAGAGAGGATTTGTGCTGATGTGAGCGTATGTGAGCTTTAACTTTATATTGTCAGTTGGCAATTAAGTGACAATGCATCTCTGCTGATGTTACAGAGTAATGCAAAAGAAATTTAAATAGTAGTGTAACTAATTACCTTCAGCAATGAGTAATTAATTAAAGTAGACATTACTTTAAAAAAATAAGTAAGTAGCAATGTGTAATTTTATTTTTTTTTTGAGTAACTACCCTAACACTGACTTTTTGTATGCAAAATTACAAATATGCTTACATACCTGTATACATACATACAAACAAATCTACATGTTTACACACCGACACATTCTGATCAGTGTAAATCTATACAAACCCCTGGTGATTATCAAAGCCCTTTTTTGATTCTGTACCTCAGGGAAATCATTTCTTTATGCCTCTTTATACCTCTTTCACTCCACAGATTGAAATGCAAGAACTTTTCATCGTCATACTAACACAAAAAGTCTTTAAATTTAACTTTCCCCCTAATTATATTGGACAGTTAGCCAGGAGAAAACACACTGACATTCACACAAATTAAGGTCAGTGAGGTTACATCTAGGGCTGTTACATAAATATGTAAACAGGTGCTGTTTGTCTATGAATTATACTCGATATAGGTCTAAAGAAGATTTCTAATTCAAGTAAGCAAAAACATGCAGAAGTGTTTGTTTCTTTTAAAAGCAAGTTTTGATTAAATCCCCCAAAATGTTTTAGTAAAGTGTCTGTTTTCTAAGGTTTGTCTCATGTTATGAAAACAGAGGAACGCAGGTCACTCCATTAACCATTAGTTTAGCTGCATACAGATGTAATATTGACCAGTGACTGACTGCTATTCAAGTTGCCCCTTTTCCTATAGTACCAGAACTAATCAACAGGTGGCACCCTCTCCTCCCCATTTCTGCATACTTAAAGGTACACTGCCCAATTTTTAGATTCAATGTCTAATAAAGCACTTTGTAGCTTTTATTTCAGTATACTTATTGTTTTTCTAATTTTGTTTTAGCACCGAACAGCAACACAAATGCAGATGCTGTTTTCAAAAGCCATAAAATGATCTGGATGGACACGTTGGGATGATAAGCACAGTGAACAAAACCAGTGAGCCAGTTTTTAATTTGTTGGGTACCTACCTCAGCACACTGTGGGAGCAAAAGTTATCTCAGCCTCCAAGTCAGTGAGAGACTGTAATACACTCGACTGGTGTAAACTCTGATCTGAATGTATGAGTGCTCCACTCCTGTCTTTTATAATAACTCTGACAGCAGCAGTATGATACACAGAGGATCCATCAAATCTATTATTCAGCTTTAAGTGGGTGGAGTGACAACACTTATTCTGAAAAAGCACAAGGAGACTCAATTTTTCATAATAAGTTGGAGTAACACTCCTTATGATCACATGCCAACAACTCCCCACTCTGGGCAATTTGTCATCTTACATACATCCCATTAGTGGTGTTGGACTGTGTGATGCATTAAAGTGCTCTGGTAAGGACAGAAACATCAGCGCCAAAGAAGCACAATGTCCTCTCATGTTTTCCTCGCACTTCCTTCACCTGTATGAAGGGTGGTAGTGACACAGTGAAATATGTGCGGCTGTTATGTCAGCACATGCCCACGTTATATAACTTTACAAGGTCTGTTGCTCTGAGGCACAGATAGCAATCTATGACTGTTTAATAGAGCGGTCGTAAATGTCTTCAACAGTTTTGAATTTAGAGTTGTGTGAAAGCATCCTGCTGATTTAAGGGCTTTTTGTGAGTGTCACCGACTGAAGCAGGGCAAGATCACTTTATGCATCAAACTACTTAAGCAAAATAAACAGCAACGACATTCAACAACATGAATTGGGGCTGCTGAGATAACTGATTGTAAAGTGACACCCTGCAGGGTCTTCATGACAATCAACAGCAACAGTAGCAACTACCAGGGCTGGGCTGCAGGAAAGAGCTACACTTTAAGAAACAGCCTTACAAAACCCCTGAAGGTAGAGTTAGGAAGCTGGGCATGTTGTGCACAAGCTCAGCACCTCAGTGTACCACTGCTGAGATACCACACTCTGCAGACTTGCTTCATCTTGTCTGCATTCCTAAGTGAACACAGGGAAGTGGAAAATTCCACCTTTGTGCCATTTAGGGGGAGATGATAGGAAAGATAAAGGGCAGGATCCTAGTTAAGGCTACAGTGTGGATTTGACATAAAGAAGATTATGTTACTTTTTAATTTAGTTCATTTTTGGATCTACTGGTTGATTTAAATAAGTGATTAGAAAATGGCTCAAGGGTGCATATACACTGTTTTGCAAATTAACACTATAATTTTACCAGTTAAGAAATGCTTATCATTTTGGAAATAAGCTCACTGTAAGTTGAATTAGAATCAAAACACTCCCATGTCTGTATGGTTAAAATGGAGCCAAAGCCAGCAACTAGGTAGCACAGTTTAGCTTAGCATAAAAACTAAAAACAAGTTACCTGGTTCTGTCTCAAGGTCACAAAATCTCCCTACCAACACCACTAATTCTCTCTGATTAGCATGATAAATAACAGTGGTTACATTGGTTTAATCCATGTAAACACAACATATAAAGGTTTTGGTTTTATGATGGAATTAGCTAGACTATTATGAGACATACTACTCAAATAGTCCAGCACAGAAATCTGCATAAAACAGTAAATTGTCGCTAATTTTTCACTTTAGCTTTTATATCTACAGATAAAAGACAAGCCAGGCAGTTATTTCCCTCTGATTATAGTCTTTGTGCTTTGCTAGCGAACAGGTAACAGGCTATTAGCTGTATCTGAGTGGTTTTAATCTTCTCATACAATTTTCTATAAAACAAAATATCCTGATGTTATTTTCTATTTAAGTCATCTGGGGTTCCCAAAATTTTACAGCTCAGGACGAAAAAGAGAATTTGGTTAAAAGTCATTATTGAGTCTACTCATTGATTTAAATGAGTGAGGAAAACAGCTAACTTGTGCTAAATACATCATTTACATGTAAATGAATAAATATACATATTACACTTCACACTTATAACAGATAAGAAATGTTTATTATTTTGGGAAATAAACTCATTGCTGTGAGTTAGATGAGGACATCAAAACCACTCCCATGTCTGTATGGTAAAACATAACGCAAAAGCCAACAGCTATTTAGCATAGCTTAGCTTAGCATAAAGACTGAAAACAGTTAGCCTGGCTCTGTCAAAACGTAACAAAATCTGCCTACCAGCACCTCCAATTCTCACAGGTTAAAATGATAAATAACTCTTGGTTACACTGAGTTTGTTAAATCGGTGTAAACACAACGTGTAAAAGTTTTAGTTTAAGAAGGGAATTAACTGTTATGACAAGACTTAAGAAGTTACTGCTCCAATAATAGAAAAAGTTTAGTACAGTTAAAACAAAAGTAAGGATAGCCGTTTCCTCTTCTTTATGCTTTGCTAGCTAACAGCTAACAGGTTGCTAGCTGAATTTTCACACAGAAATGCTGGTCCATTTTAAATTTGCTTTAGTTATCCCTCAGTTAGGTCTGCATTTTATTTTGAATTATTCCCCGAAACACCTAAGATATTCGGTGTAATAGCCTGCTCTCTGCATCTGCAGCACCAAAAACACATGCAGCAGTCAAATGAGACCCCATTGCTTCTACACATAAAATGCAAAAACACATCTCATACACTATAATTCTAAATCAACATTGGGCAATACAATACATATATATACATATATTACAATCCTGATCTGTTTCTTGGGTAACTACTGCACTACGTGGCTTGATGTTAGAATGTCTGAGCGTTGCATGATATTTGGGAATGTTTCTACAGTTTTTGAGCAAAGAGTCACTGCTGAGTTTTTCCATTTTGTTCACTTTTCAGGCATTTCATTCTAAATAAAAAAACAAAACAGAGCCGGCAGTTGTAGATACAGTGTCACTATTTTTCCTGGAGTGTAATTCAACTTGCAAACCCCCAGTTTGAGCTTCGATGCGTTAGCTGCCTTTTAACTGCGATCATTTAAAGAGATTAAAATCTGGGTCCTGGATTTATGCACTCACACATCATTCAGCATGAATCCCTGGGGGACACTGGACTGGCTCATCAAAGGATAAATCTTTGCAAACTGACATGTCAATGAAGTCCATTTCTCCCTGATATATACTTATTTTTTTCTTGAAATGAATCTTTTTCTTCAAAAAGAGATCTTGATCTCAGTGAGACTACCTGAATAAAGATAAAACAAAAACTAATTCACCCCTGAGTAATAAATTATAAGCCACATATTTCAGAGACACTGACGTAGCACATACTGATACTTGGTTCACGTCAGGGCAGGTTTCAGCGCTCAGCAAATTCTATCTTTCTGGGGAAAGATTATTAATATTCTATTGTTTCTCTGAAGTTCTTATGACAACATTTCCATGCCTGTTTATTGAGTTTTTTCCTCCCAACTCAGCAACGGAGCCTTTTCTTTTCCACTCCTTCCTCTTTCTTCTTTTTTCTTTTTCTTATGCTATGATACACTGCTGGATAGGGAGCATTGCATCTTGAATGTCTTTCAAGTCTCGGCACAGCAGTGCATATCTTACCTGAGAGTGGTGGCGTTGCAGCAATCGACTGCCCTGGGGCCTCAGAGCCTTCAACCCCACCCCCACCCTCCTTCAGTGTGGTCCATGTACTCACTAGTTCTCTGGAAATCGGTCGAACCTTCAGTGCAGCCTGTCTGTCACAAATTGTGCAGACATTTTAATGGCAGAGGAGTTTCACTGCTCATGAAGTTTAGCACTTCACCTTCATTTAATTTTTTTTAGCTTGTCTTGTAACCTGATCAAAGATAACATTTGAATAAGATGACATTTTAAGGGAAAAATGAACTAATTCACATTCTTGCAGACAGATGAAAACATCAATACCACTCCCATGTCTATATACTGTAGCTAGCAGCTTAGCTTAGTTTAGCACAAAGACTTGAAAGACAGGAAAGAGCTAGCCAGCCACTTTCCAAACTACACATGCCAACTACATGAGATTTTTAGTTTTATCAAACAAAAAACATTTTAAATAATGAGCTTTAGAGAGTTTGGTACGGAGCAAGGCTGTTTTTCCATCTGACTCTTGCTACATACATTGGTGGACAAAGTACACAACTTTATTACTTGAGTCAAAATATTGATACTCCTTCTCAAAAAATTACTCCACTACAGTGAGAGTTGCTCAGTCCAGTTATTACTTGAGTTAAAGCACTGGAGTACTTTCTTTTAAAAATACTATACTATTCAAAGTACTTTTTAAAAAAATCTCAAAAAACGTATTTTCACAATGCATTTCAAATGAGTGCAGTCAAGAATTCATGGGTGTACAGTTTAAAATAGCTGGTGATGTTGGCGAAACTTTACACACTGAGAAACTATTTAAGTCAGTGTTTGTGCAGTAACAAGGCAAACATTTTAAATGATTTTTTTTTTAATTATTATTTCTTTAAAAACCTCAAACATGGGCTCAGGCGGAGATTTGTCATCCTTTTCTGCTGTCGACATCATTACCACTAATGTAAACTGCCTGATCTGAGTGACGCTTGCTCTATGTTCAACCATGAAAAAACGCGACGTACAGGTATGGCAGCGCCACATAGACAAACCACACAGAGAACTACATGAACGCAGTTTATTGTCTTTCAGATTTTAGAAAAGAAAATTCGTCAGTCGACTTCAAAGGAAGTAGCGAGTAACGAGAACTTCTATAGAATGTAGTGGAGCCATTTCTAAATGTAATAGAGTAGCCTAAAAGTAATAAGTTTACCCCCAAAAAATAATACTCAAGCAAAGTACAGATAACCAAGAAGTGTACTTAAGTACAATACTCAAGTAAATTTACTTTGTTACTGTCCACCCCTAGCTACATAGTAGGCAACAGTATGAAAGTGGTATCAGTCTATTCATCTAACTCTTAAAAAATAAAGGAGCCATATTTCCCAAAATGTCAAACTATCCCTTGTGCAGTAAAATCAGGCTGTCAGAGGTATAAAGTCAGCCATCAAACCCTGGAATCTTCTGATTTATGTGGATATTAAATTAGCATCCCAGCCTTTCATACAAAATGGGTGTTAATAAGTGTGAATCAAGAAGTATGCTATTGTTGTACTAATGGAGACAGAACGGGCCAAACCTCCACCTTAATTCTGTAAGGCTCTTTCTCACCATCTTGAATACGGAGCTCCTTGCTGACATGCAGTGCAGCATTCCAGGCAAGCTGGGACACGACCGTGTTTGTTCTCTGTCTGACGGAATCAGTTAAACTGGGTGGATGCATGGAAATGGGTCACACACATGTATTTCTACATGCGGAAAGTAAAATAAAAATCATGTTTAACTCGTGTCACCTCCTGCAAAGGTTTTCTGAGGTAGAGTTCAGAGCACATTAATGTCACGCAAGTCACATATTTTCTTATTTTTGTCCAGGAGAAGCAACAAACTGGCACTGCACTGAGCTAAACCTGCTTCTGGCATTTCTACAACGTGCTTTTTTTTTCTTTTTTTTTCAATCAATCCTGCACTTTAAAAAAAAAAATGAATGAGCTGATTTACTTAAAAGTACAGTTTTTCAGTGGCATTCTCCATCAGTGGCTTCACTCAAACAGGGAATAAATCCTCTAAACAACACGCCTAAAGAAACATCCCTTTGAAGGAAAGGCAAAGACGGTATCAGCAAACATAAAAAGGGCTTATTACGGCTGTCATTTCCATAAAATTTGGGTTTTGAAAGTACCGCAGGATGTGTTTATTACATTTTCTCCACAATAATAAGCCCCAAAGTTTCCAGTTGCTACAGTCAGCCAGAACTCTTCTGAACTGGGAAAAACACCAGAGAGAAGATTTGTATGGGATTAATCACCAGAATAGCTTCTGAGGTTACTGGATTCATTAGATAGTTTAGATGTAAACAGGTTAATGATGCTTTCGAAATACTTTCATCTATCATTATCAATTACTTCTAATTCATTTTGGAAGGTTTGCGTAGTGTTGAATGATGCTTGTTTACGCTGTTTGCATGTGTGACCTTATGGGTTGTCTGTCTGCTGCAGCATCAATGGAACCAGCACAAATCTGTGCATGTTTCAGGTAAATGTTGTAGTGATTCAGACTCTGGTGTTTGTGTAATTCGAAAAGTTTTCTGTGGGGGAGGAGAAGGCTTGGTTTTGCATTTAGTTCCTGAGTGAACAGGGGACAGATTTGGGTGTGGACAGGCTTCAAGGCAGAAAAGGGGCGAGGTTTAACCCCGCTGCTGCGTCGCCATTGGTGGACAAGGGGGACAAAAATGCCTGTTCCTGGTGCAGGTAAACAGACTGACATCAGGCGCAGCAGGGGTTGAACGGCTGGCGGGATTTAATGCAATCCAACACTTCATTTAAGCAACCATTCTGGACAAGTTGACAGCTTTTTTCATGTGTCTTATCAACAGGTTTGTGTTGTATTCTTTGTCTGACTATGGACAAAAACACCAAGATTAGATTAGCATTTGTAGGTTTATTTTTTGGTAAATGATGCTTTGTTGTGTTTTATTTTTCCTGAAAATTTGTGCATTTTGCACATCTTGCCTTGTCAAACAGGTGAGTTGCAGTCTTGAGTTTAAAAAGATGACAACAATGTTCATTTATCAGCTGCTGCAAGTTTCTTTGTTTGGATGCAGAATTAAGACTCGGAGGGTAAATGTGAGAGCTGGGGGTGATCTGTGATTTGAGAGTGAGGCAGTAATAGAGGGTTGCATTTGTGAGGGTTTAGTCTCTACATGTTTAACAGCACCCTGCTTTCATTGGGCTCAAAAGACTCCAGAAGGATGGAAAACTGTGAAAACAGGTCCTGTCTTGCGCAGGGAGAGGCCTGCCTGGCACACCCTTCCCACACACACACTCACACATAGAAAGAGACACGAACACACACAAATGAAACCTGTTTATCATGTATTTGTTCCTTTTAACTAATCTTCCATTTCTTTATGACAGGAAAAGAAAGAATGACATCACGAAAAGCATTGAAGGGAATCAGAGGTGTCGACTGTTTCATTCCCCGTGATTCCTCACCGGAGGCACCAGCACGCTCGCTGCTCTAATGAAACCATCCATGTATTCTATCCTTCATTCCACCGGAGTCTGTGTAAAGTGTCAATCAGATTTCAGTGGTTTGAAGAGTAAGACACATGGGACTTGTCTTCTGGAGAGAGCCTTCCAAAAAAGTACAGTGGCATTACTGAGGTTTTCAGTTGTTATAACTTTTACAATAAAGCGAATGTTGACAAAAGATCATTCTCACTGTGCGGCCTTTTAAATCCTTTGATGTCAACCTGGTGTTGAAAGCAACAGTTCTGCACAAGCACAGAAAGGGAACTTCTCCTCCTCCCCCTACTTACCTGCATTGCGACAGCAGTTGAGTAGTGCCGCACTGATTGCACTTTAGAGTTACTGCAGAATCGGAGAGTGCTGGCAGCTCCACTTTATGTCTTTTGGACTGTCACTCACGGAGGTTGTTATGTCCTCACCCTGTCTTTCTGCCCTTGCTTCTACAAGACATGGCAATTACATAATGACTCCTAAATTCCTACATTGCCACATCCACAGCAAACTCTTCAGGAGTTGTGCCAGACATAGTTTTGTGTCCCTAAAGTCTCCTGTTCTTCTATTAAACCTGCAGAAATCATTCACATACATTGTAAGCATTGCAGGAAGAGATTCAAAATTGGATAAAGAACTTTTTGAGCTTTTCAGAATACAGTTTTCCTGTCAGGTTTTTAACCAATTCTCTGTGGGACAATTAACCTGCCTCATTAGAATGGGACATTTCACCAGATTCTGTTCAAAGCTCTAATTACAGCTAAATGGGCAGCTGGAAGTCAATTAACAGCTACTGAGTCACTCGGCTATAATTCTTCCATCCAATTAAGATGCAGAGAACATAATGGATAAACAAACACAGTGACATATTGCCAGATCAGCAGGGATTCCTACAGACCTGTATTGAGTAACATGGTTTTCGCAAATGTTTTCTTCCTTATAAATAGACAGTGAGGCAATAGTTTCGCCCTCCTACAGGTCTCATCCAGAGCTACAGATTTGAAAAAAACCATCAAACACTCAGGCCAATGTGGAGGAGGGTCTCTCCCTACACAAATATTATTTACCCGATACATACAAAGACAGAATGACCCATACAAAACCCAGACTTGAAAAGAGTTCAGTCCATATTATCCTGCCACCCTGTGAGTAATCAGCCATCCCAGTAGACCTTATGTATTAGAGAGACCTGCAGCTTTCTCCTGAATAGGCTTTTCCTGCACTGCACACCTCAGTCTACCATTCACCTTCCTGTTAGATGCAATTATGACCACGGGGCTTAGTGCTGCATACAGCGAGGAGAAGAATATACGCAGGTCAGAAACCAGCGAGGATCTCATGGTCTTCCTCACAGTTAGAGTGTACACCCACAGCCCATTATCTACCCCATAGAGGACCACATACAAGGTCACAAGTGCTACCACGGCTTTGGCAGCACGTTGTTCAGCTCCGCTGCTCCCCCCACCACCACAACCCCCTCCGCTGCTGCTGCGGAGACCCTTCAGCTGCTGGCTGTGCTTGTACAGAAAGACTAGGATGATCAGACTTGCTAAAGCCATGAGGGCCATGGGCACCACATCTCTGCCCACCTGGGCAGCCCCATTCGCCTCTTTGGACAACTTTGAAGGAAAATGGACATAGCAGTATTGTACATTGATGCCGTGGCTTATTAGGCTTGAGTCATTCTGTGTGCCAAAGGAGAAGAGGATGGCTGCCGAGCTCATGCAGGTGTTGAGGAGCCAGATCAGGAGGAACACAACGCCCAAATAGTGGGCCACCAAGGTGCGGATGGAGGCCCAGCGGGATCCGGGAGGGAGGATGCTCAGACACTGGTAGGCACTCAGGACAAAGGTGAGCCAGATTGAGAGGGAACGGGAAGTTCTGTAGACAAAGATCACAGCCTTACAGCCCAAGTCACCAAAGATGTTAGCCAGGCGGAAGGAGGCCAGAGTCTCCAGCAAACAGCGAACTCCCACCACCAGCAGGTTGACGCAAGCCAAGTGCAGAACAATGGCATCAGCTGGGAGGAGGTGTTTCTCCTGATGCAGCAAGAGGAGGAAGGCCAGGATGACAGCAGTGTTACCTGGGACTCCCACAACAGTGAGGGACAGATAGAGCATCCCACGGACAAACTCCTCCGATGGCATTCCTGCATGAAAGAAAAGAGTACAAGGCAACTTTAATAATTAAGGAAAGTCTTTGTGCTCATTGAGTTCAGCTTAGCATTCAAAATGAAACTAGAAAGGTCAGTGCAGATGTCTACACCCTTACCTGACAAAAATCAAAGCTTACAAGGTCTGAAGTGGACCTAGTCCCTGATCGCTCTCTCCTGAAGTGGTCGGTGTGTTTGTGTTCTTATACTTGCAAACAAATAGCTTGTTGGATCTGCTTTTCATGCTCCATTGACTTCTCTTCCCTCAGCCTCCAATTACTTGAGATCAATTCAGATGACTGCCTCTGTCCCCTCGATGTAGTTCAGACCGGCAGGGATGCACACAGAAAGCTGTGTCTGGGTTCATTGACAGGATCCAACCAGTGGATGGAGAAGATGGTGTTAATGAGGAGATAATACCTATTAGCCTCATGTTTACACTCATAATGATTAAAACAGTTTGTCAGTGTCACCGTTTTACCAAGAGGAATCTACTGAATACCTTTTCTAATTGCTTGTCCTATATTTAGATTTCCTTTTAATACCTTTCCGATTGCTTTTTTATTTTTCATTTCTGCAATTAATTTCAAGAGACATTACCTATGAAAAAGACCTATATCTTCTGTTTATTGTCAAATCCCAACACCACAGTGTCCTCCAGTGGACAAAGTTGAAACGAAGCAGAAAGCCAGATTACGTTCCACTCAGTTCCCTTGACAGAAGACCCACAGTTTTAATTTGTGGAGCGTGACAGAGCATCCGATTTATGATTGTGTAATTCATCCAAAGCAATAAAAGTTTTAAAGAATGGAATTAAACCTAAAGTGTGAGGATGCTGGAGGGGCAAATGGGTGTCGGCTGCGTGATTAACTGCAACATGTCCCACTGCAGAAGACTTGGTGCTGAATATTAAGACAGATTACATGATGAGACACGCCCTCCTCTGAATTTAAAAGAGATAATATTAAACATTTTACAAGGTACATGTAAAATAACCTAATTACATCCATATGAGAGTTGTTTGAGGTGCTGATAGCATTAAGTGGGTTAATTAATTCTTAAATCAGTAGTAGGAATGTAACTAAGTCAATTTTTACTCGCTGAGCAAACTTGAGATACTTGACTCAAGTGGTTCCATTCTGGTTTAAATTTTCACACTGCAACATTTTAAAGGAAATAAATTACTTTTTACTCCACTACATCTATATAAGGGCTTTTCCAGTTACTGATTACTTCACAAAATAGGATATTACATGCAAAACATATAATTTTATAAACTATGATTCTTTCCACCCATCAGTAAATTAGCAACAAAAGCTTCACCTTAAAGGACCATACAAGCTCATTTTTGCCTTCTCACCATTAGCAGAGATCACCCCTGTCTTTTCCAAATGTTCAAATGTGACCATGTGTTACTTCAGTAGATGTCAGGCTGCATTTTTAAAGCCCATTCACTGCCATTCATGTTGAAACAGGGTATAGAAACACTAGAGGACATGTGAAAGTTGCTAGGTATAGGTAATTCACCCTTCTGAAGAGAACGTCTGGGTTTATTTAATCAAAAATCGCTGAGCAAGAGAGAGAGCGGGGAGGTTATTACGCTTGGAAAAATAGTCCCTTGCAAGTGCTGCCCTCCTAGCTGGAATATGAGCGTGAAGAAGGATTTTGACACAGACATTCTTTTTAACTAACATCATTGCACATTTTCAGCTACTTTCTGTAACGTTTACTGAATATGGACAAAATGTAAACAAACACCATAGCTCATAGATAAAGTTATTCGGGGAAAAATGGGCAGGGTTCATGTAACTTACATGGCTGATGTTGACAAAGGACAGTGACATGTAGTAACACTAATATTTAAGCAACTGCAATAGTGAAATGATATGAAAACATCAGTAACATTTTCTAATATATAGTGCATAGTTATAGTGTGATAACGCTTCTTCCCATTGAGTACTTTTACAGGACTTTTACCTTTAATTATAGGTGTAAATTATCGAGGGAATGGGGGGGTTATAACCCCCTGAATAATCAAAACCAGCCAGTATAATCCCCCCAAAACATCATATCATTATCATAAATAAAAAAAAGGTGAACTGTTATAAAACATACTGAAGTGGTTGGTTTTCTCGATTCAATGTAGATGGCATAAACAGAAAACATTTTTTTGCTGGAGCTACTTGCTAGCTATTTGTTATTGTCTTGTTAATTTTAGGTATAGTTACCTTTATTTTTAAGTTTTATCTTGTATTTCTTTAGATCCATGAAGGTGAAGGTAGGTCAGGTAGGGTGACCAGAGAGGGAGAGGAGGGACAGGTGACCAAGTAATAAGGTCAAAAAGTAAAAATGCTGTGGCCAGCAAACTCTGAACAGCCTAGAAGACATGTGAGTTATGAGTTGTCCGTGCAAGTGTCTGACATTTTCTTCTGGATCTTGTGGTTTTCTCACAGAAAGTTTCGAGACTGCTTTTCTTAAACATGTATTTAAAATGGTGCAAAGAAGCAGTGAGTATGACAGCTGTCCCCAGATCCCCCCGATGTTGAACCTAAAGTTACACCCTTGCCTTTGATGGAGTTTTTTCTATCATGAGATATCACTATACTGCAGTATAAACAATCCTCCACCAATGTACTTTCTTTTAACAATTTAGAACATCAGAAAATTTTAATTTTGATTTGAAGGAGCATAAAATTCAATAAAAACATTTGAACATTTGATATGAGCAGAGAAAACAGAGAGAAAATGGCAGACAGGCACCAAAACTGATGATAACAGTGGACTGAAAATAGATTTTTAGGCTCAGTTTGCGTTTTTGACTGAGCATTATATAGACATTTGAAAAGATTGAAAATGTGCATACTGTAGATACAGTCAAGTCAAATCTAAGGTCACGAGAGGTCAATTTTGCTCTCCTTTCCTTAAATGCGTGTAAAGAGTCTTAGGCCCATCAATATCAGACAGGAGACTGCTAAGCCAAAAGCCTCTTAAACCACATTTTTGCTGTGGGACAGATTAACTGGCACAGTGAGGGGTGAGCTGAATATTCCCTCTTCGCCAACCAGAGCTGTTGCCCTCACCAGCATACTTAAAGGTGCCAAAGGTTTAAAAAGTAACATATCTCTGAACTAACTTGAGTTATGCAAAACTATACTTAGACACATGAGAGGTGACCTGATTTAAGATTATCAAGCACAAAATCATGCAAGCAAGATAGTTTACAATATGCATGTGTATCAGACAGGACCGTTGTGCACATAGTAAGTTGACAGAGTTTGGAAGGTTTCTTCGGGAATGTAAAGGTTACAGATTACTAGTTACCATATTTAAAATGTAATAAGTAATGTAACTGTTTCAATACTGTATCAAAGTAATCTAACTTATTACTTTTGATTACTTTTTGATTATTTTTTAAAATTTCTAATGAATATTTTCAATTGTTCACCATTTTCAAATGTTGAAACCAGGTAGTGTTAACCTGACAATAGTGCTCCACAGTAGTAGCATGGTATGACGGACAGAATGCCTTCCCTACTTCATTTAATATGACTGTTTACCATCACTGTGGAGGCAACATGCCCGCAGATTTGACATGGAAACTTTCAATGTCAATAGCATTTTATTAGTTGGTTAACATATTTTGCATTGCACTGTTATGTTCAAGCCCTTTTCTGATTTCTGAGTAATTTTTTAAATATATATTTCTAGCACTGGAACACATTTTTATCCATGGACATAATGGCAACTCTCAGGCAGGCTGTTTGGCTTTAAGGGGTTATGTGGATTGATTTAACTGGCAGATGTGCAAAAGAGTAACATCAAACTTAACTAAATGATCTTGACTGGAAATGGCACAAGAGGACATTGTGCACAACAAAAACATGCAAAGCAACACGATGAATA
>JAPZDX010000012.1:5945503-5955781 GCA_029783625.1 Naso annulatus | reverse complement strand
GCTTCAGACAGCACGGTTTGGTACAAAAATTTCACCATAGCATCATCCTCCTTTCCCATCTTTATTTTTGTTCCCTGGCTCAGGTGAGAAAAACACTGTTGACACGTGAGTACATCCATATGTCATAGGTCGCCGTAGGTAATTTAGTGAAACAAAACAATCTGCACAGGGTTTTACTTCAGGGTTGCCAGGTCTGTGGTTTTCCTGCTGAATTGGGCTACTTTTGAGGTGCTGCTGCGGGTAGATTTTTTTTTGTCCACGGGTTGAGTGGACGTATTTTTGATATTAAGTAAATAAATCATAAAATCCACTTCATTCATAAACTTCTTTGTTAAAGCTCAAATCCAACCACATCGACATACAGATAAGCAGGTACACTTCACATGACCAAATACACATGTACACACGGACACACACACAGGCAGTGCCGCAGCCCCGGCCTCATGCATACAAGTAAAAGCAATACATTTATGATGTACAGCAGAGGAAGACACAAAGAAAAGACAAAGACTCAAAGGGACAGAGCCACAGGTTAGCTGTGCTTCAGTGATTGGCTTTAGAAATTCACAGAGATATATTTTATGTGCTGCAGCATTTCTCAAACTTTTTTGTGCCAGGGCCCAGTATTATACAGCCCTCAACCTCTGGGGCCCACTTATGTTATTTTTGGGCATTGCATTGCAGCAAACATTTTGTTTAGAGCAGGCCATGGCCAGTTAGTACAGCTGAATAAAATTATTGCAGGCTTGTAAAAAGTGAGTTCCGAGCTTGTCACTTCTCAGCTAGAATGATTCAGCACTGTTGAGAGAGACACTGCTTGAGTTAGTGTCATGACAACAGGATCAGTTTAGCCTACAACTGCCACATACAAAGTCCTCTGGCTATTGTATTATTTTGCACAGCTAAAAGCGGACCTGCTTAAACGCACAAATTTTATTTAATATACAGTTATCTTATTTGAGGGGGGGTGCCGCGGACCAGCATTGGGCATTGCTCCACGGCCTGGGGCCGGTCCGCAGCCCATAATTTGAGAAACACTGCTATATAGCCTATTTTATTACTCAAGCAATTTAGGAACTAGATTAAACAGCTGTGTGTGAAAAAAACTGCTTTCAGTGCCGGTACACTGACCATTTATGGTGTTATTTTGTAAAAGGCCTATTGCAATACATTTGACAATGATAGCAATGCTATTGGACTTTAGAAGCAGTATATATCATGTGGCAGAGGTTTTAAGGGATGATTTTTTATTCTGGCACTGGGCTGGTTTTTGGGCTGGTTTTGACTGGCCACTGTGCTTGTTTTGTCACACAGACCTGGCAACCCTGTCTCTGTTACTTGTTGTGGCTTAAATGGTGGATTAATTGTTTTGAGCATCACACAACTTCTGCAGAATGTCTTGTTTCACTGTCAGAGTTGAATCCACACACACTGAAAGGTCTAGAGAAGCCTCACGATTACAAGATTTAAAGAAACAGGCGGGTCGACTACGTTAGCTCAATCAGCATGTGCTAAACTTGCTAAAGGGTTCCCACTGTTCATGGTTTTCAGGTATAACTCGCATATGTGAATTGGTTCTGTGTTACATTCATCAGTCTTGATACATTTGACTGTGTGTAAGTATACCCTATATTCTGTGTACCCGAACTGTGTACCTGAACCGTCATGCGTGTATTGTGCTGTTCAATACAAACTGATGTATTGTTATACCCCTACTGTCAACAGGACCTAAAGTGTAATCTATACAAGTGTCAGCCTTGTATGAACACACATTTGCTCTGTCTCTTTCCTTATGTACATCCTACCTGACCACTGGCAACTATCACTCACTTTGTCATGTTTCATCCTGAAAGTCAATAACCATAAGATTATATACATTTTTCAGCTTTTTCTGCCCAATCACTGGAGTCATTTGTGTCCTGGCTTGTAGATGTGGTTGTGAAGAAATCTGGGCCAAGAAGTTTCCAACCAAAAAACAATAAAACAGCCAATTTTCTTTGTCGTACCTTGGTGTATCACTGGAAACAAGTGAGACCGTGGTCTAATGAAGGTGTTCTCACTGTGAAAACTCGGAAAAACGAAGCTATGCAAGGAAAAAAATAATTATGTCCTAATTTTGATCAAGTATCTGCAATACATCCTTGCACACCAAACTGACTGTATATAATGTCTCCACTACACATAGGTCAAAAATACTAATGGCTTAAAAATAAAGAAAAAAATATTATAATCAACTTTTCACTACCAAAGCTGTTCATCATTCATTATATGACAAGTATGTGTCAGTCACTCAGGAGAACCCTGACATCCAGTTTAATAAGCAAACATCAAATAAAAGTATCTCAGTAGATCACTTATTTTATGCTTTTAATACAGACTGTCCTTATTTTTCACATATATTATCAATTAGCATTAGAGTTTACATTATAATTAACCTACTCTTTTAATGATTCGGTCTATAAAAATAGACTGGTTATTAATTCTTTGATTAAATGTAATGAATTCTATCATATTAAATGCTTGACCGTCACTTAGCAATATAGAAAACATTTAGGGAAAGTTCGGAGAATCATTTGGATGAATACTGTGCACAATAAATAAATAAACACTTTTCCGCTCAGAGCTCAGGACACCCAAAAGCATCATTACAGCTAAATGTAATAAAGATTATGAAATACCAATTTAGTTCTTGGAATGAACTGAAATCATTCCCACCATTAAAAAAAACACCATTAATGCTCAGTGCACCTGGCTGGATATCTTAATAAGTAGCAGCATGCTTAGGAAATTCCCATGATAATTAAAACCTCTTGAACCTCATCCAACATACTTGAAGGCTTTCAAATCTGAGACTTTTTTAAGGAACAGCAGATGCCCTACACACAGCCATTTGCCAGCAGGTACCAGCAAACTGCTTTGATGATGATGATGTGAGAGAGAGGGAGCAGGAGGGGCGTTCAGCAGGGGTCAATTACCTGATGGTGGGTTGGTCGAGGGCCCGTAGCAAACTGGTGGGGGAGGAAGGAGAAGTCCAGCAAGGAGATTTGAAGCAGTGATGGCAAAGCGGGGAGAAGAAAGTGCACAAGAGAGACACGGAGATAAGATGAACAATGAAGAAAGATGCTTGAAAAATACAGTACAAAACCACGGAGCAAAAAAGCAACAAAGACACGCGGCACATGATGCAGCTCTCAGGCCTCAGAGAAAGTGCATATTTGCAAATAACAGCTTGCTTTAAGTACATGATTCTTTATGTTAAATGTATCAGGGCATTAAGCTGTTTGGAACTAGAGTTCAGATGTAAAACAGGTCATACCTCCTTCTCTAATATTTTTCAAGATAACATTTACAGCAGAGGTAGACAGTTTATTTTTGGTGTCATCAGGCAAATACTCCATAATAACCTTTCAGCTTATTGTCATTCAGGTGGTCTGAAAGAACACTGGACCTCTGCACCTCTCCTTGGCTCTGTATTCAGGCTTTACAAAATGAAGACCCTAATGGACACTTCACGGCCAATCACGGTCATTTCAGAGAGCAAGTGTTAATATTGGCTGTTCTGCAAAGGCAAATGGGCATTAATGTCACTCGGCTAGTGGAAGCCTGATACAATGGTGGACAACCCAGAAGGAAAAGTTGCTATTCCAGCTTTAGCAACAACTGCTACATGGCTACACAACCCTCCAAAAAAGGAACACCAATGTATCAAGATGATCATCTAAGAGAGAGAGAGTGACAACAAACGCAATAATATGGGTGCCAGGTGAAGGGCGGAGCTATGGTGCAAAAACAAGGATTGAAGAGGGGAGCGGAGTTGCTTCTATAGCAGTCTCATGCTACAGCTAGCTTGATTTTCAGACGTTGCTTACTCCTGCTTTAAACACATCATGTTTATCTGATTACATGTCCCGTTATCCTATTTACATTCATCTAATTATCATTTTTACTACAGCCCAGCTGATATAGGATTTTGGGGGCTAATGTGGTGAAGGGCACAAAAAAATACAGATATGCGATATATCAGCCAATATTTTATGTATATAACATATCGGCTGAATAACGATATCAAATACTTTTGACAGACGTATGTAATGGAGGCAGGATATCTTACATTTTAGCAAACTTCATTCCAAACATCAGTGCACTCTGCAGTAAACATTTCATTAATAATTATTAAATAACTGACCACCCTCTGCTGGACAAACTGTATAATAACATCATTTAAATCACTACTCCAAGCTTTTTGTCCAGCCTTAAAAAAACAGTTGAATATCAGAGAATATATACTCCCATACTGATATCACTAGATAGGCTAATATCAGCCGATATATCAGGAAACTGATGTATCGGTCAGGTCCTAATCTTTACTGAATACAGCTTCAACACATCATAATTGATATCAAGTATATCAAATACAGATACATTCTCTATCGTCCCTGCACAGGTGGGACGCTATATGTCTTGTTTGTTCAACTGATGGGGGCTTTTTGGCAGCAGCCAGGTTGAATGAATAAATAATGCTTTATTGGTGTTTGTGCACAGAAAATGCTGGCAAAGTAAATATAATAACTGTTAAGTTTTCTTTTACTAGGTTTGCTGTGGTGGGACTTTTTTCACAAAAGGTGTTAGCTATCTTTAAATGGCTTTCTTTAGGCTACAAGGAACACAGATTATAAGATGGAGCAGCTTGACTTTATACAAAAGTGTACACCAACAGCCTATAAGGAGCCTCTGAGGAGATAATAAAGTGTTCATTACAAAATACAACCTCTGTTGAAGTGCCTAACTGCCAAGAGCGGATTGAGATCATTTAACATTTCTGGTTCTCTATTAGGCATCTAGAGATCACATCCCTTCATCACGGACTCAATGAAACTTTCAAAGTGAAGCACAAACTGTTTGAGTACTCGGAGGCAGGGGTGCTGTAAATCTACGACCAGAGGGAGACTCACCGGGCGACTTTGTGGCTGTGCATTCATTGGCTGTGTCTGGGGAGAATACACTAAAGGGGCAGAACCAGCATTTTGTCCAGGGTTGTATGGAGACTGTGAAAAGATAAGAAGGAAAGAAACAGAGAAGAAGAGGGTTTATTACATACAGACCAGAAGCTGATCAGCGATCAGTAACTTGTCATTTTATTAAGACATTTCACAGACTAACTCTATTTTTAACAACGCATCAGACATCACAACATAAAATTACTTTGGATTTTACTGGGAGAAAAAATTTTGGATCAGAGTTTTTTACTGCATAAGTCTAACTGGAACCCTTGAGGACTGTAAATCCTGTGTTTCTTTACTCTTCATCCAATGTGCAATAAGGCAAAGGTGTCTTTGAGCAGATCTGCTTACTCTTCTTCAAGCTGCTGCCGGTATTGCTGTGATAATTTGAGTTTGAGCTGGCTGACGAGACTATCTATAGAAGGCTGATGAGAAACTAGAGCTGCTTTAGGGTGAGGCAGTGGGCCATTAGGCTATAACAGTAAAGAGGAACAGCCAGATTCTTCGCAAGCAGAGTCACATACTTCCAGAGAGGCTGAGTCACGGAGTCAGTCTACGTGCTTGTGAGTGAGAGCAGCAGAGCAGCCAGAGATGCCAGCATCACAGCAGCAGAGTCACTGGCTGCCAATCTGTCTTTTTGATTAAGCTGTCACTTTTTACATAGATTTTTCTGTTTAGTTTTATTTAATTATGTTTTTCTACTAAAAAAAAAAACAGTCTAACAAGGGGGTGCAATGTTGTTTTATTAGCGCTTTTGTATTTACATCAAATCTAGTTGTGGCCATAAAAAGAAGAGAAGGAAGAGTTCTACCATATGTTTAACCTTTACCTTACTCCAACTATTTCAAACCCTAATTAATTAATCTTGTCTTAATCCAGCGTAAGCACTGTGCTTTGGCCCTTAACCCTGGTAGTATACAGGATTTTACACCCACATCCCCTTTTAACAAATTCCCAATCCACTTTGACTTTTACAGAGATGTTACCTTAAGAACCTTGGTCTGAACTTAACTGGAAATTATCTTAAATTTACAGCAATCTCACAGCAAAAAGCCTCTGGGCTCAAGTTCACTGTCTCAAAGGACCACACCAGTCTGACTACATGTCACCATCCTTTGTTAACATTTGCCACATAAGTTACATAAGCCACGCCCATTTCCCCCCAAATAGCTTTATCTATTAGATTTGGTGTTTGTTTACATTTTGTCCATATTCAGTAAACGTTACAGAAAGTAGCTGAAAATGTGTGACAACGTTAGTTCAAAAGAACGTCTGTGTCAAAATCCTTCTTCATGCTAATATTCCAGCTGGGAAGGCAGCACTTGTAAAGAACTTTTACAGAGCTCCCCTCTCTCTCTCCCTTACCCCTGATTCATGCTTCTTGGTCGAATCTACGTTGCCCCTGTGGCGTAGCCTCTGTGTAGGCGCATGCCCTATGCCATAGCCTACGCCATACCCTGATGTGCACCTCCCCAAAAAAGTAATTACACGTAGCAGCAACGCAAACCGTAAGCATTGTGATTGGTCCGCTTGGTGGACTCGTGTTTTCCGGCTTCACCTCCGGTTCTTAGCGGCTGTGCTGCCTGGGATTATGAGGTGATTGTCAGCAGTCTACAGGACACGCTGTCTCCGTGGCTGTTACGATCCCTCTACCCAATCGGTCGGTGATGAACGCTGCCTTATCGAAACAAAGCAGTTCAGACTCGGTCTGTATGTGGAAAGGCAGCCCTCTCTCCATTCTTCTCAGCCCAGAAACAAAGTTGCGATCCGAAGTGTGTGTGGTTACAACAGCCATCCACTCCCCATCTCAAGCAAAACAAACATGCCAGCCAGCGCACAAGTATAAATGCTCAAAACGGCGTAGGCCACTTGCGTGGGTTACGCCGCTGACTCCGTGTGCAGCCAACGCAGAAGCATAAATCAGGCTAGGCAACTGTTGACCAAATAAATGCAAACCTTCTCATTAGAAGGGAGAATTACCTACACCTAGCAACTTTCCTATAGTGTTTCTACACACTGTTTCAACATGAATGGCAGTGAATGGGCTTTAAAAATGCAGCCTGACATCAACTAAAGTCAACACATGGTCACGTTTTAACAACAACATTTGTAGAAGATGGGGCGATCTCTGCTAATAGTGAGAAGTCAATATAGACTGGTATGGTCCTTTAAAGCATACAGGTCACATCAATCTGAATGTGTTTGTCCATGTTTGTGTTAACGCTGCGATAAGACCGTCAACATAACCAGAATACAATGTTCATAATAATGTTTCTTTTGCCTCCACCTAAACCTTATCAGGCTTTAACAGGTATCATATATAATATACAGTGTGAAAGAGTGAGTTAATTTATTTTATGATTAAAAACACAGATATTACTGCATGGCAGTCATAACATACATAAAAAGCCCTGAGGATAAAACACAGAAAAGCCTAAAGGCTTTTTTTCATACCTTTGCATACCTTTAGTATAATAATCAAAACATCACAGAAGACAGCAAGCAAAGACAGTTGCTGCACAGTGATTATTCTGTTAGAATCTAAACCTGTTTAAATCATTCATATTCATGCATTCATCTGGGTTTCAATAAAACAATACACTCATGCACTCATGGTTTGCTGCTGTATAAGGAAATAAGTGAAAAAGAAAATAAATCATGAAAAAAGCTGGTGTTAAAAAAAAAGAAATAATATGGGTTAGGGGAGGAAGATATGGACAGAACTGCTATACTGCATAGATTTCACAGCATTGTCTTATAATAGATATGTTTCATTATAAATGTTCAGATACAGTCAAAGGCAAGCAAATGGATAGATCAAACATAAATATGCAGAGAGGATGACGGCGGACGCAGTGACAAACTCACCCCACCGCCTGCCTCCCAGCCCTTAGGGTAGCGATATGGGGAAGCTGTGGGTACTGATACCTGAGAGAGCGCCGGGGAGTGGGCATGACCGGGCGGGGTGCCCGCCAAGCTAGGGTGTCCCTTTGTGATGTCGTGAGCAGTGTAAGGAGGGCCAGCATGTCTGGGTACCTGCATCACACAGAACAGGAAGGTTAGAGACAGAGTTGGGTGTTATGTCAGACTGATGCACACAGCCACACTAATGTAGCCAACAGCAGTGGCAGGAATTCCACAGGTCATTAGTCTTCCCTCCTGCTGAGGAATGTAAATTAAGTGCTCAAGCTCCGGGATTAGCTGGTGTATGTGAGCAGGGGTGAAGACTTGTACTGTGCAGGGGTGTTGAAGCCTGCTGGGGTTGGCTGAGGCTGGCCTCGTCTGCCGTCTACTGAGCCCAGCTATACTGTACAAGATATTTGGCCCTCATGTGGCAGAACTGGGTCATGTAATCATATTAACATGCCACTCATCTGCTATAAGTGCACCTGGTACCAAAAATACAACTGAGTCATTCTAAACAAGCTTCATCGATATGGGTCAACACAGGGTTCAGAGCAGGCACTGGCTGAATGAGCAGTATTGGAGAGAGATGAGATCTGACGCAGCTCTTAGCCTCTGGTGTGGCAGTACAGGCCTTGGCTGCTGCAGCCGTGGGCTGGCACCACTGCAAGTGCAGCTTGTTGCTGCAGCAGGCGTGACACACCAGGGAATGAGACAGGATACTGCAGGAAGACAGCAGGAGGCAGACACTGAGATAGCACGGAAAGCTGGGCTTTCTCTCCTGGGCCTTTTTTTTTCCTCTATGCACAACCCAGCCAATAAAGCTGAAAAAGCAAAACCAGCAGTTCAAAACGAGCATCTTCAGTTTTTATATATTTAAATCCACCCAGCACTACAGGATGGTAATAATCTGTATGGCCTCTATAGTATCAGTCCCTTCTGCTGCATCTCTCCATTTTCTCTGTGTGGCCCAGTTCCCTCAGATGACCTGGGATAAAGCATCTAATCTAGCTGCTGTTGCCAGGGGAGGTGCCTGCTCTGCTCCAGGCGAGTGACTGATTCTGAGGACATACAGAGTGATGGGATGGGGGAGGGGAGGCAAGCAGCTGTACGTAGAGGCTGTACATGAGGCATAGGGAAAAGAGTGTACAAGCCCCGCATGCATCCGCTGCACAAAACAAATGTGTCACGCCATGGGCACGGTTTATTTCCATCAATGTCATCATTGTTGCAACCCAACCCCTTAAAACGAACTTTCAGAGCCAGAAAATCTCATCAAACCTGCAGTGTCTCCGGTGCTGTAGTGTTACACTGGATAAATAAGCTCACAGCTCAACAGCTTATCTTCAAACATGGTTACCTTCCTTGTGCATTTTGAAGCTACCTACTGTGCCTCTGCATTTCAGACACGTTATCATCACTGTTAACATCTTTGTGCAGTCAAATAAAGAAAATGGTAATGCTGAGGTATTATACTTTAATGGAGATTATAAAAATAAAAGCATCACAGGGACAACAAACACAAATGAGACATTTCCCAACAGATTACCACCACAATATAAAGACTGAGAAAGTCTCCGTGTGTGTCACAGTTGTAACTATTCTGTCAGCTCGTTTGGGAAAAATCAATAACACATGAAGTGACAAAGGAAATCAATATTTCTATCATCTGATATCTGTAGTAAACACTTATTTAGAAGAGTCACAACGATAAACATAGAGGTGTCTGTGCTTTTAATCGTAGGATTCACTCGGTCATTATCATATAAAATCTACAAAGCCCCTTTAACAGATAAATGCCCTCCATGCATATTTGCAGTAGAGGACAGCAGAGCTCAACTTGGATCATCGAACGGAGTGTACACGAGCAGAGAGTGAGTGTTATGTCAGGCAAAGATCCTCAGAGGAAGGGAGGATGCCATTTCAGGTTTGTTTTTGTAATTAGGGACAGAGATACAGTAGGTGTGGCTGGTTTCTGAGAACGAGACAGTAAATGCCCCAGAGTTCAGCCAAGGACAGAGGATGAAAACCAAACTGTCTACCTGAAGCCCCCAACTCACATGTTGATGCCCAGAGGAGGTTAAAATCAAAACAACGCAACTATGAGCACATTAGTATGACAGAGATCTGATACAGAAAATGTTAATTAACTCCTAAAGGAGACAGTGAATGGCAGGGGTCCCCTGAGGTGACACATCTCTGCAGCAGTCAGATCACAGCATTAAGTCTTTGCAAGTGTGCCTTCTCTGTTAGGTTGGAAAAAAACAAACAAAAAAAAAAAGCATGCTGACTGTACATAAAAAAAGTTGTTTTAACTCCTGCAGAGAAATGCTTACGCATTCCAAATATAGCATTTATTTCTGTCAAAAACCTT
>JAPZDX010000012.1:5889627-5900171 GCA_029783625.1 Naso annulatus | reverse complement strand
ATACAGAAAGGATGAAACAACCTTTTATTTTGAAAACAGTCGTTTTTAAAACTCATAATTACAGTAAAATTAGCCTTGTTATCCTGTGATAACACATTAATTCATCGCATCATCACTGGATTATGAGCGGTAATCCTGTGATAACAAAATGATTATTTTGTGATCTCAAAATAACTGAATGAAAAAAGATAGCAGTGACCATGGCCACTCTCGGCTTCTGTAGGAACACACCCTGTATTTTAAACATCAGTGCACTGAAAAGTAAACACGTCACTTACTAGTTATTACAAAAACAGACCACCATCTGCTGGACAAACTGTGTAATTACATCAATTTAAATCACTAGTCCAAGCATTTTTTCCAGCCTTAAAAAAACGGTTTTAATATCAGAAAATATCAGAAAACATATACACCATTATCAGATACTGCGATTTACTGATATTAGCCCATAATATCTGCAAACGATATATCGGTCGGGCCCTAGTATTAACATTTTCATCTTATTCAACATTATCTCACATTATCTGGTTGCACACACTTCAGTCATATTATTTATTCGGTTGTTTACTTCATGACTTCCTCTGTGAGGTCTTGACCCTGAGCAATGTACAGTATGCGCTTGTGTATCTAAGTTGACTGTACGGCCACACATCAAATGCAAGCAAATAAACAAATTGGGTTGATGATTCTGTGTGTAGACATTCATTAATACAGCCGCTAGTGGCTTTGGCACTTACACTATCTTGCATGTTCAGTTCCTTGTGTTTCTGCCTGAAGGCCACAGATAAGACAAAGTTGTCTTAGGCTTTAGCTTCTGAACTCTGATGTCAGGACAGCCCTGGAAATTTCTTTCTTTACACAGCACAAAGATGTTTCCTTCGGAGAAAACACCCTGATAATGAAGTGTTAACAAAAAAGAGCTACTTTCCCATGCAATCGGCTTTTCCCTGCTCTCGAGTAGGATTGTCAAACTAAGCCGAGGGACGTTTACCGGAATCATAACGCTTTTGGTTTATTTTTAGTCATGCTAATAAAATAAAGAGCTTGCATTTTCCCTCCTTTACAGGCAGCAGCTCTGAAATACTTCAGATTCCTGGTTGCCAGAGGACTCAGAGTCATTCTTCTGCGCACGTTTCAGGTACTCTGACGTATGTGCGATGATCAAATGTCACCCAGTCAGGTCCTGTGTCCCTGTCATGCACTGAATTTACTGCAAGAAGCCAAAGTTATAAGTTAAACCAGCCGCACTCGCGATGCAAAGAACAATAAAACATGTCATTATACTGTATGTTCACATTACAAGTTTATATATGCAATCAAACATCTCAAAATAACTGCAGATTAGGGGATTTCTGCAAAGCTCCTGGTTCCATTTTTTTCAGCATAAGGTTGGAATTAAAGGAGTGGCACATGGGAGCTGGCTTACAATGAGATTTTCAGCGACGGCACAGACAGATAACAGGAGATTACCTGTTCCCGCTGTTGTTATGGCGCCCTGCAGCACATTTACGATCACACCTAGGTAATGAATAACTGCAGAGTAAACCAAGCTGCCCCAGTGCAACTCATCCACAGCCGTGTGAAATGATTATTGAATCAATGAATCACTCCAGCATGAGTGGTCTGAAAGTTCAGCCAGTGTACTTGTTGGTTTAAAAGTGGTAATGGATTTTGGCATTTTAATTGTTTCATGGGTCAAACAAACAGAGTAAAAAGAAAAGTGATAACAAGACGCAGTTAACATTAAAGTGAAGATGTCCACATTTACGTAACGCATTGGCTTTAGTACTTGTTATTATTATTGCACGGTTGTTTTCTTCTTCAATTGCTTGAATTTCATCTGCCTGTAAACCAGAATGTGACATCTAGTTTGCCTTAAAAATAAAGCAGCTTGCCTGCAAACATCCTTTTTCACCCTTTCAACTGATTAGCCAGATGATCCCTCACTCTGTGTTTTGGGTGGAAGTTTGTTGCCAAGCATCATAACCTACTTTGCAAAAACAAACAAACCAGCAGATAACAAATTACATGTCCAGTGATGCTATGTGTTGGTTTATGTTCAATTTGAGCGTTTACTTAAAGATATTTCTGGATGGCGATCTTTCATGTAGTTGCTTACAATCAACCCTCCAAGTCTCCATAAGATGAACGAGCTCACATTAAACCAAGCTAACATTTAGACAGAAAAAGTAAATATTAATTTCATGCCATTGCAACCATTGAATCAAGCAAACCAAACATGCAGTGGCATTTTGATTACACACTAATGTGGTTTTTGGTTGCAGCTGGTGGATTTTCTCAGTGTAAAGGCTAAATTGGCATATTACACAGGCCACTGAAAAAGACTGACATATTTGCCTGTTAGGTGGTGGAGTGCTAACTTATGGATGACTCACTGGAAGTACTCAAAGCACATGTGAAGCGAACTACGGCTTCTGTTTCTAGAGTTGCTGTTTGTAAATCAAGACATTAAAAAAGTTAGACGCGCCTTTAAGAGCATAAACACATTTCACAAAGACAACAAACAGCCCTAAGTTAACTTAACTTCATGCAAGGTCCTAACAAAAAGCCAAGGTTACCTGCTTTAACATCATCACACATTCACATTTAGTTTCATGTCAGCAACCGCAAACACACGCCTGTAATCAGCTCCAGAGTTGAACACTTGTCACGCTGTGTTATTGCTGGAGATTAATTTATGGCCTGCCTAATTAAACTTTTCTTACTTTACTGAAAAGCCTTTCTGATTATCGCTTTCAGTCAGAAAACATGTTCTTACCCTGCTGTCAGATGGTCCGCAGTCACCGCCGTGACTCCGGTGTGCTTTCTGACCGGGGACAGTGAGTGAGGCTCAGCTGAAACAACCAAAGAGGCTGCGCTTCACTGTCAAGATACTTCTCGTCCCACTGAAACTTCTTCCGCTCCTCCTCCGCTACCCCGGAAGTCATCTCACACTCCCTCAAAGGTTTCTAAAATAACAAGAAAAAATGTATATAAGAGGCGGTGTGGTGACAGTGTAGTCATATCCTACTTCACTTCACATAAAGCCCCACGTGTAGCACATTTTAATTTCCTTTTTTTACTCATATTACCCTCGTAGTATGATTATAGAGCTCTGACTCAGTTTCAGAGGCAGCTAACGTTAGCTAGCTAACATTAACTGACCTGCTAGGTGCCTGTTTTAAATGTCAGAGTCTATCAACTAATCGGCCTGCTGTTATTACTCATCACTACTGGTGCTTTAAAATAAATATTTATCACCGTTAGGCTGCATACAACTGCCAATTAGTACCATTGCATATAGGCCTTGTAATGGGCCTAGTACCCTTAATGGAACTTCAGCACTGATAACCTGCTAGCTAACTTCCATCCTTCAGTTGGTTAAATTTGATGCTAACGTTACATCCCTTTACTTTTATGACACTTAGAAGCAATATATGTCTTACAACGCTACCAGCGATTAACGGCATTATAAGCATGAAAAATAAACCTAACTTTTGTATGTTGGTAAAGAAGAAAAAAATCAGAAGCTCTGCCTTCAGTAGCCTAAAGCTCTGTCTTGATCATAGCCTGTGTCTGCTTTTGCTCTGTGAATACTGATTTTCATACAATCAGTGTTTTCCAGGAAGAAGGTCCATTAAATAATCTGAAATAACTTTTTTTTTTTTTTTAATTAGAGGGAGGCTTTAATACACAAAAAAAATGTTTACATTTCGATCTTAAAAGACAAGTCCACAGTAGGTTAAAAGAATCCCAACACCTAATTGTAAAGCTGGGAGTATGGAGGGAATAAAATATTAATATATAATAATAATAATAATAAGAAGAAGAAGAAGAAGAAGAAGAAAATAATATATATCAATAAATATAATAGTACGTGGCTGTATGGTTGTATCTCAAGTTGAGACCTTTTCATACATGAGCCTGCAACAGTTTGCAGCTGTGAGAGGCAGGAACAGGCCTTACAGTGACATCCAAAGGAGGCCACAGTAAACAGCAAGGAGTCTTCACCTACAATGCACTCTACTCTTTAAATATATATAATTAACCACTGTTTATATTTGGATGTCATAATCTATTTACTCCTTTTTCCCCTTTACGAGGTATTTTGACTGTCCTACTTGTGTATTTAGGTCTACATAATTTCTGAGGTAAACGTAGCCTGTAGGCCTATGTAATCTATTTGTTTGCACTGTTATCTTTATTATTATTATTATCATCGTTGTTGTTGTTGTTATTCTGTAGGCCATGTAGCCTATTTTCTTGTCCTGTTTTGTGTACTTTAAATGGCCATTTAGAGACAGGAACTGCAAACTAGCCTATGCAAAAAATACTGTGGTATGTGGTAGTGGGCAATGATTCAAACATTCTTTAAAAAACATTAAAAACTAGATTTGACATAAAAAATATGACGTTTTATATAGAGTAGTTAAAATATGCTCCACCTCAGGCAGCTACAACATAAAGATCTCTGTGGGCCTACAAATGGTAGTCTGTCACAAACATTCCCATTACCAATCCAATATTAGGCCACATCAATAACATCAAATAATAGGCTATAAGTACATTTTTGTGATAATGCCTTTGTGCTTTTATATAATTGTTTACATGTGATGGAGTAAAAAATATGTAGGCGTGCCACTTTTTAAAGATCTGAGTACTTCCTCACTACAGCAGTTAGTGGTGCTCCGTCCATGAAGCAATGCACCGGTCGTCCGACAGGCGGAGCTCTCGGTCCATTCACTCCCACGGAGTTATTTCTCAGGATTTTTTGTTTTTTTTCCCTCCGTGGGATACAGACCGCTATTCTCAGACCCCCCGATCCGGTGTGGAACAAGTGTGGCCTTATAAAAAGGACTGAAAGCCGCGACAAGGACACACATTTCAAAGGTGGAGGACTGAATGAACTGCAGCCACATTTGGATGTAGATTTCTCTCCCGAAGCACTTGCAACACTTGCAGTAAGTGAAACAACAATATAACTTTTTTCCCCTATTTGGCTTATTTAACACAGATAACAGGTTGCTTATGGGGGATCGCAGTCGGACGGAGTGTCGGCTGGAATTTAGTGACAGCTTGTTGCACTATTTGCATCTTTCCTCTCAGCATCCGCGCTGAATATTGCTGTGAGTTTATCCTCTTTGGAAGAAATGTCAAATGAGCACTCTGGCTTTTAAAAGCTAGTTTTTGTCCAACTGTTGCACCGAGACCAGCGTTGGTAATATCTTGTTTCAATTGCCGGTTAATGATGGACTTCAGTTGCACACCTTTAATTGATTTATTGATAAATCACACATAATTTACTGTTGCATTTTTGGATATAGTCCCGAACAGTTGGAGATCGTAGAAGTGCTTGCAGTGGGTCTCCCTGTCTCTGCTCCTGTTTCCTCCCCCCGTAAATGCACAGGACGTTGCAATTAAATGCTTCTGTCCATGCTCAGGCTCTCTCTTATGTGGGACTATGAGGTACATCATGGATTGTGCACATATTTTGGTATTTTTATGCATCAACAAATTCTACTCTACTCTAGTTCTCTGAGTATTATTAATAAAAATGTCATATTATCTTTTATTTAGGGAAATATTCATGTGAAATGGCAGATCAAAATTTTATTCAAACAGAGAAAACTGTCTTCTTTGGGGTTAAAATTCAGTTGAAATGTTAGTTATTCTGTGTGCATCCACAAGGCTGGATTAGGCAGCCTGGTGTGACAAGCAAACCAAGTTGCCTATTTAAAAATTGGCAACTGTGTTTCGTGTTCTTGGCAATCAGAGTGAGCTGAGACAGAGAAAGTAACACATTCTCATCTGTCAGGAAACCAGGCACAGCAAAAAATAAATGTCGCGGTTTGATTAGAATATTTTGGAGCCCCTATCATCCACCCTCCTCTTCTTAGCATAATTAAAAGCCTAATCCTCGCTTTGGAGCTGCTACCTGCTTGAGTGACACATGTAAGTGACTTGCTTCAGGCCTCAGCAGCGTCTCAGCAAGGAGCTAAAGCGCCGTGAAGTTATTTACTGCAGGGAAATCTCACCCCATTTGACACCAGCTGGTTTTGGATACACTGGATCAGACAAATGTTTGGAGACACCATGAGTGAAGAGGAATTTCACGTGGTACTGGCTACAGCCCTGAGTGCCATCCTGATGGTGGCTTTGGTGGCTCTGCTTTGCTACTTTACCTGCAGACTGGCAGGGTCACTCCCCCTGGGTGGACCTGGAAAATTTTAAGGGTCACTGACACGCGACCTTTGCCATCTGAGGAATGGTAAAAGCAACTGACTTCTGGCATGTCAGCTTTGAAAGATACTTGATTTCTGCCCGGTTGATTCTTCAGTGTGTGTGGTTTGGTTCAGACTTGACTTATCTTGTTACTGAAGCAGATGGAGCTTGGTGTGGTTTCCAGTCTGAGCAAGTTTTGGACGTAGTTGACTAGGTGATCTTGTGCAAGCTGTTTGGAATTTTATTACAGTCAGTAAGAACAGGTGAAGTTTAATGATAATGTGCATGCATAAGACCAGGCCTCGAAGGGAAATGCAATTTAAAACACAGATATTGATTTATCTATAGACAGGTGCTGTAATATGATTGCATGCAACACTTAAAAAAAGAAGTAAATCCTCCTGTCAGAGCTGCACTGGTGAAAGATTTTGTGATAAAATTATTACTATCTCAGAGGGGTTTTTTTTAATAGGTGGACGTGTGTCAAGTCAATCATTCAGCATTAATCGGCTTTATTATGGCTCTTAAACCTCTTAGCGCAATGGAGCTAAATCCCATTAAAATGACCTTGACAATAAGCGCAGGCGAAGAAAGAAGGGAGGGTGTGGATAATTACAGATGAAAGGCTGACTGGCCAGGACCCATAAGGGCCCCTATTGTGACTACTTACATTCACAGTGAGGCCTCAAGCTTAACTTTACCAAGCTCTCCTTTTGTTTATGCTGCAAAGCCTGATAGTGGGCTGAAAGATCTATTTTTTACAACTGACATCGGGTCATTAACCACACAAAAGATGCATTTCATCAAAACAGCTTTGAAGACATGAAGACAATCGGCTGGCTGCATTCTCCTCGTGCTTTTTGCCTTATTTCGCTTGCTTTTTCTTTGGGAAGTCTGTGTGAGAGGAAGGATTCTCCGTCATTTCATAATGCACTCGAGTGGAATTATAACATTTCAAGCTTAGAATTATATCTGACATGTCCAGAGTGGATGTTGATAGCAGCACAGCACTAGAAATAAGTGTTTGCATGAAACATGTCTGTTTAGTCAAATCATTACACTGTAAATAGATATTAAACCAGTCTGTCAGAGTCAATGTGTGACGAAGTGACACAGACTTAATAACTGGTGTGTGTTCTTTTTGTCCTGCTAGCTGTGAGGTGACTGCACACAGGCTTTCTCAGCTTCTCAGAGTGGCATGTTATGGCTGTCTAGAGTAACGCGTCAGCCACACTCAGACGACAACATGAAGGTGACGGCCCTGCTCATCCTTTGCTCCTGTCTCTTCATAGGGAGTCTTGGGAAGCCACAGTTCCCCGGTAAGTGACTGTGCTGTTCGTTAGCTGACACCAAAAAACATACACACGCACAAAAAAAAAAGGGTTTTCATGGCTGCAGCAGAATGTTTGGAACAAAAGAAAGTTTATTTCTCAAACGGACATCCTGTTTTTTTTTGAAAATGGTGGATATTTTTGTAGCTGATTCTAATTTGGTGGCGCCAAGTGAACGCTGTGACAGGAATTCACTGTCTGAGTACATTTTTTTCTTTCTGAGAAATGATCACCTTCCTGTTTATAAAGATGATGTGATGTGTAACAGGGGGGACTGCATGACTCCTTTCTACAAGTTGACTGATTTGATGCATGTTGTGCAATCATAAATCAGTTAGTTGAATCATTAACCAACAGAAAAGTAACCTGTAATACTTTATTGGAATTATTGTTCAGTTATTTTAAAGCAAGATTTCCTAACAGCTGATAGTTTTTAGTAATGTTAGGATTTGATTTTTTTCTCTGTGATACATGATGATAAATGGAACAGATTTGGTGTTTGGACAGAAACAAGACATATGAGAAATCATTACAACATTTTTACATTTTCTGTCATTTTATTTGTTGATTCCTTTGACTATCCAAAGTAGGTCCCATCTATTGGTTTGCTGATATTATTGGCCAGTACCAGCCAATGGCAGGTATATCGGTATGTGCGTTAGAGGTGTGTAAATTTCTCAATTATAGGAAGCATCGGGATGCAGAAGTCGAAGATTCTACATCGATGCAAAGACATGACATAATCGAGAGTTTGCTGCCTGCACAAAACAGACTTACAAAATACTTTCTAGTACTAATTTAGATGAGATATCAATGGTAAGCGTCAGAGTGCAGAAGTAACTGTAATGCTTATTCACTAACATGCACAGTCAATAATGACAACAGCAAAGTGACCGTAAAAGGGTAGCAGTGCTGTTAACATTACAGCTGTTAGCTGGATTAGCTCGTGCTGCTAGCAGTGCTTTGATAACGCTGTAAAGTCTTTTGATTTTATGAATTCAGTGGGGTTAACGACTTCGCTTGTGTTGAGCTGCTGCTACCAGCTCACTGTTGGCACACACACACACGCGCACACACACGTTTACTTTCTCCTTTATTGCAACCCCCTTCAAGTTAGCAGTCAACGCTACTGTAGGCTACATTTAAGTCCTGTTTACATTCTCCCTCTGAGACAACGGGATGCTCGTCTCCTTCATTGGTTTTACTGATGGACTAAAAGCCACATTGCCCCCACTGTGTCGGCAAATACAGCTGCATGCTAGTTACTGGTGCGCTGCCTTGAGCGAGGGAACAGGATGCGCAGCTCCAAAAATAGAAAATCAATGTGTGGTTTACAATGAGTAACTTCTGAAAGCACTGTCAAAAAAAGGGAGTTTAGATTTCTCTGACCACTTATTAACTTATGAAAAGCAGTCATGTGTACTGTGCAGTGGTGTAGAAAATTAAGGATGCAACACACTGCAGATGCATCAAGAATCGTTTTGCATTCGAATCGTTGATGGGTGAATCCTACTCGAATGAGGCCAGTGAAGATTCACACCTCTAATGTGTGCTTTTGTTCTCTGATATGCGCTGATATTAAAACTGCTTTTTAAGGCCACAGAAAATGGTTGGACTAGTGATTTAAAATGATGTCATTATGTAGTCTATCCAGTAGAGGGCAGTCTGTTAATTAATAACTAATAAGTGAAGTGTTTAGTTTTCAGTGCACAGATGTTTGGAATGTCAGGATTTTATCCGAAATTGATCGGAAATCAGAATTTTCTTGTGCCTTATTATTGGCATCTGCCCCAAAAATCCAGTATCAGTCGGGCCCTAATCCAGAGTTTAACCGACTTGTTCATTGCTGTGCACAGAACAGGAAAAGGATCCCAAGTTCTGGAATGCTTGGGCCCAGCGGACCTTGAAGAATGCCCTCACGCTGGAAAGTCTCAATAAGAACAGAGCTAAGAATCTCATCCTCTTCCTTGGAGATGGTAAGTCACATGATCATTATGTGTATGATGATGAAATTTCACCAAATGCCGAGTAAATCTGGACCTTGCTGCAGAAGAATTTGAATCTCAGGAGGCTCATCACTAAAAATCCACTTTTCCCTGGGTTGTCCTTTAGTTATGCCAAGTCCAAGTAGCCAACAGTTTTATTAAGGCTGAAATGTTGTGTAGAGGATCCAGTAATCCAGGAGAAAATGAATGAGATTTTTTAAATGTTTTATCACAACATGTGAGGTGAATGAATAGTATCAAACAAAACAATTGTGCTGCCACCAGATCACTGGGCTTCTGTTTGTGCTGGGACGCTCATTGGTCTCATTATAAACTTTATCCTCAGTTTGGCCTCCGCTCTCTCTGTTTGGACTACAGGCGCAGCATGGCATTCTTGCACACTGCTGCATGCACGGTCTCGTTTGCATAGTTAGAAAATAACAGACACATTTTGTGCCTCTTCAAGATATAAGATGACAAAACATGGTGTCAATGGTTATCTAACGGGAAAATGTTTTCCCAGACATTGTTCACTTATTCCAGGAAAATCACAGGATTCTGTTTCAGTAACAAGACTCAGCTGCAGAATAAACAATTTCCTCTGTGTTCCTCTATGTCTCATGCAGGCTGTATTTATGCATGGCAGTCTTAAACATTCGTGTGAGGTATAAACTAGACCCGAGGCACACAGAAATATTCCTCACAATTTGTTTTTCTGTTCGCTTACAGTACATAAAAGATGAAGTAAGATAAGGGCTGACGCATGGGGGTGTATTAAAGCTGGGTTAGGCATTTTATTTTTGGTGTCATCGGGCAACAATTCTATAATAACCCGTCAGCATATTGTCATTCAGGTGATCTGAAAGACTAGACTTCTACACCTCTTCGGCTCTGTTTTCAGCTGAGATGGACCAGTTTACTCGGCTCTAACTTTCCCTGCAACCGTTTTGTCTCGTCATTAATCTTTGGTGTAAGCTGGACTTATAAGAGATAGCTACAGCAAACA
>JAPZDX010000012.1:5830939-5849340 GCA_029783625.1 Naso annulatus | reverse complement strand
CAGATTTATGACCCAAGACATGCAAAGCTAATGACACTCAAAGTGAGTTTAAGAGCTCAATATCCGACTCAAACTGTTTTCAGTTGTGCATAAAATTTCATTTGTTTCTAATTAGATTCCTTCATGAAGCTGTAATTATTTCCCCTTTTTCTAATTTAACTAATCCTGCCATTGACTGTGTTAAAATATAAACAGATCAATATTAAGGCTGATGTGCTGAGACCTACTGTTAATGACTATTATGTGTGTGGACAAAGCGTGTCTGCAGTAGGCTACAGTAACTTATTCTTCGGTCACTTGCTGTAAGTTTGTATTAATTTGTGATTTACGAGCTGTTGTTTAAGTTAGAGCACTGCATGATGGGAGACAGTGCTTACGTTGACTCCCATTGATCTTACAGATTTGCTGCTCTGTACCATATTTTGGTCTCTATAGCAAACGACCAACCTCATCAGCTCTGGTGTGTTGTTTTTTTCTCACATTTATTTCATAAATTTAATGAATCTAAATAACTGTTCATGTTTCTAGTTCAATTTTGTTCAATCAATTTAGGGACGAGGCTTTGATGTTTTATGTGGTCAGTATGTAAACCTATAAAAATCACGAGCCAATCCATTTAGGCATGGTCAAGCTATGTTTCCTGTGTTGCCCTGGCTACCAACCAGCTGCACAGACAAAGGCGTGTTTGCGACTGTTGGCCTTTAAAATATGAAAAGACACAAAAGCTGTTTATGCAGAGCATGGCAGGATTCACCTCAAGTATTACCTTGACCTCAACATCAAAGGCTTAAACTGTGCCTCGTTTGCGTATGATACAATCATCAGCAGGGAACAGAACGTGCTGTGGCCATGAGATCCATACACATGGCTCAATTTATTTCAGCCTTTTGATTTACGTCTCTGCTGTTACCTTTTCTGGCCCTTTTCAAGAATGTTTGTGAAAACAGTCCTGTAGTGAAAGGTCAAACTCTGTCCATATGATAAAGAGGAACTGGAAAGATTTACATTTATTACACTTTATGGCACTAAATTGTATGTTTAAATTTGATATGAGCACTATGTCATGTGTCATATAACTTGCTAAAAGAGCACAGGCTAAGGGTGAACAACATGTGAAAACAGGACTACATGGTTGTTTGCTGAAAATTATTTATCATGGATAATAAATTCTATAAATGTGCATGTTGACTTAGAGTCAATAACGATGGCTTACTCAATGTGAAGTGCACGCCAGATGTCTTAAGCAAAACAAATAGCATTTTAAAACACTAGTATGACTGTATTTGTTCCTGTGCTGTTGGTTCTTTTTCCTCTGCTCTCCACTTGAGTCAAGCTGCATCTGACTACTCGGTGAAGTGCACCTTACCTGAAATGACGTGCTGCAAAGCTTCTGTTGCAGCACGGGAACAGAGAGGCTTCCAGCAGAGACGCAGCTGGTCTGGCTGCCTCTCAGCCTGGTGTTTTGTGTTGCAGCTGTGTTTTGGCTCAGTGCCTCTTGGTCGTCTTGATTTATTCTATTGTTTGTTTTTGTCTAACTGTTAATAAATCCAGTGAATCTGGCTGTATTAAATAGGGCCCAATCGATTTATCAGTTTGCCAATATTGACCTGTCATAGATATATATAGGTATTGGTGTTTATGTTCTCCAATATGTGCTGATATTATTACAGTTTTTTACGCCAGAAAAATGCTTGGATTGAGGATTTAAAATGGTGGGGAAAAAATGACTGATTGTAGGAGGGGTCAGAGTCCTGCACTGGGTCGGGTGATGGTGGGTAACCGATGGATAACCTACGAAAAGGCCGTGTAACAGGTGAAAAAATATTCTAAATAAATTCACCGATATGGGCATGGGTAAAAATGAACTACATATGGGCAGGCAGGCAGCAGGTGAGAACAAAAATATATTTTTGTTTTTCAGAATAAACTAATTAAAAGCTGTAAGCCACTTGCTGATGCTAGTTCGTATTTTGGGTGCCACGACGGCTCATTGCTCCTCTGGCTCACTGTTCCGCCCACATGTTGTGAGATGCACCAGTATTACAGACATCCAGTTGCTCACTGCCTCCTCCATTCCTTTGAAGATGAACATGAATGGGGAGAGATGGCGGCTCTTCTAGGCTGTTTGAATGGCTTCATGACTTCCATTTATTTGTACAGACTAATCCAAACCCTTACCCTAACCCTGACCTTAACCAATTTATGCCTAATCCTAACCTTAACATGACCTCAATTCATACCTTACCTCTAAACTTCGTGCCACACCGCTGTTCCACTGGCCCATTGGTGCATCTCACAACAAGCAGGCAGAACAATGGGCTGGCAGAACCGTATTTTGTAGTGTTACGTCAAAATGGATGACATGACGGCAAAATTAGTCAGTGAAGAGTATTAGCTTGTGGATAAGACATCGTCGTGGACTAAGTTGGACGTTTGGGAGAAGTTTGGTATAATAACAGAGCACTGTAGAGAGGAAGTTTTAAACCTGAGCGTGCACTGAGCTATGCATAGCAAGCTAAGTCTCAGCTGAGTGAGTGTGATAAGAGACAGCTGGGCAATGAACAAGAGTATGTCAGGATCAATGACGAACACTATGCCAGCATGGAGGGAGAGGACTTCATCTCATTCTACATTAATGTGAGTGACTATAGCTTGTGTTTGTGTGTGTGTGTTTAATCACGGGTTGGGTCGGATTACACATAATGACGAGTAACGGGTCGGTTCTGGTACAAAGCTTTATTGGTATGGGCAGGTTTGGGTTTTAAAAAATGGACCTGTGCAGGACTCTGGGAGATGTCGTTTTGACTGTTTAGTATGACTCAGCCCAGAGCATTATGGCATGTTTCAGCTCGTTTACTGTACTACATTGCTTTCAGCTGCCTTTTAGCAAAAGCAGCTATTCTCAGAAAAGAGAAGCCTCATCAAGAAAGAGAAGTCTCATCAAGTTTTTGCATCAAACCACACACTTTGGCCTTTTTTTTAACATGTCAACGGTGTGCTGGCACCCCTGAAAACACAAACTTTTGAAACCAGGTTCCAGAGTGTAATCTTTGGAAAATGCAACCTTCTTTCTGGCTGCGTTTTTGATTTGTGGGTTTGAGATGCCTTGTTGATTTGAAATCATGTGAAAGCAGTGACTAAGCTAATGCTAGTGCAAGTCAATGCATCCTACAATAGCCACTAACTAACCCTAACACTCCACAGTGCACCCAAAGCAAGTTTAATATGATGACAGTCTCCTGAGAAGAATAATTGTAGAAATCAAAATGATTGAATTTCTTTAATTTGTGGCTGCTTAGGGCTAAGCAGCAGGAAGTAAATAACGTTAGCACCTCCTTTGGTATGTCATTAGAAAGTTACACTGCTGACTACTGGCCTGGCATGCATACTACAGCGCTTTTTGTTTGTTCATGTTTTTTAAAAACACAAGAGGAAAGACTTTTCCGTTTACAGTAGGGCTGCTCTCGTCTAAACGTGGCCTCTAATAAACTCACTTAATGTTTGCAATCAGCAGACTGACACATTTAAGTCTGTAGGTACTGTGGAGCTTTTTGCAGCTAAAGCTAGGAGTTGTTTAAGAGCAAAATGAGATTAAGGCAAGTGGGGATGACAGTCAATCCCTTTTGTCCCCTTGTCAATATAGAAGTATTGATTAGTGCAGCTTTAAAATTACATTTAATTTGAACAAGGTACAATGTATCAAAGAGTGCAAATGAAAACTACTTCTACGACTTCTACAACTTCCTAACTGGAAAACATTGCACTAAATAAACCTGGTTAGACGTAACACACAGCGGTCATGTCATGCATACACAAACATACACACATTACTGTGTCTCCTCTCTACAGGTGTGCAAAACCAGTGTCATAATCTGAACTTACTGTGCCCTCTGTTGGCGACCTCAGGTGTGAAGGCTAAAAACTGTTTTTAATGGTGGAAGAACTCCTGCCTGTTTCTTGCTACAGTTCTGCAGCTTCAGCCTTGAAACAACTGACACATAGTTTCTTCTTAAAATGAAAAACAATGTGGGAAATTGCTGTCTGGTCATATTTCATTTAGCTACAAGTTGAAAGTAAAGTCTAGGTTCAACAGAGAATTTATTTTTTGCTTTTTTTGTAAATCTGTCTGCCTTAAAAACACCATTCAGGTAAACATGACAATAGCAGCGATTCAGGAGGGACTATGAATGACCTCCACTGCTTCCGTCTGGTTACGTGTTGAATGTTCAAACTGTCAGGATTTTTCAAGGCTGCGGTGAATAGTTATTGAAGCTGTAATTGCTGATTCCAGTGTTTTTTAGTTCATGATGTACTGTCAAGTGTATTATGTGTCTGATTTTCTTAATGAGATTGCATCACACTCTTGCAAGATGCATTCACAAACTGAGCAGATGTGTAGGTGAGATCATAAAGACAAGTTCAACTATGGCTGTGGTCAAACCCACGATTATGTAACAATAACGACTACTGAGCACTTATGAGCCGGAACTTCAACATGCTGACAAGCAACGCTGAACTCAAGTTTGAAAACTATGAATCATAAAAGCACAGAAATGAAATAAGTACAGTACAGCCTGTGTAAATGCTTACAGTGCTTACGTTACAGGATCTTTTCCTGCACTTTGCACATTGTTCTAATTACCCCTGAACTGCACATTCTCTCTCTCTCTCTCTTTTTTTTTTTTTAGTTTTTACACCAGACTGGCCCAGTGCGTCCCAGACAACACTAATTTGGATCCACACATCGCACTCATACCTATTCATATAATCTATCTTGCATTGTGTCTAGCAGATTTTCTAGACACCATCTAGATTTTACTCTATTGTATTTTGTATTTCTTTATATTTTTAAGTAACCTTAATTTTGTCTTACTCTTTTTCCCTTAATACAGTTTCTACCATTGTGCTGCTGCTCCTGTTATACTGCTGTGTTGACTTAAATTTCTCCAACAGGGGATCAATAAAGGCTTATCTTATCTTATTTTATCTTAATGGAATATCTTCTACCTCTATCAGACTGGGTCTAAAGATCAGGCAACAGAGCAGGAATAACCTTACGCCGGGGACACACCGGAGGCGGATGCACCGCGAAGCGCCATTTCCTGTCCAAGCAGCCACTCGCTGTCCACACGAGAAACGCATTTCTCCACGCCGGTCAATAAGCTCTTCTGCTCGTCTGCCCCTTTCTCGTCAAATATCAAACTCTGTGTGTGTGTGTATGTCGGCCTCTGTTAACTGACACATACATATATAGACAGGACAACCACACTATCATTAAACAATGTCAGAACAGTTTTGTTTTGACATTTGTTTTATTTTGAAAACTGACTGGATTCCCTGTGCCTTTTCTCTGTGTGACTTCCTGTCAAGTACGATCTGCTCTGATCTGCTCTGTTAAGCTTGACAAAGTTGCTCGCGGCTCGCAGAAAGAACAGACACCAAAACTGGCGCTGCAGAGTGCTTCGCAACACGGCGCTCCGTGCCGCCGCAGCATGCAGTGTGGACAGTCAGATTAGATTACATAGGCGCTGAACGGAGACTAGCACGGTGCAACCACTTCCAGTGTCTTTTAGCTGTTAGAGTGGTTATAATCAATATTTTAGTCATACCATGTTTTCGGTGAATACTCTATTCTGATTGGCTGGAGAGTGTCAATAAACTTTTGATATACAGACACCTATGGAACTCCTCAAGTAGTTCCAGTTAAACAGTCTGTTCACTGCTCTAAATTAATGCACTGCAGCCGCAAATTCTGCAACTTTAGAAAGAAATTAAATGAAAAAAAAAAGAAATCTGAGTATGTTATTTCCATTACTGAGTGAGGCCCTGCAGTGCAATATCCTCTGAGCACCACAGGATTGCACTTGTAACACACATACTGCAAGAAGTAGCCGACACTCTGACAGTAGTAAAATAAAGTGGTTAAACTAATTGTCCACGGGCTAAACTGTCCGAATGGTTATCTCATGAAAAGGTGAGTCAGCCCTGTGTTTGACTTGAAAAATGTTAGTAACTGAGTTTATATGCGTTTAGCCGCTAGCCTACAGCCCTGTCTCGCTGTCGATCTGTTCATCCTGCAACGTAACTTGAGGCTGCGGCCGATAATACAAATGTTCGCCAGTCATTTTCTTGGTGAAATTTGTTATTGATCTGGGGACAATGACGTGGCTGACCGGTCAGCTCGACCTGTTGTTAAATACTTTGGACAATTACACTTACTGTTTGTCCACCGTGCGCAATGTTAATGACTTTGAATCTAGCTTGCGTAACATTAGCTCTCTGGCTAACAGCTGACCCAAGTGGGTTCAGTCTGTCAGTAAGCGGACTAGTTTATCTCCCGTTGCTACGTCGGATCTATGGCCCATCCTATTTGATGGAGTACTGAACTACGTTTTCATTTCATGAGAACCTAATGAGACTGTAATGATTATTCCAGTTATCAGTCATGGTCTCAGGTGTTGCTAGGGAAACAGAGTTGTTGCTTTTGTTATAAACTCTCTATTTTGCCTGCAAAACGCATGAAAATATAAATAAGTGGTCTAATTATTATTTTCTTTGGTACATGACCATGGTATAAGTGGGATAATGCCCTCCAAGGTGTCCATAGTCAGGAAAGAATGGACTTCGCAGACACCTCCATGTTGTCCATTCAGTCCTGATAATGGACACCTCGGAGGACATTATCCCTTAAACATTAACAATGGCTTGGATGAGTGATGAACCTATAGAACTCTGCACGTCTGCATCTGTATGAGACGCCAAGGGGCGTGACAAAACATCAATATATGATGTGTTGGGAATGAGACAGAGCTAAACAGCCAAACCACGAGTTCTCACAGGGTTAACACCTTTATAATGTCCGCTGATATTGTGCTTTAGCTGTGCATATTCTTATATTCCCAAACAAAGTTGTAGTTTTGGTCTCCTGGGTCTCATTTTGAATGGTAGACGGTGTGAACACACATCTGCCCAGCTCCCCTTTTATGTGCTTTCTGTTGTCAAGGGCATCCAAATAAAGAACGAATATCTTAACTGACTAATATCTTGACTGAGTTTTTCTTTTGACTCTTTTGTTTCTAAATTCTCTTTGTTGCAGTACGTGTAGACCCCTACTTGACACTAACCTGTACTTCGCCCTTTTTAAAAACATTTTTAGAATAAAAGAGACCTTTTGAAATTGATCTTTTGACTCGTGTGCTAATTAAAACGAAGCCGGTTATAAAGAATGAATAGAAATTTGTTAACCGAGTTGCTGCAGCACCTTTTGCACATTTCAAGCAGGGCAGCAAATAACTGGGCTGATCTGACCGCTACGAAATGCCAATTATGATTTAATGTGATGGCGACAAATTAATCCTGAATTTTGAACAGGATTAGAAGTCGATCTGGGGAACAGCATCTGCCAAATACCATAAATATATTCTTTGATCTTACATCCAAATCCCTTATTTGTTTTACAACTGGTATTTAAAGGATTACACAACAAACAGAATTTAGATTCAGCATTACAAAATGTTTTCTTTGCTTAAGTAGGCTACCAGCACTACTAATTGGTCTGAATCTATGTAAACTAAAAGGAGAAGCAAACAATTTAGAGCCTCATTAAATATAGAGCATGACAAATATCTCTAAGGGACTTCTATGACAATAACGAAACTAATAAATAAGCAGGTGTTGTTAAGCTTTTGTATGGATGAGAAAACAGACCATGGATAAGAAAGGCATTATGTATTTATCATGCAATATGGGGAGAGCAATATTAGCTGTGAATATTAACAAGAATCATAACTTCCTGCGTGTCACTTATAAAGAAATATTCTTTGAGGGGGGAATGGATTTGAAATAAGTAGGTCTTTTGGTCTTCAAAGGGTAACGATGCCGCCTGAATAATTAGACACACAGAAAAGCAGCACTTGGTCTATTGACACCTCCTCCGATGCCATATTTTTGGCAGAGCAAATAAGTGCAAGCTGTTTTTTGGGGTGAAAGTGGTCAAACTTTACTTCAAAGTGAATAGAGCTGTTAAATGCGTTTATCAATCGATGCTTCTGAATTGATGGTGACTCTGCATTTAACCTTCACTGTCAAAAAGAGAGGAGACTAATGATCAAATAGTTTATCAGATGAAGGCCGAATGTCAATGAATTTCAGCCAGACGAAGGGTGAGATATGATTAGAATGGGTTGTGACGGTTCTTAAATGATATCATATTTATTTTGTCTGCGGTCAGCTATCATTTTAACCTGATTTACCTAATGAGGCAAGAGAATTGAACTAAGTTTCCCAAACTCCTGGATGTTACACATACACAGTTTTGTTTTTTTGTTTTGGTCACATTATTTTAAATTTTGTCCTTACATGCAGGCATGTGGCTCAAGTATTAGCTTGGTAAAGCGGGACATGTAAACAGCCCTGGGCTCCCAAACCTCTAGAGGCCACAGAAGCTTTAAAGGGATACAGAGTGGTGGGCAGAGCTCGCCCACTACTAATTAGCTTAGCTCAAATACTGGTAGTCAATGGGAAGTGCTAGCCTGCCTCGGCCTCAAGTCATCAGATAAACTTTCCAACAACTCCAACTGTTGTGACTTGTTTATTTACCATGTCATGTTATTTTTAGACTCAGATCAGGACTTTATGTAATTTTAGACGTACCAGAAGTACTTGGGTACGTTCAAAAAATTAAACTTTTGCGATAGATTTCTGAGAGACTGCAGATGGTGTGCTAGCTTAGCCAACAGGCTCAAGACGATTTCCTTGAATTCAGTTGCTTATGTTGTCAAGTGATTTTTGTATAATTAAAAAGAAATACTTTATATTGTTCTAACACACTGTTGATCTGAGCAGTATTGTATGTCATAGTTTGATATGACATACAGTCAGATTTATCAGTTTGATAGCCTTTCACCCATGGCAAAACAGGTATTTTCTCTCCATCCGTAAAGAAATGCATTTCCTTGCATTGGACACTGGGGGCATTATTCGTAGATATTCCCAAACTACAGACACCAGTCACATATGGATGTAGAAATGAGGCTTAAAAAACAGGCTGCTGGATTCAAACACAACAGAAAGAGTGTCACCACATGAGAAACTGCCGACAAATTAACAAATACGACAGTGGTTCATTCCCAGAGCTGGGTGCCTCCCAGTAGCGTGTCCATGCAGTCATCTACACTGAGGGACAGTTTACAAAACGAATGTTTTCAATATTTTCACATCAAACAAAACACTTTTCAGCCTTCCTTTGACATGACAACAGCGTGCTGGCACCCCTGAAACCACAAACATTAAAAACTGGTTTCCAGAGTGGAATCTTTTGAAATGAAGCTTTCCTCCTGGCTGTGTAAACTGGCAAGCGGAGTGCTTGGAAACGTGGTGATGAAGCTAATGCTAATGCTAGCGCAAGTCAATGCATTTCACTCTAGCCACTACCAAACTCTGATTAAACACTCCGCCGTGTACCAAAAGCAGGTGGAATGTCTATTGAGGCAAATTTGAGTGTTCGTAGAATAATTTTAGGAGTTAAACTACGGCTGAATTTCTTTAATTTGTGGCTGCTTAGGACTTTGCAGCAACAGGAAGTTAACAGCTTTGGTAGCTCAGACTGTATGTTATTATTAATTTGCACCGCTGACTACTGGCCTGGCATGCATACTACAGCGTTTTTGGTTGTTCGTGTAAACGTGGACATATTTGGAAGACACAAAGGAAAGACCTTTCCGTGTTTAGTAGGGCTGCTCTCGTCTAAACGTGGCAAACAAGGAGTCAGCTCGCAATCACAGCAGCGGAAACATCCAGAAAGCTAATCTATTGAAACAGCAGAGGAAGAAAATTGAAAAGGTTTGGAGGAGGAGAAGAGTGCTCTTCCATCAGGCAAACTTATAAACCAACAAGTTGACAGTTAGGCTGCTGTCCAGGAATACAGATTTTTTGCTCATCAAAGAGGGACTTGGCATCCTCAGACTGCTGTCTCTTTCTAAGATGCTACCATATTGATTGTGATGATGGCACTATCCCTGCTGTCAACCACTTTCTGGAAGTCCAACATGACAACAGAAAGTTCTACAGAGGAGGGTCTGAAAGATTTAAGGTGCATAAGGTCTCTAATTTTCAACACAACAAAAGAGAAGTTTTAGGAGCTCAAATATTTTGTAAACATCATGTAAATTAGGTTTGTGATTGTGATTCTTTAAAATCCATACAGACTTAATGAAGTAGTTCTGATATCTCTCTTCACACACACACACACACACACCTCTCTCTCTCTCTCTCTCTCTCTCTCTCTCTCTCCTCCTCTTCTTTACATCTCACCACTTTAATTTCCATCTGATGGGAACGTGGATGCGGCGCAGTTTCCATCCTCCTCTGTGGAGCCTGCATATGTCTCCTCCTCCTCTGTAGAATCCAGAGATGTGTCCATCAACTTTTTCATTCGTTTTCTCTTTTATTCGCCTCATTTGCGCTGCTCGCTTTCTCATTTCCCCTCATGACAGCACAGAGACTGAGAGCGCGTTTTAAGCAGCGGACTGCAGACCAGCGGCGTCAAGGTAAGGTTCATTGTTTTTGTAAGTATTGCAAAGAAAAGTTAAACGCTGAGTGAGTTAAAATATTTTTGTGTAGGCTGAGTAGTTGTTTTTGCATTTATCGTTTATTATTCTGTTAAGATCACCACGCTTCAAATTAGGTTATTTATGAAAGTAAAGCTGACGGGTATTTTAAATAAGGGTGCAATTTTTTATTTTATTTTTTTTATTTTTTTAAAGAAGCCAATTAAAATGCCATTGAATGTCACTGTTAGGTCCCTGGCTTGTGTAATTACCAACAGAAATATTAGAGAAACATAATGTTAAACCATGGGGAGGTTAATTCCAATAATGCAGCTCAAACTGAATTAGTCACATAACCTTGAATTTCCAGGGTGATGCATTGGATGAGGCCATGTAATTAACCTGCTGAAAGAAGTGATGAGCCGACTGTTAAATAAAGGAGCGCGGTTAATGCCAATTATCCACATTGACTGGCTGAGAAGAATAATTTAAGCCTCATCAGTGTGGCAGCAAAGGCGATAGGCTATGCTTTAAACCACAGGAGGATTCAACACGAGACGATTTAAAAACAAAACACAAAATAATTTGTATCTTCATTAACACTAACAGAGAATGGCTTTTGTCATTAAGAAACGTTTGCATAGCTTATAATGTAGAGAAAATCACTAATCCTTTACTGCAGCGGTTTAGCAAAGTTTCATTATGAAGATGACTTATGGGTTCAAACACACAAGTTTCTACTCAATAATAATAATAATAATAATAATAATAATAATAATAATAATAATAATAATAATATTAATAACAGACTACTACTACTACTACTACTACTAATAATAATAATAATAATAATAGAGTTTTCCTAACAAAATTAGCCATTTGTCATTACATTCAAAGTGTGCGTTGATTAATGATGAATGACATTAAAATGTTTATTTCTTATTAGAAATGCTTAACTCTCTTACCTGTTGGTGCTTACTCCTCTCAAATAAAGCAATTGTTGTTTATGTTATCAGGTAGTCATTTGATTAATTAGCAGATCAGACAGAAAACGAAAAGAGAGGATTCTGATAATAAACTGATTACCTATGTTGAGTGATTTTCTAGCAAAAAGGCAAAACTTTGTCAAATGTGAAGATTTGCTGCTTTTCTGATTCATGATGATAATTTCACGTCTTCAGGTTTTGAACTGTGGTTGGATAAAATGAGGATTATGATAATGAAATGAACTGTGAGCTGCAACACATTTTTTAAAAATCTCCATGTTAAACAAGTCAGTGTAAAATGTTTGAAACTAGAGATGTACTACTATTTTTTTCTTCCCAATACCAATTCCAATTATCCAAACTTGCATATCAGCTTCCCCCATGAGAGACAACTCATGAAACTAATACAATGCTAACTATTGTAACATAAGTAGTAAGCAGCAGGTCAGGAAAAGAAATTAAAAAAGGGAAAAAAAATCATTAATATGACACAAATTTGAGTAAAATCTAAAAGCCATGGGTTCAGTGTTTCAATGACCCAAAGTCCACTGCAGGCCAGTGTGTACAAACATCCGGGAAGTCCAGGTATGCCATTAAAGGCATTGCCAAATATTTAGAAAGTGCTTGACAGACCATTGAGAAGCTGCTGCACTTTTTGTTTTAACTTTCCACAGGCCTCCACTGCTGATCAAACCCAGAGATCATTGCAAGATGTGTTGACATCTTCTGTCGCACCAGTTTTCCTCTCTGAAATGGAGCTCTCCGTGCAGGGCTCCCCTTCAAACGCATCTTCACTATTTCACAACACAAGCTGGCCACTAAACACCACTTGGAATTACACCAATGACCAATTTACTGAGGTCAACCTCCTTGAAATCCTGGGTCCAAAACGTTCTCCCTTCTTCCTCCCTGTGACCAGTGTTTACCTTCTCATCTTCCTCACCGGCTTGTCAGGAAACCTGCTCACATGTGCAGTCATAGCAAGGCACAAGAAAATGCGAAACCCCACCAACCTCTACCTGGTGAGCCTGGCTGTGTCGGACCTCCTCGTGCTTTTGTTCGGGATGCCCCTGGAGATTTATGACCTGTGGCAGAACTACCCCTTCCCTTTTGGTGAGGGTGGCTGCTATTTCAAGACCTTCCTCTTCGAGACGGTCTGCTTCGCCTCAATCCTCAACGTCACAGCTCTGAGCGTGGAGAGGTACATAGCTGTGCTGCATCCGCTCAAAACAAGATACCTGGCGACCAACCGGCACGCTAAGCGGGTCATCACCATCGTGTGGGTGGTGTCCATGGTCTGTGCTGTCCCCAACACCTCGCTGCACGGCATCTTCTACCTGCCAGAGAGGATAGAAGAGTCAGCCATATGCACCGTGCTGAAGCCCCTGTGGATCTATAACATGGTGATGCAGATCACCACTGTGTGCTTCTATTTTGTACCGATGATGGTGATCAGCGTGCTGTACTTGGTGATGGGTCTTCATTTGGGCAGAGAAAGGCGGCAGTCCAGTGGAACCCTGGGAAAGAACTGCAGCAGCACCTCCCGAACAAAGATCACAGTGAACGGACGCAGGAGACAGGTCAACAGGATGCTCTGTGAGTTTTTTTCTCTCTCTCTGTCTTCAGAAAACATACATGACTGCTGAGATTTATTATTATGTGAGAGCAGATCCTCTCTAATCTGTGCTATCAATGCCGAGACATGTTCCCACAGACAAAACATGAGGAGACAAGAGAGCAAAAATGATTTTTAATTCTTTGTATGGATCATTTGTATTCTGGAGGGCATGTTTTTCTTTCTTATATCTTAGTAATGTCTCATGTGACAACATAAAAGCTGGGTTTGACCCTCAGCAGAAGTCATCTTAAAGCAACACACGCAGTCCTGGTGATATTGATTGACTTTTTAAGTTTAGAATATCTTTTATTTATGATAAATTCCTGAACAACATGGATGATTTATTCATCTTCTTGTTATTATGAATTGAAATAACTCTGGAGTTTCCTTAACTTTCCTCTAGCACCATAATCAGGTCTAAATATCAAACTAAAGACATTTCTATCTGCCTCAAATTCCTTTTGTGTTTACTGCTGCTCTATTAATGTTAGCATGCTAACAGGCTAAGCTAATGCTGCATTTACTTGTTCCCAGGACTGCTCTATTTTACAAGTTTGGAAGTTATGCCAAGCCCTCAGATATCACATTTAAGTTGCTACCAATGTGTAGCATTTTGTTTTTCTGCTTACACTAGCGCCCTCCCCTTACAACCCAAACACACTTTTAACATCATGTCACGTCAACATCACCGTTTTGTCTACATTGCACAATACCTGTCACACAGAAACCATCGAATCACGTGCTCCACAGAGCATGAAAGGAGAAGATATTGATATGATCTGTCATGTATGGGTAGCACAGATAAAAACTGCTCAAACGAAACCTTGTATTTACTCATTGTTTACCCTTATGAAACACGTGACGTGTCAAAAGATAAGCCTGGCAGCCTATGTAATACGACAGACATTCAATTACACCGGTGTTATAATGTGCAATTTCTTTTACAGCCGATGATTTTCATCATTACTTCTTTTGATGTGTCATGAACTAATTGATAAAATCAGGAAGTTAAGCAAATATTCCTAAAATGGTTTAAAACAATAGCCTATAAAACACACTCTTTTAGCCTGTAAAACTCAGAAAACAACCAACATCAACTTTGTCATGAATTTGATGCGTGAACGGATCCATCAGCCATCAAGAATTCAAGCTCTAGCATTCTTGACGTCGGATGGAGCCATCGAATGGAGACGGATGCAAGCAGTGTGGCAGCATTCACTGATTTTAATTCATGTTTTCTCTGACGGTGAACACTGAACGTGACGTGATGTGTAGCTTTGCGACAACAATGTTGTGTCAGGGCCCCGTGTCACTTACCTGTGAGTGTTTGTCAGACAGTACAAACTCGTAAGTCTTACTGTTAAAAATGTAGTTTTAAGAGCTGGAAAAAGATCTTACAGAATAAAGATGTGGTTCGTATGAACAGCATGGGATAAATAGACCGTTAGAATTAATTTATTGGGGACATGTGAGATGGACAAAAAGGTTTTAAAAAGACAAATATCACAAACTTGACTCTGGGCAACAAATTTCTGACCCAACTGTCCAGTAACCCAGCTGGATGTGAATAGATCTTCGACATTATATCTAAAATCATTTGGAGGGTATCTGCTGTGGGCTCGTCTTTTTTGGATTGTGGCTGTTAAGGTGACAACGACCACAATGGCAGAAAGTGTCAAAACAATCATCTCTCTAACCAGCTGCTTCAAAGACATCACTACTGACTGACTGAAAGAAGTGAGTGAAAGTCAGGGCTGCCTGCAAGTAACATTTATTTTACCTATTACATTATCTAATTATATTTTCTCAGTGAATTGAATAATCATTTTGTCACAATATAGCAACAAGTCTGTTATTTTCCACGGCTTAAGGAGCTGCACTCAAATTGCTCACTTCATTTGAATAAAAGTCTAAAACGCAAAGATATTTGTTTTTTATGCATTACTGTCATATATATCATAAATACATGTATTTGAAAGAAAGGCATCAAATTCTCAGATTTCAACAACTGACTGATTCACACAGTAATATCCAACTTAATAGCAAAAAAGTCCCCCTAAGCTTTCAGTCATATCCGTTCTAGTAAATTTCTAAGTAAATCTGCATAGCCACTGAGTGTGCTGAAGTGAGCAATGGTAATTTATTACCTTTTACTGCTCATCTTTGAGGGGAAGATTCGTTTCTCCATTTAATATTCATAGTTTGCTTTTATTTAAAAGTATGCTGTTTGCATGCAGCCCACTTGTTTTTCCACTCTAAACATCAAATTCAGATGAAGTGAGCAGCAACAAAGAAAATGTTTAATCTGCAACAACAACAATAAAAAAAAAAAAAAACCTTTATAAACAGCCTCCTTCTCTCTGGCCTGATCCTCTAGCGATCGTGGTCATGGTGTTTGGAGTCTGCTGGGCGCCCTTCCACATTGAGCGGCTCCTGTGGAGTTCCATCAGCCAGTGGACGGATTTGATGCACAACATTTATCAGTACGTCCACATCCTGTCGGGCGTCTTCTTCTACCTCAGCTCAGCAGTCAACCCGATCATCTACAGCCTGCTCTCCACAAGGTTCAGGGAGTGTTTCCGAGAACTCGTGTGCTCCCAGGCAGAGGACAACAGCTCTGTCAGAGACTCGCCGCCATTCCCCAAGATTTTACTGGATCCCTCTGAGTCAGGCTCCAGAGCTCAGGCTGATGGTAAGGACTCGAATACTTTCATCCCTCTGCTGCCTCCTAACATGAAACTAAGCATGGACAGTGCCGTCCTCACATGTGCATGCAATGAGATGACCTGCAAGACCTCTGGGTTCTAACTGAGATCTGATTCGAATGAGCTCACAAACAGAAACTAAATTAAAGGAATAGTCTGACATTGTGGGAAAAGGGGTTTCACAGACTAGTCAACTATGGAAACCACTGGTTGAGACTGTGTATCATAGCTGGGTGCAGTGATAAAGCATCAGTGGATCTACAGCAGATATTGGCTGTAGGTGGTTGTTGTTGATGTATGTGACTGGATAACTGCGTGTGGTGCTAAAGCAGCAGACATGCAGCAAGAGCAAGAGGCAGAAAGAAACATGGCTGCACATCCCAAGGCTTGACCACAATCGACAGAATGGAAACAGACAATTTGCAAACAGTGCCATTCTACATTAACAGAATCTAAGATACTGAGAGAGGAAGGACTCCCACTACCCCTGCAAGAGAGCAGTTGTGCTGTCAAACAGTATCTCCGGCTTTGCAAACTTTCTGGAGTTTGGTCCAGTCGGATCACAGCTTATCTGTAAACAGCATCACATCCAGTTGAAGGCTCTGCTTCTTCACCCAATATCATGCAGGTCCTGCCTGAATTAAAGGGATAGTTCACCCAAAAATGAAAATTCAGTCATTATTGACTGCTCCCGAAGAGTAGTCAGTCAGTTACAGGATATGAAGTAATAGTTTTTTCATCCAAAAACAATGATAAATACTGTAAAATTGGTCTCAAATACAAACAGTAAAGAGTGAGTTTTTGGAAGATTAAGCCTTAAAATAAGGATATTTATGATCATGTACGATGTTCTACAGCATTATTAAGACAACCGGCTCAGTCCTGAGAGCTGGAGCTCGTTGCTGATGTCACACCTAGCTGAAAACAACGGAGGAACATGTGGCAATCCGTCAAAAATACAATAAACGCTTGTTTTAAAAGACATGAAACTCACAGAATGTTTAGTGGTGTCCTCTCATGTACTGACACTAAAACATGAAGCTAAGCTAAGGCTTAATGTGCAAAAAAAAGAAGAAGAAGAACTTTTCCTTTAAAGACATAGTTTATCCAAAAATTAAGATTCAGTCATTATGTACTCCCCCTCATGCCTCTCGACAGTTAGGTGAAGTTTTTTAGTCCTCAAAACACTGCTGCAGTTTTGCAGGAAAAGCACACTGCAGTAATATCTGCATATCTGCAGTATCCATTCGGAGGGTCTGGTGCCCTGGTGTCAGGTAGCATGTAAACACAGGTATGCAGATATCATGAGCTCTCTTTGGTCTCACCTCATACCCTTGCATGAGCTTCAGACTGTTTTTGTGCATGTGTGCACATGAACGTGGCTCCCATGTCAGGAGCTACAGGCTTAAGAAAATGTGAGGCTGAAACATGACATCAGTGATGTTTTTTCAAAACAGCTTGGCATGTCGAGGCTTCAGGACACTTGGATTATTTCATATGAGCATTATGGAGACATTTTATGGTTTTAATACGTATTGTTTTAACTTTTAAAAATTGGTCACCATTCCCTTCAGTTGTTTGGGAGATTACTTAAACAGCTTTTCCCAGTGACACTCCAGCAGTATTCTGTGGACTAAAAACTTGACCTTTCATCAGCATGGAGGTGAGTAGATAATAAGCTTAGGTTAGCATAAGACTGGAACGGGGGTAACAGCTAGCCTGGCTCTGACTAAAGGTAGCAATAGCTGCCTGCCAGAAACTTTGAATTTTATTCTGTGTAACACATTATTTAGGACATTATGTTGTGTTTGCTTAATGTGTCCAAAATGTGGAATTGTTCCTTTGAACTTATCACGTCTTTAAAGAGTTTTAAAGTGAATTTTGGTGATTTGGTTTGTTTGTTACAGTGGATGATATTGTTCAACCGTGCCTGCATATTCCACCTGTTGTCTTATTCTGCAACTGCTGTATGCCTTAGAGGATGAATCCAGAGGAAATGTAGGACAATCAAATCTTACCTAAAAGGTAACATGTTGTACTTAATTTCTGGTGTCATTTGAAAAAAAAATGTTGTGTGTCTGGGCATCAAAATCAGGTCAAGTATTCGTGTTTCAGTGAAATTTGTAAACAGAGAGTGTAATGCTTTACTGCGAGCTTCTTACTTTGTCTCTCCTTGCACGCCAGCATTTATGTACATATTTTGACTGAGTGGTAAACGCTTTTTCAATGATGTTACAAAGTTGAAAAATTATCATGGCTGTTGTGCATTCCTAATTTAAAGCTACACAAATAAATGTTAAAGCTGTGTATAAAAAGCTCTTTTCTTCACCTTTGTTATTAGTTTTATTTTATGTTATTATGTATGTATTATTATGTATGGTAATGCTGAAGAGTTTAAGGGTGTTTTCACACCTGTGGTTTGGTTCATTTGTTCTTAATCAGTGGATGAGTTGCCATCATCTGCATTCTACCTTTGGTTCAGTTTGGCTTCACAGAGGAAAAATTTCAAGCAAACAAAAATGTATCTACAAAAGCCATGTGGGAC
>JAPZDX010000012.1:5725605-5739571 GCA_029783625.1 Naso annulatus | reverse complement strand
GTTTTTGTCCCTGAAAGCAGCGCAGCACACGGCAACGCAGATGAAAGTGGGCATTTACTCTTCCTCCTTAGCATATCTTCAGGTGTTATTTTGTTTTTTTAAATGCCAAAATGACCGTAGGTACGAGATTCTGGCCATTCCAGTGTTAATGGATGAGATGTCATCATTATACTGTGCATCTACCTTGGTACATCTCTGACAATTAATCTAAATTGTCATGTGAAAATGGTCACAGAATTGCAACAACCATTAGGGAGATGGATGCAGATGCACAGTTCTTAATTAATTCGGAGAAATAACTCTTACATTAGCATATTACTCTCATTATGAACCTAGAAACCACTGCCTCAGCTTCTTTTTTGACTCACTGATCTCAACAGAATAGATACATTGCTTTTCCACTGGTTACGGTTCTGATTAGGACTGGAAAAAAATACTCCCAAAGCCATTTGTCACTCCGACTTTGCAGCTCTTTAAGCATGAATTTTATGAAAACTTTGTTACTTGGCAGTATAAACTGTTCTTTACATCTGAAAAACACATAATTGCACAGTATGCCGAATATGTACTGTTGTGTAACACCTTCTTTTGGGGAAAGGATATAATCTTTATATTATATAAATTGTGCCTATAACATAATCTGAGTTCAGAGTTTATGCTCATTTCACAAAATGTTGTGGCTGCATCAGTCCCACGGTCTCCCTGCTGCATGCTGATCATGTTGTTATTGTCTTGGCTAATTTAAAGGCATGACTCATCACTCCATCCTCTCCGTCACTGAGAAGCAGCCTCTTGGCTCACACTGCTTCTACCATGCTCTGCTTTTCTCAGTGCCAGATAGAAATCGAGACAAAACAGCCTCAAACATGTTCACAGCTTCTTCCAGGACTCTTACTGCTGGATCATTAATAGGAGAACATGGAGGATCTCAGAAATCGAAGCAGAGTCAAACACTATTAGAGAGAATTGCAGCTCCGGCCTGAGTATTTGTGTTTGATAAGTGGATTTGCAAAGTTGTGGTACAGCTTGGGTATTGTCCTTTTTTCTACTAGAACTAGATTCGTCTAGTTTCTTCATGGTTTTATGTCAGAGGGCCGAGAATACATAAATACTGAATGACTGCAACGAGTTCTTTTTGTTATTTCAAGGTGAATACTTTTGCACACCGAAGTCCACAGGTGCGAAGGAGGAGACCCAAGGTCGACCAAAGTAGAACAAAAAACTCCTGCACACTGTTTGCCTCACTTGAGATCAGGAACTTTATTAACATTGCAAAGACCTTCATCAGGTTATCTTACAAGACAATGGGAAAGATTATCTTCAGTGGGTTGTTTGACCCATGTAGACCAATCAGGTCACGCTACAGACTGGCATCATCCACATGACTACAAAAAACACCTGGACCAAACCAGTCAGCTACTGACTGAAAACAGCTCCACAGCGTCTACAGTAAAACATATCTGTTTATATGTTAATCATATATACATCCAAACAGAAAAAAGAAAAATTTAGTACAAACTTGGTAGACGTTCGTATGTCTGTAGTGAGACCTGGTTTGTCTATTTGAGTCAAGCAACCTGTTAAAGGCCACGTTTAGACAAGAGCAGCCGTAATAAAAATGGAAAAGTCATTGACCTACACTAGCAATAGCATTAGCACAGTCACTGCTTCCACAGGCTTTCTGTTTTGCTAGTTTTCACAGCTGAACAGAAGGTTGCGTTTCCAAAAGATTACTCTCTGGAACCTGGTTTCAAACGTTTGCTGCTTCAGGGGTGCCAGCACGCTGTTGCCGTGTCAAAGAAAGGCCGAACTGCAGCAAAAGTTTTACCATTTGATACAAAAACTTGCACTGTGTAAACTGCCCCTAAGGTCAGACTACAAGATATTTTTGTCTGTTGAAATGCTCACTGTGTCGGATTAGGTGATGATAAAGTCATAAATTCTCGCTGTGTTGTGGCCAAGAGACTCCTCGATCAATCATCATCATGACGTGCATGACGTCATCAGCAGGGAAGTACTTGCTACTGACTGCTGCTACTACTGACAAGCTGTGGTGGGAGATCATATATGATCTCTCTCTCTATGATATGATCACATGTGATCCCACATAGTGTTTCTGTTGTGAGGTTGTGAGGCGTCCTAGATGCGACATCAGTTGTCGTCCATTATGACACACTACGCGAGATGAACCAATTGATTTTCACGCCAGAAGCTCATTTATGGTTTTCAAGCCTACCTGACGTCCTACGACTTTCTGGTCGGGCTGTTATCAAGCTGTTATTGTGAGTCTGACCACCGTATAAGATGATCTCTCATTTTGTCTTGCAAGATAACCTGTTGAAGGTCTTTGCACTGAAATGTTAACAAGTTAAACTTTAATAAATTCACCCTTGATTGTAAGTGAGTTTTCGTTCTGCTTTCATCGGCCTTCGGTCTTCTCTTAAGCACCTGTTGACCTAAAGGTGTGCAAGAGTTTTCACTCAGTGTATTTAGACTAAAAGTAAAAGGAGGATGAGTATCTAGAATATTGCCTTTTGCAGGCACCTCTTATCGTCCATTAGGATGATGTTACTTTTGAATGTAGTACAAGTGTAGAGTTGTGATCTGGCTGAAAAAGAGGACCGGTTCCAAATTTCACAGTCATAAAAACAGCCTCAAATCACACCAAATTGATGCCGCAGTAGTTTGAACCTGTACGTATGTTTTCATCTTGCTCTGGCTGTTGTACAAATACAATTGGTCAGACTAAACTGCTTTTCCCAAATCACATTATACACTGAATTCAGTTATTCAGCCATTTATTCTCTGGACCAAAACAAATTGAAATACTGTATTTTATTCCATTCCTGCGAAATCTCTGTTGTGACTGTGGCAGGTAGTACAGTTATCAAAAACCCTCAAAGAATGAAATAAAATCAGTTTAGTTCCAGGTAATGCCACATATAAACAGAGTCACACAGTTGCTGTAACAGTAAAAACACTTTTTATACAATCTGCCAGAGCACAGATGTGTGTATGAAACGTTAAATGGCGGGTGTGTTTATGTGAGTGAGTGCCTGTGTATATGTAGCGAGTCAACAAGAAGCTAGTGTTTGTACATTCGAGAGCATCCAGCACATGAACAATCAAAAGAGAGGCACAGGAAACCTCATGAATTACTGAAGCCTATTAAAAGTTTTGCCGTGTTTCCTGAATGCATCAGTGGAGTTGCTGTAAATTCTGTTACAGCTTGATTTTTCAAAAGCTGATTATCTGGGAACAAAATGTCTCCACAAGTCGGGTGAGGGATGCCTGCTTGAATCTTTGATTGCTTGTAATCATAAATTAGCCTGAGACAAATAAGCACAGTTTTGCAGCAAAAACAGCCACTCATTTATTTAGATTTCGTGAAACATTTACAGCTCCAGATGAGTCACATTTATCATTAAACACAAGGCAGTCTAAATATCTTCTTGCTCTCTCCCCCAGCACTTGACCCAGAAACCAAATCTGTGGCAAAAAACGAAAGCATGGCATGTAAGGTGTTTTCAAAGACAGATTATTTGATACATTATGACGTGTAAAACTAATTTGCCAAGCACATAATGTAGCGGGGGTGTTGGTAAGTCTTTGAACATCATAATCTCAAATGAAGGAGGAGGAACAAACTTATTGTGCTGGTCTGGTTCAGATAGAAAAATTTAAATTCAAGCTTTTGACGGCTTCAGATCTACTAAGTTCATAAGAGTGGTTTCCTGTGCAGAGACCTTAAAAGTTGTTTTTGTTGTGGGTCAGGCAGGACATGTTATTGGTGTTAATTATTCTTAAAATTTGCTAGCTATTTGTAATTTGATACATTTGAGTTTAGAGACATTAAATTAGTCACTGAAAGAGAATATTACCCTGTAATCCACATAATAAGGGCAGTGGAAACAGCTATCTTGCACATTTCTATGTTGTGCTTATTCTTGGTCGAGCAGACAGCAGTGGGGCATTACAGGGTTCTGCAGAATGTTATTTTGTTTTTTTAAATCTGAATGTTTTCTCCATTAAAGTGCAGCTTTTTCCAGTATGGTTCACTAATTATTAGGGGGGTAGTGGGCTTCATAAATATCCATAAATAACCTGTAACGAGAAAACAGATCTGTGAATTTGGGATATTGTGGTAGAGAATATCTCCAGTTGTAATATTTATGTTTTTTAATGGAAAAAATCAAAACCACATTAACAAATATGCTTGATAGGGTTACCTTTCTTTCCCATTTAAAAAAAATCTTGTAAATGTCAACATCTGCTATCTAAAACTTTAAGCTACACGCAGTCTTGCACTATATATTTCCAACTGTTGGCCTTCTTTCCATTAGTGGTAGGTAGGATTTCACTGCCTGACTGAAACACTGATGGTCATATTGTTTATTGATGGTTTTTAAGGTCCTAGCAGAACACAGCTCTGCCATGGAGCTGCGGTGCGGAGGTCATCAGTTCATCCTTATCACCAGATTCCAAATGACAAGAACCCATGGCATCTGCACAGGAATTTACAGCAGGTTTTAAAGGATCTTCCAGAGGATGAAAGGCTCTTTAAAAGGATGTGGAATAGGTCATAAACTAGATTTGTTTGTCAGACTTTAATGACTCAACTTGGCACGCACTATGTAGGAGAATGTAGTCTGACTAGATATCAAACAGAGGGTAAATCCTTTTATCAGCCCAACAAGGACGGGCTGTGACAATAAAAAGAGGTACCTATCTTTCACACAAAAATGCACAGACATTAATCTGTGACACGCACATGCACACACACACACATCCCTATACCTATGCTGTGTTCCAAATCGCATACTTCTGTTAGTGTTCTTCATTGCAATAAACTTACATGCAGTACACTTACTGTGTGGTGCACTAATCTTGACAGGGTAGTGTTGTTCCAAATCGCACACGGCTGTTTTGCTGTTTTACCAAGAGTGACAACATTCTTTTAACTGCTGCTTCTTCTGCTTTTTAAAAAACTTTTCTCACTTTTTTAACTTTCTACTTTTTTAACGGCGAATTGCAAAAAGACGGTGGCCGGCTATCGCAAATATTTGACTGCTATGCATAAACCAAATGCACACCACAGCGTCGATGCCTGATTAAAATGTGCCACCATAACATTAGCTAACATTAGCTAGCACACTAACGGTACCAAATCTTTAAGACCCAACAAACATTACTGACGGTCGCCAGGTCGGTGGTGCCAGAAAACTCTTTGCTGTAATCCCTGCCGCCGTTTTGAAAGTTGAGAAGTTTGTGACGTAGCTTCCACTACATCACCAATATGACGTTTGTTAACCTGTTGCCATTCTGATGGGCCGTAAGAGTTTTAAGAGGTTCTTAGCACTGTGCATGTTGATTTAAATGTATGAATTTAAGTCGGTATGGACATGCTATAAATTTTTACATTTCTTTAAATACAATTTATTTTTATAGACAGATTCTCCCCTAACTCTAATAGGCCTTTACGTTTGGGTTTTCCATACAGGCCCCGAAGCAAAGGTGGATGTTAAGGGGTTAAGGGTGTGAAGTGTTCATCATCCCACACTCAATTTTTGAACCGTTGTGAGTGTGCGAGTAGTATACTACATTTTTCGCATACTCCTCAGTGTGAATGCACTTCGTGCACTAATGCACTCAAAAAAATTAAGTGTTAATTACAGAAGTATGCGATCTTGAACACAGCATTAGACTTTCTTTAAAAACAGACGTTGATTTCCTGTGGTGCTGAAAAACAGCTGGGTGGTTCGCTTTATTCACCTCCATTATGTCTCCCTCACAGTTTTCAGCTGGTGTCATCCACCTCCCCCAGTAACCCACAATTTGTCAGAGCTGCCAATCAAAACTGTTGGCATGGAGATAGCTACTCCCTTGACTACCACAGACATCATCTCATGTAGGACAAATAAGGCGGGGAAACGGGTCCCTTTGCTCCCACAGTTCCAGTTTAGTGTGTTTTAAGCTGGGAGGAACATCTTGTCTTTTGGGCTAATACAAGCATATCGTGGTCTCACTGCTCCTGCAGGGCTTGTAGTTCTGTTATTAGCTGCACAGCCTAATCAAGAACCAGGGAGGGTGAGAGAGAGGGACTGAGAAAATGAGAAAGACAGACAGAGAGAGAATAAAATTCTTCATCTGAAGCCGGGGACCACACATCTGTGAAATAAAGGATTCATTCATGTGTTTAAGCTGTGTACAGCACATTTTTAATCATTCGTTTTTAACTAAGGGCTTGCAGGCAAGGCGTGGAAGCCGTGCGATGATTTTTCCTTCAAGTCAATTTGTCGTGGTATCTGAAAAGCTGTCACTTTGATGGAAAGTGGTTCGTACATGTCTGTCTAACTTTGCTGCAGGTATTTCCACCGCACCCATAGATGAGCATCACGGTGCTCGTACAGCACTTAAAGTGATTGCATGGATAGATGAATGTCATTCTGCGGCTTTTTGAATCATACAGGTTTCCTTCAGCTGCTGCTTATAAAAATGTGGAACCCACTTTTACAGAATTTTCCACCACTGAATTTAAAATGTACCGATCTGTTAAACAGGTCTCGGTGGGTTGTCGGGGATTTGGGAAATATGGAAAGCGTAGCTATAAATCCTCCGGTCTGTGTTATTGGCCAGGTTTCTTTCACACAGCGTATGGTTGGCCAGGTGACTGTTCCCACTCGCAATTTACTGCTTACATTGATGTCTCTCTGCCATGAAATATGGTGTCACTCAAAACTAATTACATTTTAATGGTGAGAGTACACTAATGATACACCTATGGGTACTACTAATAGCAAAAACACATTTCAACAAATGGAAGGAAAAACTTTACTTTCAGATGATTGGCGTGCCACTGGAGTGTTGTAATCGTATGGGAGATATGACAGTGACAGTTTTAGAGAAGTAACTTGCAGTCATTCATGAAATAGTGGATTGTTAAAGAGGAGTTTTTCCTGCTAGACGAGAGCAGCACTATTCAAAACGGAAAAGTCGTTTCTTTGCGTCTTTAAAAATATCCATGTTTACATAAATAACCAAAAAGTGCTGTAGTATGTATGCCAGGCCAGTAGTCAGCAGTATAACTTTGTAGTGACAGACCATTGGAGCTTCTTAAAGTCGTTTACTTCCTGATGCTGCTAAGCCGTAAACAGCCACAAATTACAGAAATTCAGCCGTAATTTGACTTAAAAAATTATGCTACGAACCCTGGAATTCACCTCTCTAGACTGTCGTCATATTCAACTTGCTTTAGGGGCCCTGTGGAGTGTTTAATGAGTTTGGTAGTAGCTACTGCAGAATGCATAGACTTGTGCTAGCCTTAGCATTAGTGTAGTCACCGCTCTCACAGGCTTTGCAGTTTGCCAGTTTACACAGCTGAGAAGAAGGTTGCAGTTCCAGCCTCTCCTTCATTGCTCAAAAGCAGCTGAATGCCGAACTGAAACACACTCTCATCTTGAATGATCTATGTCCGCTTGACGTCTTGCCTTGCAAGGCCACTACGTCCACATCTGCCATTAGTTGGGTCTGAATGTCGTCCAGTTGCTTTATTTTATCCTCTCCCTACTTCACTTGCGTGCTGTCATTGACAGGGGGAAAAGCACCTCAGACTGCTCAGAAATGTCCTGAATTAACCAAAACATCCACATCAGACAGAGGGCGGGGCTCGGCAGACACAGGCACCACCACACATGTCCAGGGGCCCAGAAGTGATGAGTGGGATTGATTTTGAACATGTCTATATTTTATCTTGTAGTAAAATGCAGCTGACTCCACTTTTAATATACTCTAATACATCCCACACTTATTCAAAATTAATATCCAGAAAAAAAAAGTTAAATTCTTTTATTTGGGCCAGTGCTTAAATTATGAACATAAAGCATTATTTACTTGCCCTCGAGTAGGAGGTGCTAAATTACCTGTTATTAGTAGCATCATTTTAACTTAAAGTTGGTCTGCAACGAACATAGATGGCAAAAAACAAAGATGGCATATATGGTAAAAGACGCAGGAACACAGCAGCATATAAAAACTGCACTGTGTTCTATTAGAAAAATAGAAAATCCTAAAGATACAGTTAAAGTCATTCAGAGCCATTTGAGGACTTGACAGTTTTTTAGTCATACATCAAGTCGTAGTTTTTGCGTCTCTTACATTTGTTTTAGGATTGCCCTCTGGCCTCGCTGACAAGTTAAGTTGCACTGACTGATAACGCAGCTCGGCTGTGTAGGGATTACTGTCGTACATCCTGCTTGAGTCCCCTGGGAACGCCATGCTGTATCATTCTGTCAACAGTTGGTGCTCTGAGAGCGCTCTACTTTCTGTGCCTTAGTGTTTGTGTGTGTGGTACCATATTTCACACTGACTGCACTGTCCTTTGCCAAAATCAACTACCCAGCTTCCTCCCTCATCTTCCCTTGCCTTGGAAAACACACCACTCTGCAGCCTTGATGAGGTGGGGCTAAACTTTGAGCCCTACCTCATCACTCTCTGAAACACCTACATCATCGACCAAACTCCGAACGTGCCTTTTCAGGACTCAACAGCAACCTCCACACCACATAAATCTCGGTGACAGAGTGATGTCTCACCAGTGAGGCACCCGGTAGCGCCCTGGGAATCCAGGGCTGTGTGCCAGCCTGCCTGTTACTCTTGAAAATGAAGAAGGGAAAAAAAGCCTCTAGGGTCTGGGCCAGTGGCACATGGTTTACAAAGTCTCTGTTCATTGTAAAGGCTGGATTAAGAATTTGTTTGACACTCAGGGATATGCTGTGATGTGACAATGGTGGGAGCTCTGCTGTATGTCTACGGGCCCGGCCTGTGGTGACAGATAAGTTGAGCTAAGTTGCTCTGGACCTGGGGCTCCATCCACTTCTTCCCTTTAAATGAAACAGACTGTTATTCTTTCCAACAGGCCATACAGTAGCCCTGTCCATCATTAAAGCTATGAATCACGTCTCTGCACTTGCACTGGCTCCCTCAGGGGTATATCATTGCCTTGCCCCATAATCTGGGCAGATTTCCATGACTGGTCCACTATATAAGGCTCTGTTTTTAGCACAATGAACAGCATGCTCATGTTACTCTGCATACCACAATCTACCCACATTTACCATCAAATACTTTGGTTTCAGGTGTTTAGTGAAATGCAAGTAAATGCACTTGCGCCCCTCAGCAGTGGTTAAACTCAACTTTACCCAGCATGGCTTTTATGGGCAGAATGTTTAGCTGCATTTGAGTCCTTCTAGCTGACATTATCACAGCCATGGAGGCACCATAATGTGGTTTATGTCGATGTAAAATTGAATGTTAAGGGATTTGTTCCATAGAGAGCTGAGGCTACAGTTCTGCTGGTGAGAAAGATAAAAAGAAGTCATGCCTCTAAGCTGCTTCACGCTGTTCTGGAGGTCAATTGCTTCTTTGAAATACCCTCATTAAACTGGAGGCCCTAAATATAGGCTAGTTTGTTAGAAAATTGGTATATTCTCTTTGATTCCAATTCGAACTGCCATGTCAAAGCAATTTTTATGCAGAGTTTTTCCTCAATAGTGATGCAAGAAGTTGCAAAGCAATTTGTCAGTTGGATTCTTCATGCAGAGAAAAAGAGAGTCACAGAGAAATATCCGAAGTCAACCATTAAACACAATGATTACATACAAGCACGCACCAGCATGTTTGCGCTTGTGATTGAAAAACAAAAAAGCACTTGTTAGCATTGCCTGCCTGAGGAAAAGGTGTACGAGTTGGAAGGTTTTGTTGAGGGATTAGTCATGACAGTAGAGAAAGTTCCCATCAGTCAGTCAGACGACAGAAATCTGTGTGTTTGCTCTAACTAATGGGCCGTCTAGTTCTCAAAACCTGATTTCCATACTAGGGCTGTCACTTTTTCCAAAAAATTAGGGTTGAACGGATTAAAAATGACTCGTAATTTGTTCGGATAAATTCGAACAACCCCTCCCACCATCCACTCGCTCTCCAAAAACCCCTCCGTCAGAATTTTTGTTACTTACGAATTTCACATTCTTTCCATTTTTCCAGTGTTCAAATTTAGTTGTTTTTTTTTTTAACAGCTGTAATAAGTTACTTGTTTCTTTATGAGGCTGAGTGTGCTTAATAATATGTGGTCAAATGGAGCTGTATACTTTGGGCTGCTCCGCTTGTCTGTGGTGCCTCAATTGCCTGGTAAGCTAGCAGGTGAGCCCGCAGATTTGTTGTCATTGAAGAGCAGGACAGCTGCCTTTTACAATGTCGACAGACAGCCGTATCTTTGTCCGCAACTTTGCTGTCCATGGTGTAAAATCCAAAATACTTCCACATGCTGTCTGCTCAAGACAGCTCTGCTCGCTATTGTCCTCCTTTGTCATAGCAAAACAATAGATTAGCATCAGTTTACTCTCATAGGTCCATAGAATATGCAATGCAAAGGTCAAACTGATTGAAGAACGATGAAGAATTTTACCCCTAAATTCAACCAGATGGGTGTGCGGTCTGTCCCTGCTCCATCACGGCAGCGGAGCTGATACGATTAAATTCTAGTCGAAGTATGAGCTTCCACTGGCTGCGGCTGCGTTGCGGTTCTACTCTGTCGCAGCTCCGGCGATTTGGAGCCCTCAACAGCAGATGCGCAGGGCATCTGTTTTTGCTGGATGACGGAGCACAACGCAGCAATTTAACAGATCAAGCAGGACAAGAAGTCAGACACAAATACAACATTAAAACATCTGGTTAATTTCAGAATAAAATGCTTTGTGTTGACGCCACATCTAATTTCACTAAATTTCAAGCCAGACCTAAAGTTAACAAATCAGAGGTTTTCAGAGGCCGCGGTCACACATGATTCTTTAATTACCACAAAATGTCACAGTTTCGCAACTGCAGCTATCAGCTGTGCTGCGATCAGAAACACAACCGGTGGGTGTTGGCGGACAGCGGACACGGAGCAAACACGCAGCGGAGCCGTTGTGGAACGTACATGCAACCAGTGGAATCCCTGGGTTAGAGCGCTCCCTGCTGGAACACGAGGGAATCTACTTCAAATGGTCTGACAGCTTGTAGAGAGACTGCAGCCTACATTTTAAACAGGTCATTTCAGCTCAAATATGTACTTTTCACTCCATGTTCAAACAAACATCCAATTTTCGAAAAAAAAGTGGCATGAAGTAAGCATGAATGGTCAGTCACCATCATAAACTGACTGCAAACACTGAGAAACAGGCAGACGGAAAAAAAGAAGAGCAAACAGTCACTTGTGCAGAGAGACAGTTGGCATGAACACATTTTAAATGCAACACAACATGTTAATATGAAGTAAAGATGCTCTCTTGTCCTGTCTGCTTATATTCATTAATTCAACAACACAGTGATTTGTAGGTAGCTTACAGTCTCAAGTCTTTGTTTCCGTCTGTGTTAAACGCTTATTTTCTTACTCGCTGTGGTTGTTTGAGCCGAAATGTCTTTTCTGTGAATAGCTCTTCTCTGTGTCCCTCATTGAAAATGCTGTTGCTTTCTTTAGAAAGCCGAGATGCAGCACTGACCCCTCTTAGAAAAGAAGAGTGTTGTTGTAGTACCAACCACCCCCCCTCCCCCTCCTCTCCTCCCCCCACGCCTGTCACTTCAAACAGCCTCTCACTGGAGAGCTCTCTCCCAGATAAGCACTAAACTCTCCCCTTAGTCTCAGGAAGTGTTGGAGGAAGCACTCTCAGCCTAGTAGGCTTTTCTTAGACTTGTAGGTCTCATTGCATATTCATAGGCCCCTCCACAGTCGAGTATATCAAGTTTGAAAAAAGAGAAATGACATCCAAGCTTTAATTATTTACTGTAATACTGTTAATATTCTCTGTAATTTAAAAAAAATACATTAATTTTTCATATTTAAAAACATGTCTTTGTTCATGTAGGCAGTGAAATATTGCTGCTGCCTTCAGCTGCCATTTTTCCCTGAGCTCAAAACAGTTCAACTTTTTGCATCTCTCTCCATCGCCACTCGAATAATTACAGCTGGCCTTCATTTTAAAAAATTATCATACCAGTACTAATGACAGTTCCCTTAAAGTGAAGCCAAGCCAGAAGAGAACTTTATTCAGTACAAATCATGTAAATGGCAAAATGCCACCACGAGTTCTTCCCATCCAAATCATTTTTACACAAATACATTTGTAAGTGTCCAAACACGATCCTGCCTACCAGAGCCTGCACGAAGCAATTTTTGTTTCAATTAAAAAGTAGATGAGTAATTTAGCAAACCCTCGAACTAGAAATATATTTTCTTTTGGCTTTGTGTAAGCATTCACATGGCAACTTATTTTTTTCTTGGCAAATCCTGAAATTTTGTGTGATCTGAGTGCTGTGCTGTGGCCTCCAGCGATCTCTTCTAGTAACATGCAGAGTACAACATCGAGACACAGCCAGTTGTGTATGTGAATGCATCGATAAAACCAAGTGTAACTCCACCTCATGCAGAGCAACGATAAAAGTTATGTTTTTTATTTCGTCCAGTGTAATGGTTTAAGTGCTGCCTTGGTTTAAACTCACCGGTCGTCCTTGGGACGGAACAATAGAAAATACAGATCGATCACATCTGGTATCATAAAACAACTTGTGTATTGTCACAGTGTGTTGTGCTGCTTGTGATAAAACCACATACACACATAAACAATGTGTCTGTAGTAGATGACATCACTGCCAGTTACTTGAGTAGGAAAACAAAAGGTTGACATCTAGATCAAAATGCAAAGCAAACAAATAATTGATGCCTGTGGCTGGATTTAGGCTGAGACCTCTGCACCCTGTCCACCTAATTATCAGCCCATGTGTCTCGCTGAGCAGCCGTGCTTGGCCGTGGCTGTAGGTTCAGACTGAGAACGTGGAAGTGGCTGACAGTGGTGAGCTATGTGCTGCTCTGCTCCACAGGAGGTAATGAATCGGTGTCTCTGCCAGGACTGAAGTGCAGACAGCAGGAGGAAGACAAGTGATCAGTCTTTCAGGCTGAGGCTGTCCAGCATGTGGGCTGCTGATAGAGGAAGAAAGAGTGGGAAGGGAGAGAGAGACGGACTGTGCGAGGGAAGAGGGAGAAAGAGATAAAAACAGGAGAAACAGGAGAAGGGAGGGTTAATTAGAGAAAGAAGAAAAGGAAGGGAGAGAGTGTGGGATAGGAAGAGAAAAAGGAGAAGGAGAAGGATGAATGAGAACTTAGTGTCACCCGGTCCATGTGACACATTTCTGTGGAAATTTGGTTCCCGTTCCCCCTCAACACTTCTTAAACCACCACATAGGGGGTTCATTATTCTCACTTTACTTCTCCACTAATTATCGTTATCATTATGGGGCATAATTACCATTTCACTGCTAACACCCATGTAGGCTGCTCGGCTCTGAGTCACACACAAGGTTATCAATAGCTGCTCAATTGCAGTTTCATCTGCCTAATTATACGATTTGGGCTTTGTGATAACTGAATAGGATGTGAAATCTAGTATTATGCCTTGTGAGTGCTGGTGAGATGTGGAAAGTCAGCAGAAGGCCCTTAAATAAACCAGTGCGTGTGGAGCCTGCTAATTAAAAGCTGCGGCTTTTGCTGGAATATAAATCAGAGGAATTCCAGGGTTATGAAACAACTGGAAGTCTCTGAAGTATCACATGAGATTGTAGAAAGCTGCACACACAGTGAACGTTAAGCAAAATCCTGTAAGACGCAGCGTCAGAGCTGCTTGTTCCGTTTTTTTTTTCCATTCATTATCTGTAATACATTTTTTAAAGAAATTTATCAGATTTAGGGACTCTTTCAGAGGCGTCTCAAGACTTCTTTAACTGGGGTGGCCCAGGAGGGGCTCTGACTTATGCGAGGGGGGCTGCATGTGGGATTTGGCGATATGTCAATCGCCATAGCATCGTCGCTTGAGGTTCCAACAGACGTGCACATGCACATACTAGTTTCTAAATAGTATTAATTTACAATTTTTGTCCCCAC
>JAPZDX010000012.1:5678991-5696521 GCA_029783625.1 Naso annulatus | reverse complement strand
AGGCTTCAATAGGAAAAAAAATGGGTCTGAGAGCAGCAGAGCAAGCTGCAGAGGTCTGAAAGTATTTAGGATGGACTAACACACAACACAGTTTTGGTCTTTTTATGAACTTTGTTGAAAATTACAAGAAAAATACAGAACTTTCCAGCCTTATCACCAATAACATACGCCATTTGGCGAGGACCAGTGGAGATTAAACTACAAACCTCGTCCATGTTCGTACCGGCACTCCACAGAATCAGACAAATGTAAGACCACCTTTTGTTTGACTGTGTTAAATAATTCACAAGAACATGTGACCAGTTAGGTCTTTTTTATTTCACACCTTTCTGGACAGAAAACTCATCTGCCGGAATTTATAAGGAGGACCAGCAGGCAAAAATGAAGACAAAAAGAACCTTGCATGAGGTAACTTTCACGCAATCATCCGAAGAACAAGTTGAAGCTCGAGAACTTTTTACCTGTTTGAGACCCACAGGATGCTTTAAAGATGAGCCTACGTGTAATCGTGTTTGGGCTCGGCCGTCCAAAATGCTCAAATTTTTCTTCGGCTTTAAACTATGCTGCTCTGAAAATTTGATGCGATGCCAGTTTACAATTACACCTTCTGCTTCTTTGCTTTTGGAGCTACACTCCAAGATTATTTACATTTTACGGCAGATGTCTTGGATTCGCCACGTTCCTTTTTTTTGTCTCATTTATAAATAAGTATTATTGTTTCCATGATGGTGAATATTGGCAAGCAGGAACCTCAGCAGACTGTGAGCGCGTCGGTTGGTAGGGGAGTCTTGCTCGCATGGCCTTGAGTTAGTCAGCATGGGCTCATCCCATAAAATATTGAGGAAGCTGGAAGGGCTGGGCTGGGGCCTCATGTAGGTATGTGTGTTTGTGTGTGTTTGTGTGTGTGTGTGTGTATATTGCCTGACGGTGGAAGCAGTGGATGTTGTGTCAGCTCCCCCAAACCAAAACAAACTCCTTAGCCCCCCAGTGTACTCCTAAAATCAGAAAAGTGGATTGCAATATACCTTCCATTGAAAATATACCATTCTCTCTCTTGTTTTCTCCCCCTCTCCCCCCTCCTGTCTGTCTCACACACACAAATACACGCACACACACACACACTAGCGGGGCTCTGCTAGATTTAATCTCATCCGTCTTTGCGTAGCCTTAATCTTTGCGTTTCTTCACATCTCCATTTCCCAATGCAAATCAGTCACTCTCATCTTTCTGCTTATTCTCCTTCACTTTCTGCTCGTTCTCTTTCTCTCTTTTCCAATCAGAGCTGCTGTATATATGTATCTGTGTGTGTGTGTGTGTGTGTGTGTGAGCGTGTGTGTCTAGTCAGTCAGTGAGCTGAGCTACAGTACAGACAGCTTAGTACAGTTGAAAGAGCACATCAGACTTCTGCCCTGCTCTCTCTAAGGGCTGATAATATGGGCCCTTCTTACCTGTTAGGAGCTAGTGAGCCGCTGCTCCTCCCTTTAAATGAACTTCAGAGGGGGAGTCAGATTGACAGGAACACAGAGAGGGCTGCCACGTTTGACTGGCGGTCCTGTCAAGGTGAACCCAAGGTGCTCTCTCAGGCCCGCGCTGCTTTCCACAAGGCTGCCCCGCTGAGCTGATTGGGTCTTAATGGTGGAGTAATGACCAAAACAAACCCAAACACACACACATCTGCACACACACACACACAACAAACACATAGCCTGACTATTGTCTCAGCCGAGAGCGTGTTATCTCAAAAGATTTTAGAAACTTAAAGGTCTAAGCCAGCTAATTTAGCAAGTTAACATCAGCTGAGTCTCGCTATTAATCTTCGTTTCAAAGTGTGTGAGCAAATAAGGCTGAGCGTGGTAGCTGTTTGAGAAACCATTAAGAGTGCGTGGTCTCGTTTTCCTCCCCTGACAGTTTCTGCATAGTAATAAAGTCAAGAGGAAGCCCCTCTTAAAGCCTCAGCACCTTAATAGCCTGTATGATGACACTTTATCTATAGTTTGTGCATATAATCACCAAACTAAAGGGGGCGACCCCAGGGCGCGGGTTCACCCGCTGACATTTGACATCTTTATAATTAACTGGGAAGGTCTAATCTCTGCCTTCAAATGACGTGTGGCCACATTCCATTTAATATGCTTATAAGCATTATGTATTATTCAAATATGCAGATGAGGCCCCGTTACAAAACAGACTTTTTGACACGGGTTTTTCTCCGGCGTCGTGGCGGGCTACGGGGCCACTAATGGACCTGCAGGGATCGGAGAGCAACAGCCCCTCTGAAATTTTCATTCCCCGAGAAAGACGCCAAAGTTTTCTTTTGCGTCATCTTTGTCTGCACGCTACTGGTTGGTATTAAGCTGTTAGAATACAAAAGTAAAATGATGACTTCCCAGTACTTTAAGGACCACAGAAGTCTGTTTTTAATTTCTCACCATTAGCACAAATCGCCCCATCTTCTAAAATGTTAAAATCTGCCCACGTGTTTACATTAGCAAATCTCAGGCTGCATCTTTAAACCCCATTCACTGCCATTCATGGTGAAACAGGGTATAGAAACACTATAGGACACATGAAAGTTGCTAGGTGTAGGTAATTCAGTTATTTCACCTGGAAAAATAGTTCCTTGCAAGTGCTGCCTGTGATGTTGTCACACATTTTCAGGAACTTTCTGTAATGTTTACTGAATATGGACAAAATGTAAACAAACACAATATTTCTTAGATAAAGCTATTTTGGGATTGTGGGGGTTTATGTATCCATGTGGCTGATGTTGACAAAAGACAATGGCACGTAATAACACTGGAATGGTCCTTTCACTCCGGAAAAAACAGTTTTACTTGCTGTCATGCAGCTTCATCTAGCCCTCATTACTCTAAATAAAACATTTTCCAGGACAGGCGCGTCTTGTGTGGACACCTCTGAAGAGTTTTAATAGTTTCTGGTCGGAGATGTTTGGAGGAGTCGGCCATCTTTAGACTGAGTGAACCAGCAGAGCTTTTTATGGATGCGAGCTCTAACATGGCTGTAAGAAAGAACCTCTTATGTTCACTTTTGGCTTGAGTTACTTTTGAGAGGCTGGTGGTCTCTGGGTCAGAGGCTTCAGTGAGCCGGTAACCACTACACGGAGCCCTCAGTCCTCACCGGGGCTTTTCAGCTGCAGCGACGCCTCGCCACGTTCACAACCTTATATCCTCTCACTTCAGGGAGGGAGTGAAGTCAGACTTTTGAGCAGTGTATAGCCTGTTTTTGGTCTTTTTCTTCCAATCCATATTCATGAATTGCTTATAAATGAGAAAATCAATATCACACTACAATTACACTGTGGTGAGGTCATCCGGGCTTATTTTTTGGAAATCATGTATGCAACTATTCACATATACGCTAAATAAATAAATAAATCATTGCAAAATTATTGTAATAAATGCATTATAATACAAAATTCTTGCAAATGTTATTTATTTCATCTTCTGTCAGAAGCTTTGAAATCACACTTGGTGTTTGTAATGTTGATCTTTATATGTAATTGTAATGTGAGCTACAAATTCAAATTTAAGTGTTTTGAGCTTGAGATTACTTCATGAAATTAAAATGCACTGACTTTGAGTTCTCCTAAATTTAAAGTGATGATAGAATTTAAATATTAAAGAAAATCAAGATGCTCTTTCACCTGCTACCCTGCAGTCAAAACCTACTTAGAGCAACTTTTTTAGATATTTTCACCCCCACATACGTACAAACAGCTCTAAATCTGTAAATGTTGTGTTTCTGTATATGGTTTGGGTTTACAGTTTGCTATTTATAGCTCCAACCTACATTTTTATCTTCATCCTGTGTGAAAAAACCTGCTAAATTACTATGACTGTACATTTCTTCAAGCGTTTCTTCTTGAAGGTCAGGATATCTCAAACACTTCAAGAGGTTTTGTCATTTTGAGTTTATGCCTTAAATAACATTGGTTTATGTTATATTTTAGATTTGTGTGGAAGGTGCAGTATTTCAAGAGAGGCATATGAAACTTTTAAAATGTTCAGAGCATTTCAACCAAAACTAAATAGGCGTGAAACCCAGAAAGTTGGTGTCCCAACTGGGACCAAAAATAGCAGATTTTTGAGGGGAGCCAAAGTGACCGTGTCAAATTTTACAGGTCCCTGTGAATTGTGCAACGCCCTCTGTTGATGATGTAACCTTGATAACAATTGTTCCACTCGAAACTGGTGGAAATGTTGACCTTTTCGCTGGATAGCACCAAGTTTCCGAGAATTTTTGTATGGAATCGGTTCAAGCAGCAGAGCTAAATATGAGCAAAAAACACCATAATGCTCCTTTGAAAGGCAAACCAGACCTTTCACTCTTTCACTGTACTGTGTTAATTGTTCTTATTCTCTCCACTATTTTACAAAAGGTTAAAAAAGAGCAGTTAGTCTGAATAAATCATATGAAAGACCAAATAAATAAATAAATAAATAAACAAATGTCTGCCGTATTTGCCCTCTGTTTCAGGTTTATCCCCAGTTTGATATTTGGCCGTTACAGGGTTGATATCGAACGGCATCAAATCACCTTTTTTTGTTCCTTAAAGGTTGTAAACATTTGTAAATGAGTGCTTGCATGTGTTGAAGGCATATTAGGATTTCTCCCTGGTGTCCATGGGGGTTTATTGAGTGTGCTGTTGTTGATCCTGGGCCATGAATCCTTCCCTGCCCTCTCCTCTGCCTGGAGCCTGCCCCTAGCCTCTCCACCACCTCCCACTGAGCTCCCTCTGTCTCTGGCTTCATCTCCAACTCTGTCTATCCAGCTCACCATCGCAGCTCCCGCCTTCTGTCTCATGTCCCTTTTAACTTAACTGTGCTTTTTTTTTTATTTCAGCAATCCTTTCAAGCCTTTGTTTCTCAACCTCCTCTTGTTTCTCATTTTCATGTGGCTTATTTTATTCTTCATCTCACTTTGACTTTGGTTTATTGTGTCTTTTACAGGAAAAGTGATTTTTTTTTTCTATTTTAATTAAACATATCTACATATATATATATATACAGTTTAGACAATTTCCCTTGCCTAATTGTTCTGCTGTCAACTTTCCCAGCTGATAGCACATCAAGAACTAGTCTGCTTCATGACTCCCATGGGTGTTTTCCACCTTCCCTCTGCCTATGTGTGCACTTAACCTGCTTGGCTCTCTTTCCAAACATCTGACTTGAAGTAGAACAAACAGCAAAATGCTTGATGCTTAAATTTGTTCTTGGTTTACAGCTACAGAAGAGCTTTATTGTTAAACATTTCCACATTATAATGTCTACACACAATGACATCTTTGTTATACATTTGGTGTAGTATTTCACTGCCTGTCGCTAACTTATGGAGTATGGAGAAAGTCAGCAAAAATGTAACTAAACGTAACGTAAATAACACTTTAATACATTACCTTGTCTGTGAACATTTTTGCCTCAGCAAATCAGATTGATTTTCACCTGCAATGGTGGCTGGTTAACAATGAAATAAACAAATGATCTCATGCTTCTTCCCTCATAAAACAATATCTTTTATACTGAATATTTTGGTAGAAAGACATCTAGTGGCAGGAATTACATACTGAACGTTCAAGTCCACCTGAAATGAAAAATGTCTTTTCAGTCCTTTAGGATCACGTTCCTGATTGTATTGTTCACATTTTTAAACTATATTAACCTTAAACAAAAAACAAAACAAAACAAAAAATCACAAAATAATCTGTTTTATTTGTAGTCTTAAGTCTGTCAATCAATGAAAATATTTAATTGCAATTAATTGCATGATTCTATTTTCATAATTATTGCAGCAGTTCAAAACAATGACAAATACTGTGATATATGTTTTGACAGAGCGCTCGGTGCTCTACTATGTTTAGTCTGTTGTGATCAGGGCTGGATTGCTCATATCTGTTGTTGTTGCTAGGAGCGCGGCTCCTTCAGTCTAATCTCTGTGTCTTATTGACTGTTAGTCATAAGTGTCATAATAAATACTGAACCAACATTCAGATTATGGACCACTGTATAATAGAGTCCCAGTACGATACAGACTACAACATGATGTCAGAAAATGGCTTCCTAGAGTTATTCGAGAGAGGTACAGTGCGCTAACAGAGCTAGCCTGAAGGCTAACAGCTGACTGCAACTGACCAGCGCAGTTCAAGCTGCCGTCACTGCTAAGACTCACTGGTAACCTTATAGTAGTGTCCCAGTATAATACAGACTACAACAAAATACTGTCCAGAATGTATACTTACTCCTCCACTTTAACTTTCTTGTCTTAAGTTGTGAATCTTGTATGCAGTATGTCTGCGATGGTGGCTGGCTGCATCGCATCTGGGTTTCCTAAAATACGGGGCGGTCCCAGAGGCAGAACGCGTTTGTGTTAATTGCGCATTAAAAACATTATTGGCGTTAGGATGCATTTGCTTGAACGCATAATTAATGTGTTAACTTCATAGCCCTAAATATTATCTGAATGTGGTCATTGAATACTTTGGTCATGAATATGTAATGGAAACAGGATAGCCTACGTTGTAACAGACTTTATTCCAAACATCAGTGCACTGACAGGAAACACTTCACTTAGTAAGTTATTGAATAATGGACTGCGTTCTGCCTGACAAATTACATAATTACAAATCACTGAAATTCACTAGTCAAAGTTTGTTATGCAGCCTTAAAATAAACAGTTTTAAATTAGAGAACATATACAGTGATACCAATATATCTGCAATAGGCTATTCCTGGCCAATAATATCGGCAAACGGACATACTGGTCGGGCCCTAGTGGATACACAGTCAAGACACAAAAATTTAAATTTCTTGCTGTTGTACATTATATTATCTGCTGGCCACTGGTAAACCTTGCTTGGTACCATAAGTTATCGTGCTCTGTAATTTTGACTTGTTGATAACATCTGTCTCGCTCCATCATAAAGGCTAATTCCTGTGCATTTAATTACTTGGCAATCAGAGTGATTTAGATGAAGAAAGTACACCGTGCTGTTCTTAAAGGAAAACAAAAGCCTGGACTTATTCCAGAGCCTGAAACCAAATAAGAAAAACCAACAAACCAAAAGTATCCTTGGATTCAAGGACAACATCTCCAGTAACCTCTGTGAATCCCCATGAGGTGACTGTGTCCACACAAGTTTTATCTACCCACTGGGGCCTCTGCCATGTTTGAGCAAAATCAACAACCATATCAAGCAGTTAATATTGAGATTTATTTTCCTTTTGGATTTAATTCAGAAAGGTTTAAAAAGCCACTGACTAGTGTCAGCTCAAAAGTTGGACTGGCATAGCAAAGGCTTCTGTCATCATCCTCCCCAGGAGGTTTCCGAGTTGTGTTTGAGTTTGAAATTAAATACAAGCCTCCAAAACCCGTCAATGTAAAGTTAAGCTCCCCACTGTCAAAAGCCACTTCTGCAGGATTTCACTTTATTTATTTGTTGTTTTTTTTTGCCAGTTTACTATCTGTGCATTCCGGACTTCCAAAATGATCCAGGTGTAAATGTTTTCCATACACATAATGCTTACGTTATCCACTATATTATGTACAAAGCCCCAGAGATATTGCTTAAAGAGTAACAACTCTACACCTTAAACCACAAAAAAAAAAGAAAAAAAGAAAAGAAAAACAATTAAACGGACAAAGTTAAGATCTTAGTTCTGAAGCAGTTCAGAAGAAGCCTAACAACTTGTTTCCACTCATCTGTGTGTAGGAAGGCAAGCCAACCGCTCATTCTTGTGAGAATCTCCGTGATATCCTATGTGCTCATGAAGCTTTCATTCCATAATATTTCTGTTGGGAATTTGCCCAGAGTGCCTTCAAAAAATTAATTTAAAAAAAAAAAAATTAATTAAAAAACTGATAGTGATGCCATCGTCATAACTCATATAATATAAACACCCTGATATTCAGCAAGTATAATGTTGTTTGCTGTTTTAGTTTAGCATGTTCATATGCTAACATTTGCTAATTAGCATAAAACTCAAAACACAGATGAGGATGATGGGTATGTTATATCTGTTGCAGGTATTTGGTCATCATACCCCAAAATTCTAAACTCATCAAAAAAGAATTTGACATGATGACGCCCATTGAGACATCCAGGGATGATAAGGATTCATTGTATTGATTGATTGAGTGGGAACTATTAGTGTCTTTGTACCAGTTTTTGCCAATTCATGTAGTTTTTGACGTAGTTCACCTGATGAGTGGAAACCTTGACTTGTGGTACTTGAGCAAAAGTAAGCAGATCATCACAGTCTGTAGTGGGGGTGGGACTTGCCAGAGGTCCTGCAATCTGATATACTCACAAGTCACGGTAAGATATAATATAGGTATGGCGATATGTTTAATATTGCCACTCATATATTGCGATTTTTCACCTTTATTAACTGCAAATCATTTTCCAAAGTACAACTTTGTCAATGTTATCTGTTTCCTCTAATAAAATAAAGTTTATAGTCTATTTATCTCACTTCAATCATTTTTAATTGCATTTTCATAACCTCATTAGACAGTGAATGCTTAGCACCATCTAATAGTCTGAAAGGTCATTTGTTTTTTTTATTATTCTATTACCCAAAAAGCTGAGTTTGTTTTTGCAACATATATGAAGAAATTAAGAATTCAGTAATAAAATATTGATACTTCCTGTCTATGAATCGATATAATGTTGTCATGCAAAATATTGCGATATAATGCTAGTCTGTAGGATTCATGCTCTGGGCTCTGTGAAGGTCAGCATTTACAATATTTAATGGCATTTAGTCCAGTAACTGATATATTGCAGTTTGGACCAAAGCGGTGAAGCAACCAACAGACCAACAGACTGGCTTGCTTTTCCTGAAGTTATGCTTCTAGTAAAGCTTTTTATTTATGATCAAGTTAGTTTAAAGTGAAGACAGAAAAACATTTTGTTATTTGTTTGAGTGACAAAAACACGCAGTGCCTTTCCTTTTTGCAATTCCCTTTTTTTTTTTTAAACAAGGTTTTTTTTTTTTTTTTTCAGTTTCCCATCACACACACAGTCATATTGTTTGCAGTATTTAAGAAGCTCACTCCTTACTTTTGCTTGTTTATCACAGTTCTCAATTAAAACAGTAATTGTGCAGGATGAGCGCACTTGATGCTGGGCAGGAAAACAATCTTGGCTCCAGTGGCCTCGTTTAATTGTTGTAGCCTGGTTGAGGGGGGATGGTGTTCTGTTGCTGCAGGGGACAGCTCTGCTTTGTAAATGGACTACTTACAGAATTTTCTGGATGTTAAAACTTTTTGCTTTCCCTTGGGCAGCCGCTAAGCAAATAAATTACTCAAAATAATGAACTGTTCCACTCTGCTGTGGAATTCCCAAGCTTCAGACTGAAAGGTACGCTTCGACACGCTTTTTCTCATTCTTACAACTCTATATAAAGAACCGGGTTCATCGAAAGGATACAGTTGTCCTTTTTAACCATGCATTGGAATATGAAAGGCAGAGCACAATCCACCAGGCTAATCCTTATCTAGTCCATTATAATATTCCTACTAGTACATTACAATATACCAGAGGTATCTGGGTGAGAATAATCTCAAGATGTTCCTCTTCTCCTCGCTGTTTTTCTTTTTTCACCTCGAGGTCTTTGCTTTGTGATTAGTGTTACTTTCCCACAGTTTATACTGTAAAGCCTTCAGGGATTCTCCGTTTATACTGAATTTATATGGAGAAAGAGGAGGTGAGAGTGTAAACAAGACGCTAATAAGAAGGCTGCTCTGTTTTGCCTTGTGTGAAAAAATAACAGTCTCTTCCTGTGCACTGGGGATGGATGATATCTACCGTCACCAAACAGGAGGATCTTTGTTAGTTAGGGTTTTTTATAAACTTTTTTGGTTATTAATGTGGTTAAATTAATTGTTTTTAGTATGACAGTCGCAAGGAGGTGAAACTACTTGAAATAAATATTCGTCCGTCAGTCCTATGGTGCTAAATATTTTTTAAAATTACTCTTATTGGCTTTTTTTGCACTTTCACTGGCACGCGGTTGCCAAACGGAAAATCTTCCTACGTTTGGTGCTTGATGGGTGTTCGTTTTTCTTTGTGTTTGGTGTGTGTGGCGGGGAGCACCCTGTTGTTGGTCTTCATTCGATTTTAAGCGCCATAAAATTGACTCTACTCTACCCTTTGCAAAATGAGGCCATTTCTGTGGATCCACGTTCTTTACACAAAGACAAGATCAATAAATCCATTGCTGTTAAATAGCTTCACCCACTGCAAACAGAGATTTTTGTGGTTCGGTAGTCAAGTCCAGTAACTCAAACATAAATTTCTGGAAGGCAGAACTGATCCAGGTAGTTTTAGATCCATCACCTCTAAGTAATGGATTTTAAATATTGATGTTAAAAAGGAGGAAACACGAGGTTGCTTTAGGTCAGTGTTTGATTTTCTATTTACTGAAAAAATGTTTTTGCTGCACAGCGGAAACTGTAGATTAAATGTGTGTTACTCAAAGAGACTAAAGCAAAGACAGGGAGTAAAACAGTCAACGGGCTAAACAGAGAAATCACGCACAAAACTCCCCCGCACAGGGCATTAACCACCCGCCTGTGTTTACTACAAAGCCCGGATTGGCCTTGCAGCACATTGATGCCTGGGAAATGCTCGATTCGTGCTGGGACCACTGTTCTGGTTTATTGTGGTCATCTCAAGGCTGTGTGGTCTCCACAGAGTTATTTCGGCGGTGTAGGTGGAGGGGAGATCAGCGCATTTTCATGTGCGTGTTGTTTTCGTTCCACCCCGCAAACCAACTCAGTGTGGCACCGTCTTGACACACACCAGGGCCGCCGCTGCCTCCCCTTCCAGTACGAACACTTCTTCTCTGTGAAATAACAAGCTTAAAGAACTGTCTGGAATACATTAGTCACAGTTATTAATGAGGTTGTTTTGATTCTGCTCCCCGCTTGTCATAGCTTTTTTCCACCTTGCAAAGTCATGACGATGTTTAGGATTTTGGCTGAAACAAAAAGACAGACCTTGTCAGCTCACAAGGGAAACAGATCAGAGCTAAAACATGACAGAGAATTTAGAGGAAGAGATTATGGCACAGTGTAGACCTTTGCTATGTCTAGTAACCACATTGCATGATGTAATGCATATGACTTTCCCATTACAGTGTGACATGAATTTGCTCAGTTTAGGGCTGTCGTTGGCATGTGGTACTGAAGATTGTGCAATGAATTTTTCAGTGCACAAGTACAGCCTCTAAGCTTAATTGATTTTTGAAAACAGTGGCTAGTTATGATTTAAGAGATTTGTCTAAGAACATGGTGGAAAAATGGGGCCTGACTGATATTTCGGCTTGCTGATATTATTGTCAGATATTGGCCTATTCGAGATATATTGGTATTGGCATATATGTTCTCCGATAAGTGCCGATATTAAAACTGCTTTTGAAGGCCAGCAGTAAAAATGCCTGGACTAGTACATTTAAAATGGTGTAATCACAAGGTTTGTCCAGCAGAGGATGGTCCATTATTTAATTGGTGAAAAGTTTAATGTTCAGTGCACTGATGCTCAAAATAAAGTCCTGCCTCCATTTTGTAGCCTTGTTACACGCATTTGATAACCACATTCAGAATATTTCGAATATTGGCCGAAATATTGGATATTGGAATTTTCTTTATCCCCAATATCGATATCGGCATCACCCCCAAAAATCCAACATCGATCGGGCCCCAGTGGAAAACAAGTCAATTTACAGTTTGACTTTCTAAAACCTAGTCAGTCTCTTTATGCACACTGCTCAGGTATTGAGATGTCTATGATTTCTGAGTTGCTGCATGGTGAAGTGACTGTTTATCTGAAAATAAAACATGAAAACTTATTCTCTTCTGTGTCTATCATTTTACTCATACCATTGAATCAATTCGAATAACAATGGCCCTCACCATGGATATTTTAGATTTCATTGTCTCAGTGTAGCGCCTTGAAGGGTAATGTTATGACATTGACACCGAACAGAATGTGACATTTTCAGACGCCATGTGGGATATCTCAACTCTCCACAGAGAAGACATTTCGGAGCCATCTGCATCTAAAATAAGCAGGCCTCAGTCAAGCACAAAGCTGATTCGTTGATGTCGCTCATTCCTTGCACAGCCTCGGTAACTCCTCCTTGCGACCTTCTTACTAAATATAGCAATTCACGTATTGATTTGGGGACGTGGTGCATTCACAGCATGCCTCCACCATAATGACCTATTTCAACAGATTGCTTGTAGTTAAGTAGTCTTTTTTTCTTCTACACTCTTTGTCTGGAGACACAGCCACATGTTCTGAGCAGAGCAAGACACAACATATCTGCTGCATAGGCCAAGAAACCATCATGCTGCCATGATAACCTCTTGGTAACAGGAGTGCACGTGTATCTTTCTATGGAGGAACCCTGCACCAGTGCATATTAAAGCATTAAATGTTTGCTTATGCTCTCAAGGCTCTCAGGAGAATTTTAATCTTGACACGGTGCAGTTTTGAGATTAAAAAAAAAAAAATTAACTGGGCCTGCAAGCAGCATGATTAAGTTCGGATCATTCACAGTGTTGTACCTCACTGCTATTAAAGTGTGGCAATGGGGAAAAGGGCCAGTGAAAGCTTGGCAAAAGATGGCTTGAATTCCATCTGTGTCGACACCATGCCAGCAGGCAGGCTTCCCATTATGGAATGACTGGCTATGATTGAAATAATGGCTCTAATGTGCTTCATTATCTATCAGTATAGTGTTGCAAGAGTGATGGGCATCAATAGGAGCACTGTTGTGCTATTTAATGGAGCTGAGATCCAGAAATTCTGTCACTGTTTTCTCAAAACAGTCAGGTGACATGCCTAAACACCTGAGTATTTATCTTTTTGCCCTGCTGAAAAGTACAGCTGTCATGTCAGAGGCGTGCTGCAAGCTGTCTGGTCTTGCCAGTTAATGCCAGAGTGTGCAAAAGGAAACAAAGTATTAGATGCATTACCTCGGTTTCATTAACAGTTTTTTATTCTAAACTAATTTATCAGCGTTCTCTCATATGCAGCTCATTTAAGGATTTTGACCTCAATGGAGGTAATTTATCCAGAAGACTTTCTCCCATGGCATTGTCATTCAGCTGGTTGATTCTTATCAGCCACATCACAAAACCCCTGAGAACATAAGTCCTTCCTCCCTCTTTAGCCATTCACCAACCTTCCAGGCTCTGTCACAATCAGACCTTTGTGGGCTTGGCTTGTCTGTCATCTCCCTGGTTCTGTTGATATGGGCCTCGTGCTGAGAGCGTGGTCTCCTCATACAGTGCACTAAGCGCAGGCTAATTGAGCTTGTCAAGCTAGAACCTGTTAGTGTGCTGATAAGAAGGTATTTGACCTCTTCGGAGGCCCCTGGTGGTGCCCTGCCCAACATATTCTTCATAGGTACTCTATCCAGAGAAGCATAGCAGGCGAAAGGTACATCCAAAAAAAACTACACTTGATTAATTGCCTCTAACCAAATACTTGTTCGACTGGCACTTGAACAGTGAATTGTCCATGTTGTTTTTGTTTTATCAAGCATACTGTCACCGTATTGAGAGAAATATACGATGGGGGAGATTTTTCTCATGCCACTTAGATTGGACATTTAAAGTCTGCTACACCCATCAAAGCCTGTTGATGCAGGCTAAGGAAAGAGCCCATAAAAATCACCTTGCAGGACTGCAAGTAGACGCTCCTTATTTTTTAATCAATTGCTTATGTCTCTGGTTAAGAGAGTTGGCAGAGGTCCACAAATCGAAGGTCTTGGATGAATGCCCTTCCCATTTCCTCATCAAACATCCATGCAGCGAAGCAAAACTAACTGTTGCTGTGCCCCTCCTCTTTCATCACTGCCTGTGCCAGACCTGCTGAAATACTTTTTGTAGATAATTTCACCTTATTTGTTTAGAGTAGGAGATGATCAGGATTTAGGACACCATTAAGAAACAAGTTACTCAAATAATTACGCATAGTCCTGTCAGGCCTTTTCTTGAAAATTAAACCTATCTGGAATTAAAGTCAGGTTAAAACACATGTTAAGATTTTGTGCACATCACATTCCATTCAGGTCTGCCACAGATGGGGATTTTATTCTGACTGCAACTGACATGACCCCCGCTAGCCTCCCTGGGATTATCCTACCGCCTCCAGGAACCCAAGATTAATCTGCCAGTCTTCTTTTTACAGGCCCTCACTTATTCCAAGCTGCCTCAATTTTTGTAATACCTTCACTTACATTTAGGGGCCATCATGACTGCAACACCAGATTTTGACACTGACTTGCATGTGTGTGCACTAGAGGCTGGAATCTCTAGGCTCCTCACAATTTGATTTGATCCAGATTCAGTGGGCTACAAAGCCATTATAAATGGATTTAAAAGGATCATAGCTGTATCTTGATGTACCAAAATTTTAGATTTCTGTACATGATTTTAAATCATCTAAATAGATGAATCAGACTTAATGTAAGAGTTATTTTCTTTACTTTCTTCGGTTTATTTAAGTAGTAGTTTGTTTTTTTGCACATTAAGCCTTTTAATAAGGATATTTATGACCATATTCAATGTTCCACAGCATTATGACAACTGATGCAGTCCTTAGAGCTGGAGCTCGTTGCTGACATGACCAGTAGCTGAAAACAACAGAGGTGCATGTGCACTCAGACAATTCGTCAATAACATTACAACAAACGCTCGATGTGAAACTCGCTGAATGTTTAGTGGTGTCCTCTCATGTACTGACACTAAACATGAAGCTGAGCACCGATATACGACCCAAAAGCAGCTCTTTCTCCTGCTTTACAAAGCGAACAAACAGCCGTTTCCGGGTCATAGTGTTGGTACATGAGAGGACACCTCTAAACATTAGAGCGTCACGTCAGTAAACAAGTGTTTATTTTTTGATGGATTGTTTGACTGCATGTGCTCCTCTGTTGTTTTCAGCTAGCAGTCACGTCAGCAACAAGCTCGGCGGTTGTCATAATGATGCTGTAGAACATTGTATGCGATGGTAAATATCCTTATTGTAATGCTTAATGTGCTAAAATCTTTTCCTTGAATGCTGCAGTGTTCAGTGGTTAGCTGGCCTTGGTTGTACTCCTTAATGTTGCTTTGCTCTGTTAACATTTCTGAGCGATGCCAAAGAAAATATTCACAATATACTTAACATGATGCTTCTATAGCAAATGTAATTAATTAATCCAATCAAAACCACAGCCTGTCTCTGTGCAGGTCCTTCTTTTTTATTTCCTGAACATCACGTCATTAACTGACATTTACGATCAATACCTGACATTTGTGAATCGATGCCGAATTTTTCACATCTGTGTTGTGATTCATCTAAGAAAATATTTTTTCTTCCTCTCCTAGTTTACTGTATTGGTGAAAGTAATGTTCATCTACTTGTTCCTATGCCCTACTCTTTTTGTAAATTGCCGGTCTGTAGAAGGCATGTGACAGTCAGCTTATGAATAAGTACAGTAGCTACTCCTAAAAAACAGAGGTCTCTTCTGACCATTTAATTTTTACAATGACCTTTTCAGCACCTCAGCATTAACGTCAAGGATGATATGCGGTGGCCTGTATGGACATGTCAGACATGCAGAACTGGAATGTGCCGAGCTGTGCCAAGGGAAAAACTATGCCTTCAGGCTGGGTAGTTTGCATTAGGTTTATAAGCATAAGTTTGTGACATGTATTACTTGTGAATTTGAATCTTATGACTGATTTGTCAAAAAGAAAGTAATTGATTCGTAGGCCTCACGTGAGACTTTCTGTCAGGTATTAATTATTGATTTAAAGCATTACCTATCAGTGAAGCAGTTTGAGAACAAGCCTGTGAATTAAACCAAAGGTTTAAATTCACTGTATTGTGGTTTAAACCAGTAAGTTAAAAGCAGGAGTGTGACAAAACAAGCAATTATATCTGTCAAGTCAGTTCAGTACATGGAGTTATTTGTTTAGGCTTGAATGGTACAATAAATCTGCAACATTGTGTTCATGCTGAAGTTAATAGTTTTGCAGGCCTTGCAAGAAGAAGACAGTCCAAAATATACAGAAAAAGAAACCATTTCTTTCTTCCTCGCTCAAATCCATGAGCATCCAAAAGAATGACTGAGTTTTCAAGCAGAAAGTCACTCATGCAGAAAGTAATGATAAGAAATTCAATGCATGCCAGGCACCAGAAAAAAAATACTTTAGTTTATTCTTCATAAAGATCTAACAGATCCAAGGTTGTGTTGCTTAGTATATATTACACAAGCAAAATACATTGGTTGCAAAGGATTTTCACCGGCAACAACCTCACACACCATGGGCAGGCACTGTGTGGGAAGATGAGGAAGCATCTTTGGTTACCCACCAGATAATCTTCACAGAGATATCAACACTGCGTGGTAAAAACACTCACCCTCCTGCCTTTCTAGGTAGAAGCTAAAAAAAACACGTATTTGCAGTTCTATACGGAATATGAATATATTTCATGTTGAGAAGTGTCTTCTGCAGAAGGGGATAATTTATTGCTCATGCCATTGCTTTGAATTTTTAAATCAATACTGGGAATTTGTTTGCCAGGAGTTTCCATGGAGAGAAATGCCTGTACTGCGCAGAAAGCAATATGCTTAGATAGCAGCCATTTGGGTGAAAACCGTCCGAACAAGGGGACAAGAGTTGGATGTAAGGAATATATTGGAGTTGTCAAGGTAACACAGGGCTTGCTTATCTCCCCCTGTGCCCCAGCATTGGCCTGATCCCTCTCTGTGTGAGCTGGATACTTAATTTCACTGACCCCCCGGGTCTGGGCTGAACAGCCTCCATTGATTAGGACAAATGGGAGGGAGAGCAGCCAGCGAAGCCCCTCCTTTATCAGGGTTAAGGACGTTGTCATAGAGGAGGAGAAGATGCAGTGCAGGCAGATGAATAGATGAGGGATCCCTTGTTTTAGATAAATCAGTGACGTATTTAAAGGCTAATTAGTTGATCCATTCACTCAGTATAAATTTCCCGGGCCGCCACCTCACTCTGCAGCCATGATTGAGCTGTTTAATGCATTCCATCTCTAAATAGCAGCCATTAAAACCTTCAAATGAATCTCCTCCCAACAATACCAGCCTTTTTAGGCACAGGTGTAATGGTGCAGGGGAGACGTTTTGGTCTTTATGTGTGTGTGTGTGTGTGTGTGTGTGTGTTGATTTCACTCAGGTTGCCTCTTTCAGTCTTGGGAAAATCCTGTTTTTGTGGTTAAGTCTTCCATTGATCGTCCATTTTACAAACAAGCCTGCGGTGTCATCTTCCTTGAACCTTATGGAGGAATCAGCAACATTCAAATTGTTTGCTGATAAAAAGATTTTCTCTTTGTTTCATCCTTAAGTTGTGAGATTCTTAAGTGTGCGCGCATGCTATCAAGCATGTGTGATTTTCTCTGATACATGCACGCGTGTGAAGTAGGGGTATTACTCCAGTTTTTTCTCCCTCTGTGGTAGATCAGATGGATAATAGG
>JAPZDX010000012.1:5636003-5649065 GCA_029783625.1 Naso annulatus | reverse complement strand
TTTCTTTTTAGCTTGTTTGTAACAATTAGCTGTTAGCTGCTGAGCTTGTGTGCTGTGTTTGTGTGACTGCGGACAGACAGAGCGGATTAAAATATCACATTCTGTATGTTCAGGTTGAACAGGTGTATTGTTTAAGTTTTATCTTTTAACTTGCAAAGGTTTTGTTGAACTTTTCTTACAGTAACAACAATCACATAAACTCAGTTAATCCTCAGGTTACGTTTTTATCATTGCTCTGCCGTGGCACCCTGTGTGTGTGCATGTGTGTGTGAGAGCGGGTCAGAGAGATTCTGCAGATTAGATGCAGAAAATGGACCTGATTAAAACTGTAAAAACAAAATAACACAGTTTTACGTTAAAAATCAGCATCTCTCCAACGGACGTAATATGTCAGGAGGGAAAGAGTCGGCTGCAAACACTTCACTGACCGGCCGTTCGGCTCTTGCCTGACCGGGCTTGTCAAGACAGGTTTTTTTTACTTGCCCCCGACCATCGGGCAGCCGTTAATGTTGGATTCTGCGCTATACCGCTAGAATTAACTCCTAACCCTGAACTGTATCACTCACATTTTAGCAACATCCGGTTTCTTCTATGTTTTTACACATGCGCCGATGTAAAAGAACGACAGAAAACAGGATTAACGGTACATACCTGCGCCAAAGAAAACAGAATACTGGGCAAAAAGATGGCTGTGTCCATCAGATTTTTCACAATCCTATAACAACATTTATCTGATAATACATATCGGTTGATGCTGTTTGCGTGAGCACTTAAACAATCTGGTAACTTCAAGAATCAGATAACGATCAGTTTATTAGTGTGCATGTAAACGTGCTGATTGTACCTCCATGGTCTCCAGGTCTGCCAGCTTGGCTTAGATTTAAACCCTGACCTCTTCAAGTATCTGAAAACTCTTCACGTGTCTGAAGAGCCTGTTTTAGAATTAGCTTATAGTGTGTATATGTATGCGTTATAGTCCACAGTCTTTCCTAGTGCAGATGGTTTAAAGCTTGATGAACTGAAATCTCACTTTTGTAGCTTTACTGCAATGGAAAATCTTTATAGACAAAAAACCCACAATCCTTTGCAGCTGGGGAAACAGGGCAAGCTGCCAGCATGCTGAAAGTACATGCAAATATGGGCCTCTCACTTTAAGACGGCTCGATGCGCTGCTCATAAATGGCCGGCAGTCGCAGAGAGTGGAGCAGTGGCAGTCTGTTTGGGAGGCAGCCTGGTAGACGACCAGGTGGTTTGGGCCCTTTGGGAGAGAGTGCACTGCGGGGAAACTGAGTTTTACAATGAAAAGGAAAAGAGATTTACGAGCCCTGACCTGTTCTCGCTACCTCCCCCATTTTTCCCAAATCATAGCGTTGCTCTCTGCACCAGAACGTCTAATCATATCAGAGCCACATGGTTGTGGACACATTAGGATGTTAGAAAGATGCAGATAAAAGGCCTTAAACATAGACTTTCTCAGAAGCATATGATTCATGTGCCAGCAAATGTCGCAGGTTTTTCCCTTTTTTCTACGCTTGTCTGTAAAGGCTGAGACAAAGCCAAAGTGGCTGTCTGGTTGTCTCTTGTTTAAGGTCCACTAGCCACTATTTTGATAGCCATAATTTTTCCATCCTGACTCCTTCAAGTATGCTTTAATGTCACAGTTCATTCTGGTTTCTTTAGGTTGTTGGGGCGACTTAGGACCCCTCAAATCCTGGTAGTCTATCCATTAAGGGTGTATTGAACATGGGCACTAAAGACTCCACAATGGTTTCAGTTCTCCAGCCTTGATAAAATAAGGATGCCCATCATGTTCAGTATAGTTATCAGGCTTAAACGTAGAAATACAGCTTTCCTAAACAAGAGAATGGTCAAAAAGAGGAAAGCCCACCAAAAGAGTGGTATAATCAAAGATAACAGGAAAGTAAATTAATGGGTTGGATGAAAGCCTAACTTCTCTGTGTGTGTGTTAGCATAAGCATGCCCCATTAAATCGGCTTGGATTCAAACGAGTGGAAATATCCCCGTAAACTCCATCTTTAAATGATTAGGGGAGGCACTAGGTGTTCAGACATAACACTCAAACATCTCTCAAAGATGTGGAGCAAAACAGAGCCTTTGTATTCTGTGCTGTTGGGCCGAGGCCAGAGCGTCATGCTAGAAAAGACTCCAAAGCGCCGTCTTTCAGATCAGATCCCAGGCTGAGTAATGATGTGGGGTCTGAAACCGAACTCTGTGACGACAGCTGGGGCCTCCCACCCTCTCACAATTATGCAAAGCAGAGGGGAACCTTGAAAGTTCAAATGGAGCCGTGCCGCAGCAGAGTCACTCTTCTCTGGTGCTCTGATTATCTTTAAGCCTATTGCAGAATTGGATATATTTGAGTTTAAAGTGATTTAACCAGGACTGTCAGCGTATGCCGAGTTTAACTCAGTAACTTTTTCAAAAATTGCATTTAATCATGTGCTAATTACATCCCTTCAGTGCGCCCTAATGATTGTACCTGGCCCATCTCTTGAACCTCACTTGTACACCGAGGTTTGTTCTGTCCTTCATATGACATCATAACCCACCAGGTGCCATTTTAGAAGCAGAAGATCATGCCTTTGTTTCAGAGGCGGAGGATCATGCCTTAACTTTTACTTTTGTCCTCCTACCATGGCTGAGTAGGCAGTGTGATTAAATAGTGTCTATTTTGTCTGTTTTGTTTATTGTTCCTACTTTGTACTGAAGCCAAATCACGTCTGGCATGAATGAAGGATTTGTTGCTGTGATTTGGTTAAAAGTGACTTAATTTTGACAATTATGCAGATAAACAGTCACAAGTCTAGTAATTCGCAGATATTAAGTGGATTAAACCGTCTGACCTCCGGCATACAGCGATACAGCCTCTGGGTGCAAACCTCATTATTCTTGGGCTTCCGTTGGAGAAGGCGAATTTCTGTTTCAGACTTCCTTCTCCGCGTGCCACTCGCTGTTTACAGTCCGATGCAAGAATGGAGTTGGAGTTGAGAGACCACGTCTACCAGTGGCAAGCGGAACACGATGCGCCCTGGGTGTTTTATTTTGAAAATTTACCAGATTATCTGTTGTTTCTGTGTCTGACTTCCTGTAGGACTTGATGTGCTATTTGCAGATTGACGCGATTTCCATCAAAAATTAACTTTGCGCACATTCCTTGTGGAGCAGAGTAGAGCGTCATTTCTGGCATCATGAAAGATATTTATTCTTTCTGTTAATTTGATTCCTAATCAGGGGCGGCACGGTGGTGTAGTGGATAGCACTGTTGCGTCACAGCAAGAATTTCCTGGGTTCGATACCTTCCTGTATGGAGTTTGCATGTTCTCTCCGTGTCTGCGTGGGTTCTCTCTGGGTACGGAGGCTTCCTCCCACAGTCTAAAGACATGCAGGTGAACTGGTGACTCTAAATTGCCCGTAGGTGTGAATGTGAGTGTGAACGGTTGTTTGTCTCCTTATGTCAGCTCTGTGATGAACTGGTAACGTGTCCAGGGTGAACCCCGCCCTTGCCCAGCATCAGCTGGGATCGGCTCCAGCCGCCCGTGACCCTGCGAAGGATAAGCACTTACAGATAATAATAAAATTAATGAATCCTAATCGAGTATTACTCTCCATTGTTAATATGAACTTAAGAAATTTCCTGAAATACAAAATACTGCATTTTTTATTTGCAGTATTTGGGGGGGGTATTTGTGCCTTTATTTGGTGGGACAGCTGAATAGTGGACAGGAAACTTGAGAGAGAGAGAAGGAACAGAATGCAGCCAAGGGCCACAAGGTGGAATCGAACCCATGGTTGCCGCAGCGAGGACACAGCCCCTGCACATGGGGTGCCCGCTCTACCAACTGAGCCCCAAAGGTGCCCCAAAATTCTACAATTTTAAACGTGATTAAAAATGTGATTAATCAAGATTGACCAATGAAATTAAGAGATTAATCACAATTAAGAAAATTAGTCACTTGACAGTCCTAGCTTTAACACATTCTGTTCATGTTTAAACTGATGGTAAACAAAACATCCCTCACTGAGCAGCTCGTGTCAGTTCAACAGCCTGTATGTAAAATTAATAATCATCAGTGCATTCATCTCAAGCTTTGCTTTGGACATGACAAAGGTCTTGAGCATAATAAACTTTATCCACTGTGACTCTCGCTGGCTCCCGCTCTGGCTGCGCCTCCTCTGTCCGCGCTCTCACTCCTCTGTGGCATTATGGGTAACTCCTGTTAGAGACATATTCATCAAGGCCATTTATCTTTCCAATTCAGCCAACTAATTTAATTACATGAACTTACAATCCCTGTCTTTGTCATTATACCCGCTTCATTAGTTTTAAGAACATGAATAGAGTATTCATTGAGGAAACCTATAAATAAAGCATTTAGTGAAAGTGGAGCTTGCCCACTTTGAAGATATTAATCTGACTTTACATAGTTTGTGATGAGTTGGCTTCCAGTACGTAAACGACTGGGAAACTTTCTTACATCTTTGTTTTTAATGTCTAATTGTCTTTAATGGCGTGCAGTCCACATGATTTAAAAATAATTATTGCAACAACAAAGAAAATGGCTTGAAACGACTGAAACATGTTTTTAGTGGCTTAACTCAGTGAATGGTGTTGACACAATGGAAACCAAGTATTTACTCAACCCTTTAAATTATAGATTAAGTCGGAGGAAAAAATTCTAGTTACACTTGAAGATTCGGAGTACAATGGAGACTTGTAGATTTGGAGTACATAAATTAGATGTATGAAAATGGTTTTCATATGTGGATCATTGCTGTAGGCCGTAGCGCAACAAAACGTCGACTTGGCATCCCGCTGCATTCCACAGTCATTTAGTGGAATGTCAGCTTAGCTTGAGATGTGTGCACTGACTTGACTTGAAATACACAACACAGCTGGATCGCCAGTTTCCCTACAAGCTGAGCATTTCAACACTTCATGTTTTTTACACAGTTGCACTCAAAGTCACGTCCTCCTTTAATTTAATCTGAGTTTCTCGAGCTCAGACGTGGCGACTGCCACCCTGCTGTCTGGAAGTTGTCCTTTAGCAGAAGAAAACCGCAGTGTTCTCCTCCAACAGCTTTTCATGTTGGCATGCTTCCATCCTTTGTACATGAATACATGAGCTGCCTTTGTTTCTCCGGCCCTGGATCAGGTTACTAGGCATGGCTGCGCCGTGCGTTTAATGGAAATGCTATGCAGGAAAAGGCCATGTGGCAGTCTTGAATATATGTACATCCGTAATGGGATACTCGTGAGTTCCCCTTAGAGTAACTGTTTGCCTTATTAGGCTGTCGTCTTGTGACTGCAAACAAACTAGTGAGTGCAGTGAGATGGAGGATATTCCTGAGACTGCTGTCCTGACTGGATACTGTGTACATGATTGTACCTCTGGCTCCAGGAAAGGGGCATGATGCATGTACGCCGCGGAGTCACAGGCCATCGTGGTGTTAAGTGCTTTGCAGAGATGAAATACAGAGCAGCCATTTATTATCTGCTGGCCGCAGCACATGAGGACACACTCAGTTCCTTGACTGTCACAGTTTATACGAGACATTGTAATTTGTTGCCTCAGATGGAGGCTTGTGTTTGGGTCAGAGGGCACGTGAGGCAGTGCTGATTAGCTGATGAGAATGAGTGAGGTCATAAAAGGAACTCTTTATCATTGGCTCTGACTCACTGTGGTCACAGACACACGATAATTTCCTCCCCTGATTCAGGACAGTAATTGGAAAGATGTGCACTTGACTCTACTGTAAGCATTTCTTTACACGAACAATAACAAAATCAATAACATAGAGGATTAAAAACCACATACACATTCATACGGTGGCCCTGAAGTGCCAGTCACAATCACAAAATGAAAGCACAACAGCAGAGAACACAGCAACAAATCATAAAACACAATCAATAAATTGGGAAACATGGCTGCAAAACAAAAACACAACTGTAAATAGAAAACAAACCTGCAAAAAGAAAAAACACACAGCCACAAAAAGAGAAAACTCAACCGCTAAAAAAAAAAAAAAGAGAAAAAACACAACGCAAAAAAGAAAAATCAGTTTTCTATTAATTATTGAAAGCTAAGTTGTATACTTGCCTGATCTTGAATTCAGCACTTTTGTTGTTTTGTTTCATCTATTTGTTGTTGTGTTTTTTGTTTTGTATTTTACCTTTTCTTTTTGCAGTTTTGTTTTTGTGGCCGTGTTTTTCCTTTTTGAGTTGTGTTTTCTGTTTACAGTTGTGTTTTCATTTTGTGACTGTGATTGGCACTTCAGAGCCACCGTACATTTAGGGCCTTACATTGTAGATCCGTGTCAGCTGTAGTTTCCCAGTCAGTGGATTTCTTTCATAAAGAACGTGTGCTGGTGGAGACTTTTCCCTTTATTGCCTGGACTCAGGGGAGCCACTGTGCTGTTGGCTGAGGGCTGCGTGTGTGCGCAGCACGGGCCTGAAGGGGATGAGCGTGGGGCTTGGTGTCCATAAATCTTACCCAGCACCCCTCCCTCTGACTCCCTAACCCACCCTTCCCTTTCACACTTACAGAGAGGCTCAGACATGGAGGCCTCCAGGCCTTGCCAGGCTCCCCAGACAGAGCTTTTTATCTTGAGCTTCTCTTAGCTTTACACTGACCCACGGCACCCTGAACTAATCTTAATGGTTGTTGGAGGACATGAGGTGATCACGCCCCCCTGACCTTATGGTTTGTGCTCAGAAGAATGTACAAAGTTTTGGGTCACTGGGCTATGTAAGGCTACAAATGGCCACCCATGATGTAGGAAGTCATTCAGTCCAGTGCAAAATCTTGACATTGTGTAAAAGAACGAGAATATTTTGAAATGTTGCGAAAACAAAATCAAATCAAATTAAATTCTCACTAAGGTGACCAGCTCTTGAAAAACATTTTCAAGTCTTAGGAAATGGCATAAGGAAGTGCATACCATTGCCGGTGTTTTCATCCAAAGCTAGAAAAGCAGCAAATGTTTTGTACAAAATATGATACAAAACTAGATTAAAAGTTCAGCTGTCCACCTGTCCTCAAGGGTTACTGGTCAAAATACCTTTAAATTATCTTCAAGTTTCTGCTCTGTTAAAGCTGAGAGTTTTGCATTTTACATTACTTTTGATGTTTCTCAGTTTGCCTTAAAAATCAACTTGCAGAGATTTAAAACATTAGAAATATTTTAGTCTTTCACAGTCGACTGTGAAATGGAATCGAAATTGCAATGAAAACTAACATGGGGCACAATATTTGTTCCATGAGAAATGTGTGTCAAAATACCATTTTAATTCAAATTTATGGTGCTGCTGAGTCGTCCTGGCCTACATCAGATTCTTCAGATTTAAGAAAACATCCCTGCAAAAATCACAGCATAATCTCTCTAATGTTTTTCAATAAAAATGAGAATAAATATGCAAAAATGTTCATTTCCTCTAATATCGAAAATCGTATCGCAATCGCAAGATCAGTCCAAATAATCGCACACAGACATTTTTTCAAAATCATACAGCCCTACAGTTACACTGTTTCATGTTGTTTTTTAGTGACATTGCATTGAGTGGTGCTGCAGATGCTGGTGGACTAGTAGCCTACACCAGAGGTTCCCACGATGCCAGAGACTGGGGACCCCCATCAGCTCTGGAGGTGGCACGTAACGTTGTGCACAGCCATGTGCACACACTTTTAGGCCTATGCAAACACAAAAGAACAACAGCTTAACAGCCATAATATTATCTTAAAGTAATTTTTGAATGAATATAACAAAGAATACAACAAGAATTTATACATAAGGAGTCAAATTTGCTATTTTCAATTATTTTAAAAACTTATTTGATCTTGCAAGGCATCTCGCGACCCCAGTGGGGGTCCCTACCCCCACTTTGGAAACCACTGGCCTATATCATGGTGCATATTTTAAATGGTATTACTCAGCTGCTAACTGTTGAGCGCAGACTGTTCAGGCTAGAAAACAGTTAAATCAGGCTGATGAGGTAAATTTTTAAAAAGCAGGCTTCAGTATTTCTACATTTCCATACCCTACTGAATGACACACACAGGAAACAAATGTACGCCTGCAAGGCAGGAAAATAATCTAAAGAAAAGAAATTGGAAAAATCGTTATTAGTAATTTAAAACACATGCATTCTGTAGCATGGGAAACCACTGCGGTCCTTAAAGCTCTCATCAACAAAGAAATACACATAGGCTAAATAAAAATGAGGATGTGGAGGACAGAGAGGACGTTGTGTAGCAGAATTGTGAGTCTTGTGATTCATGTTTTTTTACTTGTTTAGTTTATGTGGCTGACAAATTGGGCTTATTTGATGTAATGCATGGTGGTCCTGTGATTTTAAAATGATTTATTTGGAGGAGGTGGTCTGTTATCAGCAGTATGACAAGCGCAAATGAATCACATGAAGATCACTGTTGATTCTGGGAAGTCCCATAAGGCTGCATCTGTGGTTTATCCAGTGTTGTAACTTGTCAGACATCCGTGCGTGTCTCACTGTGCGACTCTCTAAAAGCAGACTGCAGTACATAACAGAGGTTTTATGGCATGACGTATTACACCTTTGCAGAACCTGTTGTTTGGCTGTGAGATTAAAGATGCTGTAAAATTCTGTGTGTGACTGTGAAGTGGGCTGTGATTGATGTGCCTCATCCTTAACACACTGTCTTTGTCTCCCCACAGCTCCATCTACAGTATCCATAATGCACCAGGTCAGCCGTACCGTGGACAGCATCACCCTGTCCTGGTCTCAGCCTGACCAGCCAAATGGAGTCATCCTGGACTATGAGCTGCAGTATTATGAAAAGGTCAGTGAGGCTCATTCATGCTGTACATATCCTTAAAAACACAGGCTCCATTTTCTTCCCCTGCCAACAAAATAAATTAAACACTAATGGTAAACTGACTCTTTTGTTTAGTTGTACATTTAAATTCAGAATATCTCCTCCCAGCTCGTTTGCATAACCGCACTTCCTAGGAGGCACGTAGACAGAGCTTCTGAACATTGCTTAGAACTTCTGCTTTTTCTCTTCCAATTATAATCACGGTCAGTCACTGGGAAAGGAAACCGCGCGCAGCCCTGCAGTATGGCCACTGGGGATTGATGCGCATAGACTTGTGGTTAAAACAATGGTGCACTGACTGCTATAAAAATAGTATTCAAGGGGTAAGCTTCACTGAATCAGCATACTTTCTCAGAGGAACATTCGCAGTCACAAATGTGCATCGATTCGAGCACAATAATCACCAAAGTGCATACAATGGCACACATGTGCACGTATGCGCACACACACATATACACAGCATTTTTTCGAGCTTTCTTCTACATGCTGAGCCGTTCCACTTTTGACTATAATTCCCTTCTCTGACACTGCTGGAGAGAGCTGTCAAAACAATTGTCCCGGCCCCTGCTGTGGCTCAGATGTGTGCGCTGAGCAGTGGGTTGAAGGGAGCAGCTAAAAGAGTCTCGGCTCTCAGACCTGTCAGCATTCTGGAGAGGAGGAGTATGGCAGTGAAACACAGCTCTGATCATCAGACGGCACAGCTCAGAGAAGCTGGCTGACCTGAAACTGCCACCAAATCTACCTTCTTAACTGCAGCTGCCTCTATCAGTCCTTCTGCTTTATCAGACATGATTTTTTTTTGTTGTAGCAAATTATTCTGACTGGAGCTATTGTGGTTAGCATTTTGCAAAATAAATGTAGGGATGAGTATCACATTTTTTGTACCATTTCTGCTCTTAGTATTTCTGTAACGGAGCGGGATTTAAGAGGAAACAAGATTTAACCTACACTAGTACAGTGGATCTCATTCTGCATTGTGTTGTGTAAAGGAGGAAACCACATTCCCTGGGATGTCACTGAAAGTGTTAAGAGACAAACATTTACAGTGTTTCTTCTGTGTACAGTTATGCTCCCAGCATCTCTTCCCAGGAGAAAGTCCAGGTGAAAGAGAGCGCAATATAATAAAATAAATGTCTAACATAACAACACAAAAAAATAAAATACATCTTACAAAAATAACATCAATCATAAATTAAATCACATTAAATAAAAAAATATAATAATGCATGAACCCACATACCTGAAAGTATGAAGAGACAAACATTTACAGGGTTTCTTCTGATGTTCAGTTATGCTCTACCTTAACTAACAACATGAATGCTGCATAAATTACACTGCAGCCCTGCTGCTTACACTTCGACAACTATCTCTTCTCACTTACAGGATTTATGCATAAAAACAACCAAATCTATCTCTCAAAATAATCACAGTGACAAAACATCACTCTTACATTTATCTCACATAAGTTAGTGTCACAAATAAACGCAAAATAACGGAAAATAAACACAGAAGGAGAAATGCGAACCTTCCCTGGAGAAAGTCTGGACGAAAGAGGAAGTACAGCCGTGAAAGCGCAGCAAGTAGAACTTTGTCAAAATAAACCTATGACAGCACTTCCTACTATGCCATATAATTTTCTCGTGTTTATGGAAGAATGGACAACCTCACATAAATTAATGTCAGCTCTAATACTTGATATTTCATCAACATGACAACACATTATTATAAACCTCAGAACATTTAGAAAACATATAATGAAAATGGTCTTATCTCTTCAAGGTAAAAGTCTCAGAAAAATCTACATGCCATTCTACATATGAATACAATACCCTGTTCATCATATAGCACGACATATATCTGGTCGCTGATAATATCGGCTGATATCGGCCCTGTAGCTCAGCGTATGTGTTCTCCGACATGCCCCGCTTTTAAAACTGTTTTTAAGGCCATAAGTTTGGAAAAAAGTTTTTTCAAATGTAAGATATTCTGCCTCCATGACAAACCTTTGTTACGTGTATCTGAAAACCTCATTCAGACGAAATTACATATAAATAATATTGACTGATCTATTGGTTATTGGAATTTTCTTGTTGCGTAATATCAGTATCTGCATCTGCCCCAAAAATCCCATATCGGTCAGGCTCTAATCTTTACACGCTGTTTGGCAAATTGTGCGCTCGGTAACAAAAAATTTGCAATATTACTCACCTATAAGAGCTTTTTGTCATTTTTTTTGATTCCATCATTAATGTTCTCATCAAAAAAGTCACATCCACACATAAAATTATCATAACTTTTGTTGGGATCATTTTAAAGTTTTAAACTAAGACTCAGCGCAGTCGTTCCTTCTGTGTCCTACATCTTAACCTACTATGTAATTTATTGCATTTCATAATTGTTAGCCTTTGCCATTGGACTGTAATTACTAATGTGCACAAATTTAACTTGCTGTTTTTCTTCTCCTCGGACCAGTCAGAATACAACTCCACCACCATCAGGAGCCAGACCAACACAGTGGTCATCCGTGGCCTCAAGCCAGGGAGCATCTACGTGTTCCAGGTCCGGGCGCGCACCGTGGCTGGGTTCGGACGTTACAGTGGCAAACTGTACTTTCAGACCATGACTGAGGGTGAGAAATCTGCCAATGTTCACCAAAGCACGCAGAGCTGTTATCGCCTCTCATGCGTGTCCCATCAGCACATCACGTAGTACATGTGCGGATGCAGACGGCTGCTGTAATGAAAGGGAGTCATGTGGTGTGATGTGATGTTTACATGTGTTGTAAACAGTTCAAATACTCCAATTCCAGATGAGCACAGCTTCAAATGCATTCTTGTTCTTGTCGTGTCTCTTTCAGTGTCAGGAAACATCCCAAACATCATGCTCCTACAGTTATGTCATTATTTGTATGGAAGCATTTAAGATGTCTGTCTTTTATGTGGTAAACAAGAGCTCTCCTCTCAAATATATGTTTAAGCCAAGGATATCTTCTTGCTATTTGCCTCCAAAAGCCTTTAAATCAAGGATGAGGTCAGAGTTACCTTATCTTTGTCTTGTGGCACGACTGGGAGAAGCAGGAAGACTCAGGAAACATCAGTCATGTAGGCTAACGTTGGAGCCGAGGCCTGGGTTTTCCCCGCCCTGAACATCTCATTTCCCTCAGCGTGCTGCGCCCAGGGCCATCATTAGCCTGAACTCCCATGCAAACATCCTTGATGCTGCCCCCCCTCCACAGATCCCAGCGCTAAAGATATATCACAACTGACTCAGAACTGTAAATATTGAGTAAACCTAGATATACAAAGCTCATTGTTTTGAGGTTTCAGCGAAAAACATTTGTTTTTTTGAAGAAAGGTTGATGAGTTCAAAGGGATTTCCAGCTAAATTGTATGTCCCTGTGCACCCAAAAAGTTGTTAGTGGCTGCAAAAAGACACCAACTATCATCGTTCAAAGTAAACACTCTTGTTTTGTTGTGAGTGGCTATGAAAGGAAAGACAAAAAGTGAAAATCTTCTCTCAGACAGTAAAGACAGGAAAAAATACAGTGTTTGGGCTCAAGTATTCATAAAATCTTATTCAATATTCAAAGTAAACTAAAATAAATTCTAAGTTCTTTTTAAATACTTTGACGAGGGTACCTTAGAATTTATGCCTGCTGTACTTCAGGTTATTATCAATAAAAATAGGCAATTTGCAATAGTCACAACCATGGTCCTACTGACATATTGGTTTGCTGATATTAACAGCCGATGTTTGCTTGTTGCAGGTATATCCGTATCCACATACATGTTCTCTGAGATGTGCTGACTTAAAAGTGAAACTGAACAATTGTTTTGGCTTAACTTTGTTATTATTATCAGGTAATATTAACCTGATTAAACAGTCTAATAGTGGTTGAAAAATGACACCATTTGCTGCTAAACTGGTCTCCAATAAGTCCTGTTTTTACCACGATATTTTCTTTCACCAGGAAGAGGGTTTCACAGAAAAATGAAAAGTTGGTGACCCTCTCTGTACTCTCTGTCCTGATTGGCCGGTTTGCACTGCACTTCTTAGCGACAGGCGATGTCCATACAAGCTGATTAGCTCATCGTGCTCTGACTAGCCTCGGTCAACAACAGAGTGTCTGCAAGCCACACCGTCAGTCGGCTCGAGCTCGAGCTGAGACGGACCAGTTTACTCCGCCGCA
>JAPZDX010000012.1:5579280-5591102 GCA_029783625.1 Naso annulatus | reverse complement strand
GGGAGTAGCTAATAATCTTTCAGTCTTTTGAATTGTGAAAATATTCATCACCGCATCTTCAAGTTGCTTTCTTAATCGAGCCAACAGTTCAAAACCCAAAGATTCTTCTTTTGCTGTCATAAAAGATGAAGAAAAGCAGCCAATCCACACATTGAGGAGGCTGCAACCAGTAAATGTTAAAAATAAATAAATAAGTAAATGTCATTATTGTCACTGTAACGCTATAAAAGAAAAATTAACAGAGCACAAAGTTCATAATAGATTCAACCTCTCAATCTTGCTCTCAAAGTGGAACCAAACTGATATATGTAACGCCCTAGAAGGTCTGGGGTTACCCACCACAGTTTTTCAAAATCCTGTGGGAAAGACTGTTTCCTGTTATCGCTTCCTGTCATCCTCAAAACACTGTGTTGATGGAATATGCTCAGACGTGTCTTGTTCCAATTCAGGAGAACATTTCTTTTGTTCAGCTGCTCAGTTCTGGGAAGCAGCTGTCAGATAGAAAGGCCTGTCAATCATCCCCGTCCCCCCGACAGCTGACAAGGTCATTAGACTGCATGTGATGTCCATGTCCCTGCATCAGCAGATACTGTTTGTTTGGCATGCTCGTAAACTGTACAAGCCACATGTGATGCAACTAGCCATTTCTGCCTTTAAAAACTGTAGTGTACACCGCACACATTCACAGGTTCGTCTCTACTTAAATATGTGAATCACAGCTCTCAATGAAAATCCCTGGTTGTATTTAAGCCCGTCAATTCAAGTGGATCTATTTTTGCATGGTCCTGAACCTTGGGGACTTCTGCCGTCACTGAGTGCACTCAATGTGTGACACCTTCACAACGGGCCCTCTGCAGTGTTTCGTGGCCGTGGAGGATTGTAGACCCACTTTCCCAGCAGATAATCAGTCAGAGTAAAACCGATGAACCTCGTGCTAAAATGTTCTCGACACACACATGTAAAAGGTTACTGCTCTCATATTCATAATGGAGATATGCTGTGCTTTAAAATGATTTAATCAGCAGACCATTTTCCAAATGCACGTCAGGCCTGTAAAGATTTAGCTCTCAGCTGTTTCAATACTGTAACACTCACAAGGCAGCATTTACGGTTAGATTAGATTCACACCCACTCAACAATATCATCTTTTTTTTTTCATGTAAAAAAGAAGAACAAAGCTCTGGCTGTGCTGCAGATGCACAAGAAACAATAAATCCTCTGCTTAAAACACAAAAATAGGTCATTTGTCAAAAAACTCCCAAAATGATCAGAGTTCAGTCTATTTTTCTTATTTTTGACAAATGCAATAAAAAGAGCAAATAGGAGCGATGAATTGTCCCTATCAGCAGAGTAATTCTCTGAAAGAAGCCAAAGCCTGATTTACCATAGATCTCTACGGATGTTGAAATCTTGGTGGAAGAAAGTGAACGAGCCAACGCCACTTATGGTAAAAATAACTTTACTGATCTTATAACAGCTTCATCTCTTATGTGCAGCGCTATATCCTCCCCCTTCCTCTGACGCTCCACGTTAAATTCCACTCTGTTACATTAAAACAAAGTGTGTGTGTGTGTGTGTGTGCGTGCGTGTGTGTGTATGTGTATGTGTGTGAACCCCAGTCCCCTGCAGTGATAATAACGTGCATGTCTGATTTTATTTTCCTCAGTGCAGTTCTGAAAAGTTTTAATCCCTGCTTAACTATGTAAAGCTTTTTGTAATTTTGTTTAGAAAAGCGCATTTTGAAAAATAATAATTTTATTTATTTTTATTGCACTGACTTATCCACTTTATATATAATTGGCAAACCATAATGAATGACTATAAAATATAATTGCAAAGGTTTAAATTAGTAAAATATAAGACAGTGCTTTGTTTAGCTTGTTTGTTAAGATCTCCATTAGCTTCTGCAGCTACACTTCTTCAGCCTGGCACAGCCAACTTATTCTCCAGTAAGAATTAGTCTGGTACTCTGGATTCACTGTTCAAGGGGCAGTACCAACGGACGCAGTCAAAACTGCCCCCGGTTTTCAACTGGATTGACATACGACCATACAACCAATCAGAGCTGTTTACCCCGTCCTTCCCCTCACACTCCAGGCGAGCCACAGCCATGTTTGTTTTGAAGAGAATTTCAGGCAAGCCCTCATTATTGAAAACTACACAATATTAACTAAAAGGAATGTTGGGACAAGATGGAGAACAACCTTGGAGACCCATCAGATACTGTTTTTTTTGTTATTACTACACACAGGAAACAATAGGAGCCTTTAGTAGGAGTCTTTCTATAAATCTGTGCGGTGAAGACCTGAGACTCAGCAGCCTCGGTACAACACAACATGTTTAAAAACACTAAAACTGATGTAAATAGCTAATAAACAACACAATGTAATAACATCTATGTGATTATTTATCAGGCTGAGAAAAATTCAGGTTAATAGCCGCGCCCCTCGTCTGTCTGTAGGCTGTCAACAATTCATCTCATCTGCCGCGTACACTGACTGGAGCTGCTGTCCTTGGCCCTTCAATGAGTCACCACAAAGTCGCCCCATATGAGATGAACGGTTGTGACTGGACCTTCAGTTTTTTGGACAGATGGAATCAGCTGTAAATTGGAGGGTTCCCAAATCATTTTCACGAAACAAATAAAGTCGTGAAGTGAATGGGTCATGTTTACCAGGCTAATTCTTATAGGGTCTCCATTATGTTCGTTACATTCATTTACTAGATAACATTAACTTGTAAATTTCCCCACTGTGGGACTAATAAAGGAACATCTTATCTTGAACATATTACATAATGTTACAACACACAGCAACCAACACAAACTCAGAAGACTGTCACATAGAGCAGCTCTACACTGAGATTTCACCTCAATAATTGAGAAAAGAAAACAACTTATCACAAATGAGTTGGAGCAGCATCACATGCGTTTCAGATTTTCATGACCATCAAAAATACATGCAGTGTTCTCTGCTAATCCTTGTGTAGATAAATATGAAAACATGTTACATAGCTTTTTAAATAAAAAAATTTAACTATGGGGAGGCAAAAAAAGCCTTCTTATGTATACTTTATATTTTTATACTGACTACATGAGGTTGGAGGGCCGAAGCACTGCGATACAGTGCAGCAGTCTTGTTGTTTAGGGCAGAGAGTTACATGAGAAACAGATGTTCTCTTAATCATGGCTCCATCTGTGCCTCTTGTAGTATTGTCTGCCGTCATGAGCAGCACTTATATTTCTTTTTTTGTCTCTAACATGCTCACAGTAGCCAGACCGAGGGCAAAGGCAGAGACTTCGCTTGGAAAGCCAGTCACATTGCCCTTTCCACTAGCACCGTTCCACACAGCCTGCGGGCTGTCGGGTGTAAGAGGCTGTCCTTGATTTCTGTTCCTCCGCACATCCATTGTGTGTTTTTTTGTGTGTGTGCATTTGTGTGAGAGTGTGCATGTGTGTGTCTCTGTGAGAGAGTGCGTAGATAGACAAAGACAGTGAATGACTGATGACAGTGTGACACTGCAGCGTGGTCACTCATCTTTGTGTCCTAAAATTAAAGGGATTGCACCAGCGATAAATAAGATTAGATGAGTCTGAGGAGAGCGTGTGTGGGCGGAGGGTTACCAAACATGGTTTTTGATCACATTGTACCAAACGTAATTCCCAGCGAGATGAAGATTCATGCTGACTCCCTCTGTTAATGTCTCTGCGACATAAAACTGCATTTGACTGGTACAATATGTTCATTTTTAAAAAAAATCCATCTTAGTGTTTATGTTTCTTTTATGTTTTTGAATGAAGTCTTCCATAATAAACCAAAAACTAAAACTTTGCTCTCTGATAAATTTTACTCGAGTTTAGTTGCTTTAAAAAAATAAAAAATAAAAAAAGAATTTGATGTCTGCATCTGACAACTGTTGACATAATTGTGAGCCTGGATTTAAAGTACAAAATTTAAAAATGTCCGTATTTGTTGCCACTGAGAACAGGTATTTAAACAAAATATTGTGGCAGACAGAAATGTACACTATAAAGTATGCTTCTTAGAGAAAGCAAAAACATCTAATATTTGAAAAATTTGAAATATACACATGTGATATTATACAAATAGTGGCAAGATGGTGAATCGATAAAGAACTTTGACTGAAATAACATTTTAGCTGCTGGATGGATTGGTATGAAATTTTGTGGTCAGTCAGCAGTGGAATGAAAAATCTCTGAATGAATTAGTGAAACATTTGATTCTAAATGTTCACCAATGACTGCTGAGTTCCATGACTTCCATGCCCCCTTGAAATGAAATTTATATTTCCCAGTTAACATCCTCTGTCCACATATTAACTGTTCATTTATCTCATGTTATATGTCAAATATATGTTTTTAAAAAACATTTTTGGATATTTTTACATTAAAATCCAGCCTTTTTTTCATTTGAAAAGATTTTTAGAATTTTGATTACTTTGGTTACTGGGGGCTTTTCTAATTTTTCATCTAATGAAAATGCACTGGCGCCACTGGCTGATGGTTTGAACAAATCTCCAAAACTCCAAAAACACTGTCATGATTGTTCTCTTTCTCTGTTTCATCCCTGTCTGATTTGTCAGTAAAATCTGCAGGTGCAGGCAAAGGTTATGGCACGAAGTCCTCAACAGAGATCAGGCTGCCATCATTAGCACTGGCTGCTAGCTACTGTCAGTCTAACAAGGGGGGTGGGGGGATTTATTAATCAATATCCACGACAAGTTCCTGATGAGAGGCTTGTTTATTTTTGCCAGAAACACGACGATATGCAGAACCAAGTCACCCTGACTCTCGTTTCTGTATCTTTAAATTTGGTTCTTACATTTATGTTTTTCCTCAGAGTAAGTTGTACCTCTAGCACCCTCTTAAGGTTGAAATTTCAATCAATGACATTTCAGCCACAGCTGCACTTCTTATTTGGTGCTACTGAGTAAATATTAGCATGCTAACACACTAAACATCAGCATGTTGGCATGCTAGAGTTAGCATTTGATTCAGGGGACTGCTTTGCAATGTACAGCCTCATAGAGCCATGAGTTTGGTTTGTACAGTTTGGATAAAACTAGTTTATTTAACTATGTAAGTAGGTTAAAATGTTGGGGGGGAAATGTATGTGATTTTTCGTGATTGCAACACATTTCCAGATTATAGCCCATGGGACGAACTAGGCTGCTCCTGTTAATGACATGGCAGAAAGTGCTCCGGCAGAGCTGCTGACACCATACATATGGCAGCTAAATCTGGTGACGAGAGAATTACACAAATTCAGGCATCTGAGGGCATAGTTAAACCCTGATCGCCACATAAACACTTCCCTCAATAGCTCAGCTGAGAGCGAGCAGTGAAGCTTCTCGCTTGCATGAGGGTAACACAAACCCTCCACGAGATCAACCGACCATCTCATTTGCCCTGGCAGTTGGCAAGGCTGGGGAGGTGTGTGTTGGCGGTTGACAAGTCAGGGGAGAGCACTGGGTTGACAGGGCACACTCCTCGTCAAGTGGCAAACAACGTGAGTGGAAAAAACGGGGGAAGTTATCACAAATTTGTGCTTCTATGACGTTTTATAAAAAAACACAGCCATATTTAGTATCCATCCCTCTTTTTTACTCTCAGTCCTTTATTTTTAAATTCATTCGTTTGCTTTTTACTCTCTGACTGTCTTTCTGCCTTGTTTACTCGCTTTCTCACCGGCGTGTTCTCATGCTGGGAGATGACACAGTTAGAAGGCCACGGTTAATCAGAGCTCATCCTCGGGGCGGTAGGATGTGGCTACAAGGTTTATATGGTTTGTATTCACACTATTTTGATTTTGCAGGGCTAGACTTACACTGAAATAGCCAGCTGGCCAAGAATGAGGCATTGAGACCTTTAAATGGAGAGTAATAAGGCATCATGTGAGCAGAGGGGTTGGACTGAATTATATTTTCCACAGATTTCACAATTAAAACTGCTAAATTTATAATGTAGTCCTTTCTCACGATATGACATTTCACACCAAAGATTTATAAGCTTGATCCATGGGTATATATTTGAAAAAGAAATGTGCACAGCTATTACATATGGATGTGTAAAGACAGTGATGATCTCATTCTTTGAGATAAACACACTTCACTGACAGCTGACAGTGGACTGCGAGTCTCTGTGGTTTTGTGTATGCCTGCGCATGTATGCACATCATCCCTGAGTGCTGTTGCTCCAGGGTGTTTACAGCTGTCTTTCAATCCAGTGCGCAGAGCTTTGATTCAGTTTGTGAGGCTTCAGTCATGGTCCTCCTCCCCCTGACACACAGAAAACACAGACAGCTGACAGGGACACAGTGGCCGCGGCAACAATGGCCAGTGACAGCTTAAATAACACAGCACCATTTCATAACATCCCTATGAACAGACCCAGAGGCAAACACTCAAACAGCTGGTTCTTGAGGTGTGGGCTGAGGACCCACAGAGGTCATTAGAGGCTCTGCAGGGTCTCCAAAAATCTGTTTAAATATTTGGTATTTTTGATATGTGTTATTTAACCTCACCGAGACACTTTTGATCGGCTGCTGTACAACTAAAAACTAGTTGCTGCAGCAAACTGAAGCTCAGAGCTTCTTACAAACAGAGAGAGATGACAGGAAGATTGAAAAAGTGTGAAGGCTATAATTGGAGGCACAGCAAAGTAAATACTAAAGGAAGAGGAAATACTAAACATGAGGACAAATGTCTCACTTTATTCCAAATCCAGACACCACAAACGGACAAAAAACACACAAATGAGGCAAAAGGTCTTTTTTTCCCTCCCTGTGAGTTCTATTTAATATTTTCCCCCCAGTTCTTCTTTGGCCCTTTCGGGTCATTAAGCCCTGGAGCCCCGCCCATAATGCTGAGGCTGCTGCTCCATTCAGTTTTTTTGGCATGTTACACTCACCAACTGTCGATCTGTAAAATAGCATAAAACAATCAGCATAAATTTTCATTGCATTGCACAAAACTCCACTTTTAAACGCCACTGTTCTTTAATTCAGTTTTAAATCACAGGAGGTCTTTTGGTCTAAGTGATATTTACACAGTCCATTTGAGAAGTCCATTCCAATTTCTTTTAAAGGAGAAGTTATTATTTTTATTTTTTGATTTTTATTTAATGGCAGAGAAACATGTTGCAGGGAGGCTCTTTTAATAACATGAACACATCACACGGAGGATGTAGACGTTCTGCGCTTTGGAGTTTTGGACAAATGCAGAATGTTAGCAGTCATGATGGCAAGTAAAGAGAAAGATGTTTTTGTACCTGTGGCCCCTCTGCTCCAGCTGTGTGTGAATTACTCCTCAAAGGACATATTTATTTCTTCAACCTGCAGAGGATTAATTTCTCACTTATACATATTGCACACATACGGTTGTGAAATGTCTGAACATCAACAGTAATTCACTAGCTTTTACCTTTCCTGCATGATGACATATGCTGAATCTTCAAAAACTTTATAAAATGCACATTAATTTCTACAGATTAGCGCAGATAAAATTTTTCCCCCTGGAGGAAAAAGTGGCAGAGTGCCGTTACAGTGCTGCAGAACTATACATATGCATCTGGCATATACCCCGCCCATCAAGGAAAGGTACGGTCGGCAGTGGAAATGCAAGCCAGGTCAAGGGATAATGTTCTGCAGAGTGCTAAACTTAACTGTACCGCTCAGTGGAAACAAGGCTTTAGTGTTCTTATTTATGATACTGACTATCTAGGTTGGGTCCTCCTTGAAAAAGACATTTGTAATCTCCACGAGACTCTTGGTTAAATAAAGGTTAAACAAAATAAATTGAATAAATTTTTAGAAAGTAGGAGTTCTAAATGTACTTTCAAACCTTGCATTAAGTCTGGACTACGAACACCGGGGGCTGTGGGAAACAGGGCGTCTGCTGCACGGTCTCTCTATAGATAATCTCCTCTTTCAAGATAAGGGGATGACATGTGGCTCTAATGGATGTCACTCACATACTGTACGGTGGCATCAGGACCAGAGCCTGATTCCTCTCTTGAGGGGGAATGAGACCATGTCATGCTTAAGTTTAATATATTACAGAGACATCACGAAGCAATAATGTCAAGGTTTATCTGGTGGTCACTCGCAGCAAACACCCCACGGTGCATGAACTTCAAAGTGGAATGTGACAAGATGAACCAGATGGTGAGCTGTGCATATTCTCGTTTAATGTATCTGCAACTAGAAAAAAACCCATCCTCCTTCTTAATGCCTGCTTTATTTTATGCACAACCATTCAGATATCCTTCTGATCAGAGCTTTGAAAGCCCACCTCGCTGATGAATTTTACTTTCACTGAAGTAAAGTATAACTTCCACAGTAATAAAATCTGTGGATAGTATGAGCATCAGAGTTTATTTATTTTTAATGCATTTTCATGTCATTCTAAATTGTGGTCAGATTAAGATTCTTTAAAGTACAGATACATTTTTGTTACAAATAGATTTGAACTCAAAAATGCTGCTACCACTCCAGATCTTTGAAATTATTTGTCTTTGAAAAGACTGTGCATCTAATGACTGATACCTAAGCTTCTTTGTATTGCACTTTGGATTATCCTCTAGAATAATCTTTTAAAAACTATTTCATTTGCCGAGAAAGTCAGGTCATGGAAAATGTATCCATAATAAACTTAGATTCCCCCACATCCCTCCATGTGGCTGGAGGCTCATGTAACCTTGAAAAGTCGATATTAAAGACTGCATGTCAGCTTGCAAACTCACTGTGTAATCTAAGTGGACACCGTGTTTTTATTGTTGGGCTGTGCAGGAAGTAAGGCTATACCCAGCGAGTGTGGACCATTGTGGGCTTTGACTACACTCACAACAATAATAACTCTGACTCACTCACACTCACCTCCAGCTGGTAAAATTGGCAAAAAAAAAGGAGTCCGTCCCACAGCCGTGAGAGGGCCAGTTAGTCATGCAATAGCAATACCAGTAATATTGACTTGAGCAGATAGCACAATTGTAAACAGAGCAATAAAACAGCTATGTTGGCAGTGTTGCCAGATGGAAAATACGCTTTCAAATTATTGTATTTTACCAAAAATTATTGTACATATTAAAAAAAAAAGAGAGAGGGCCTGAAAACCAAACAATGGCAAAATTATGCCCTGAGCACCACAGTAATGTAACAGCACAGAGGCTCTGTCCTTTGAATGAGACGGCAACTGAACACTTATTACACGATCACTCCTTCCATGGTTACCCTTCAATACAAAAGCACCATATCTACACATGGTGTCAGTGTTTTACCATAGGGAACGGAACTCTCTCAGAAAAATGTCAAAAATATTTTACATTCGGCCTTTTTTGCAGCATTATTGATCGTACATTGTACAGAGGGCAAAGTTATCGTACAAATAGTTATTGTACATCTGGCAACACTGTATGTGGGTGACATGCTGCCACATGCCATCTGTAGATATGAAATATTAGGTGATACTCTGTCAAAGTGTTCTGCTCTTTCCATGGGAAGATTGCAGTAGTTCAGGTGCTACTCTAAAGTGGAAAACACCGTGTTAAGTTACAGTAATACTGTCTGTGCTACTGTAATGATGTGCCACAGCAATCGTCCCGAGCCATCCCTTCCACTGTGCCCTTGGCTGATTGAGAACACCCCTGTCCTCCATCCCGTTTCCTGTGTTGGTGCAGGGCAAGCAGCCCAGAATCCCAAATGTCAGCGGATGGCTTAAGAGATGACAGCTGCCGCTGCAACTTGAATGTCCACCGCCACATATCGAGAAGTGTTGAAAAGGACGAAGTGACATTTGCAGCGGGGTCCTCTTAACATCCTCTTGTCTCCTCTCTCTGTGTTTCCACCAAGCCACCCCTTGGTTCCTGCCCTGCTGTGACCACGGATCTACATTGGATACTGGTCTGCTTACCAGGCTAAACATCATGCTGTGTTTGACATTCATCATTTATTGATGGGCTGTTCTTTAATTGCAGCGGGAGAGTGCTTAGCTTTTCTGCTCTCACACTGGCTTCTCCGTGGGGAAGGCCCTCCTACTGAGGACCCACATTTACTTAGCGCGCTGGGAGCACCACTGTTGACTTATAATGGTTGTGACACACAAAAAATAACCTGCAGGGTTGTTTTTTCTCCTCTTTTCATTTTGTTAGCATTTCACTCTGCTTATACTCCTTCCATTCTTACTGTGAGCTGAGACCAAAGGTGGGGAGAGGGCAGAAATTAAATAACAACCACAGAAATGGAAGTGTAGTCAAAGTGAGCCTCATAACCTGAATACACAGATGCCTGCAATGATCCTCTCTGGGGATGTGTAATGGAAAAGATAATCCTGGTTATATTCAGTGAGGATGGAGAGTAAAATTCTATCCATCCATGTGTGTTTGTAATTAAAATGAATGTTACACTCATCAAAATCCTGTGAAGACGAGTTTTCTGAACCCTGTTTCGTGAACCTAAACTAATCCTTCCACGTGTTTCCTGCAATCGTCTCTCTCATTTACATCCACTCGCTTGGGACTATGCTGTTTCTCATCTAATCTCTATCTGGTTTGGGATTAATTTGCCTCCATATGTAGCTGCAGTTGAACAGTTGGTTAATTTTAGCTGTCAGAAGACTGGGATCGAACTGTGATGGTCACCATTACTGAACTGAATGAAATTCAAGTAAAATGACATGTATGAATGTACAGTGCTGTATGTCCACGTGCAGGGTTGGGAAGGTTACTTTGGAAATAGGTTACAGATTACTAGTTACTCTATTTATAAAGTAATGAGTGATGTCACTAATTCAATTGCTTTATCAAAATAATGTAACTTATGACTTTTGATTCCTTTTTAAAAAATTCTAACATTATGTTTTCAACTGTTTACCATTTTCAAATGTTTAAGGCAGTGTTATCCTTACAGCAGTACTCCACAGTAGTAACACGGTGTGGCAGGCTGGAGGTGGGCAATGCCTTTCCTGCTGTATTTAATATGACTGCGTCCAGTTACTGTATAGGCTACATACCTGTAGATGATTTCTCAGGTTCGACATGGAAACTTTATGTCAATAGCATTTAAACAGCTGGTAAACATTCTGTTCAAGCCCTTTTCTGTTTTCTGAATAAAATGTTTTGTGAATTTCAATCACTGGAACACATTTTTATCCGCAGACATGGTGCCAACTCTCACACAGGTTGTTCAACTTTGAATGGTGTGTCAATGTGGATTGATTTAACTTGCAGACCTGGGGCGCTGCAAATTCAAACAAGAGAGCCAATCAAAAGCATCAGAATTTTTTCTGTATTACAAGCAGGAAACCTGTGTGAAAGACAGGAGTATGTTTAAGCAACAACCTCAGAAAAATTAAGCCAACAAAGAAATGTCAAAAACTGTGTTTCTTTGAATGGCCACTTGAGATTGACTTTCTTGTTCATGACATCTTCGCGCTGAATGTTTATCGAACTCGCTTGCTAAAATTATATTAAGGCTTCAGGTAATGCATAATAACACAGCGTGGCCTTTTGAGTGGCCACAGCTGTTAGCTGTCTGCTGCGTGTTACAAAGTTGTAGACAGTCATGCTTATTCTCTCCAGCTCCATCCTCTTGTGTTCAAATATGGCCTCCAAAAAACACAAGATGGCGATGACCATAAAGCCAGGGCTTGAACCTGTTAATTATTTTACTGTTTAATATGATTGACAAGCATGACTAGTTCCTTAGCTGAATTTACTACAGGGGACGTGGTGGGTATTCTGCACACACTTGCACGAACAGCCTTTTGACACCAAAGTCAACCTTTGTTTTTACTCTTTCTTGGATGTC
>JAPZDX010000012.1:5505664-5519781 GCA_029783625.1 Naso annulatus | reverse complement strand
TTTTTTTTTAATAATTTTAAAAAAAAAAAATCTACAAATCTTTTTAAAATTAAAAAAAAAAAAAAAAAAAAAAAAAATTAAAAATGCCCCTAGTGCAAGATGAGTCATCACAAAATTTAAAATGTTTTCCAATCAGGGAAAAGACCTGAATTTGATGTAAAAATACTCGGAAATGATTTCTTTAAACAAATTTGTGGTATATAGGATGAGATGCATGAACCATTAACACACAGACACAGGATTAAAGCTGGGAAAATGTATTTTTCATGACATGGGGACTTTAAGAGCAGCTCAGAAAGTTGACAGATATTTTGTTATTTAAATGTCAGAGTAAGACAAACATTTTTGATATTTTGCAGATATCAAGTGAATATGAAGGGAAAATGGATATGAGGTGTTTTGGGAACACATTTATCACATGCAGCAGAAACTTCACAGCAGCAGTGAAGTTTCTGCCAGAAAACTGGGAGTCACAGGATCTGTAAGCGTATGTGATGTGAATAACGACAGAATCCTGCACTGGCTGAGGTTTTACATGCGTTCAGCATCACTGCACAACAAGCCAAATGGAGTCCAGATCCAGGCGCCAATAATATATTTAATGGATCATTGGAGGCAGACTTTCCAAGCCCCTGTGTTGGGATTACAAATGCTTGGACAGCATATAGGAAAAATACACTCAGGTTTGTTGCTCCCTTTTAAAGTATTGAAGAGGGAACTTCTCCTTCAACAGAAGTGCGGTGAGGAGTAATGATAACTGGTAAACAGTAAAGGTGAGCTTACATGATTGTATCAAACGAGATAATTCAATTCAATCGTCTTCTCAAATGAAGCACAAGAGAATGTCTGTAAAGATTCTCAGTAATCCAGGTCATGGTTATCCAAGGAGTGTTGAATCTAGAGGCACTGGAGCTGCGTGTAGCGTGTAGATACTTTATAACGTTCCACCTTATTTCCAAGGGGCTTCTTCAGTTCCTCAGTTGCAACATCAAGAAAAAAAAATGCTTGTAGACTTGTAAACACATGTTTTAAGACCACAGTGCAATCCTAAATAAAACCGCAACGTCCAGGAGAAACACCTGGGAATGCGGTCACAGCTGAGACAGCTCCGTTCTCCAATTTCTCCCCGTGTGACCAAACTGTAAGTCCTCTGCCTCCACCTGCGCCTGTTCAGTCATCCTGGAGCACAGCGCCTTCAGCGGGGGAAAAGGCTTTCCAAGCCCCCTTTGATTTATTCAGTATTTGGCTAACCTTGCTCTGAACCTGCCCCATGAGATTTCCAACCATTTTAGCCCTCCTCTTCCAGCATACGTGAACTACATGCCTCCTCGACCTAGTTCCATCCCAACATGCTTCTTCTCCCTGGGCTTTCGCAACAGCTTGCTCAGAGAATGAGAAACAGGCCTTTGCAGAAGGCTCGGGTTCGCTCTCGGCAGAGCCCATCAACCCTCCCCGCCCAGTGTGGGTCACCTACTGATCACAATGTGCGGCCCTATCGTGAGTGCGCAGGAGGGCATTTATGGTTCGCTGGGAATCAAATGAATGTTTATGAGGCTTGTCTGGCAGCCAAAGGGCAGGCACTATCCCAGCTTTTACAGCCACTCTCATGGGCTCGCTTTGGGTTGTGTGCTTGCCTTGACTTGTGCTCACATATGGGGTGTCTGGATCTGTGATCTCAATATCCCTTCATGTGTTTATTCCTAAGGGTTAAGGTATTACACTTTAAAGGAGAGTTCACCCAAGAATGAAAATTTTGTCATTATGTACTCACCTTCATGCCAATAGTAGGTTGGGTGAAGTTTTTAGTCCATAGGTAAAAGGCATTGCCGTAATCTTCCCCCCAAAATTTAAGTAAATGGTGACCAAGTTTCAAACGTAAAAAAAAAAAAAAAAACCTGACTAAAACCACAAAATTCCTCTGTACAGCTTGTCCAAAGTAATCCAAATGCCCTGAAGCCTTGATAGGCCAAACTGTTTGGAGAAACCATGTTTTCAGTCTTGCTGTTCTCTGTAGCCTGAAACTCATGTAGCAGTGCATGATGGGACCAAGGAGAACTTGCCATTCTGCAGGACAAATTGGAGGGCAAGTCTTGTGTCTGCTGCTGGCACCAGACTTCTGGGTAGCATGTAAACACAGGTCTGTGTGCACCATGTTAGCAGCTACAGGCTACAGTGAACAGTGAGGCTAAACACACAGCATCAGTGTTATGTCGAGGCTTCAGCACACTTGGATTACTTCAGACAAACATGGAGGCATTTTGTGGTTTTATTCTGTATTTTTATTTATTTATTTTCACTTTTTTTATGTTTGAAAATTGGTCATCATTTACTTCAATTGTTTGGGAGATTATGGCAAAACCTTTTTTCTGTGAAACTCCAGCAGTATTTTGTGGACTACAAAACTTAAGCAGACCTTCCATCGGCACGAGGGTGAGTCGATCATGATGAACTGTCAGTTTTGGGTTAAGCAGCTCTTTGTGTTTGAACTCTGTGCTTGCTTGTTCTAGAAAACCAAAAAACCACACAGAGTTTACTTTTCTTTCAAGATTGACAGCAAGGTTATTATAGTTGACAAAAACTAACATTATAAAGAAAACTAAAATTGAAAAAACATTTCTGTCAACTGGAATAAAAATAAAAACAAGGCTTTCCAGAAAAATGATCTGTATTGTAGGTTTACAAAACTAACATCCATAAAATACTTTTACTGAGAAAATATTCTTAATTTTCATTTTTGTCTTGGGTGGATATTGAATCTGTCTTTCAAGATCTATATGTCTCCACCCCACCCCACCCCCGGGCGTGCCAAACTGATAAACAGATACAGATAAACCAACCTAGCTGGCATCATGGCAGTGAGGGCTTAAGTTGGGAGAAAGTGGCAAAGGCTAAAATTAAGCATTTTCGAAAAATAAAAAATTAAACTCAACTACAAAACTTGCTTCACAAACTAACCAAGACTACACTGAAACTGAAAAAACTCACAACAAAATAAAATTAAAAACTAATGAAAAATCCCAAACTATCGTAACCTTGGTTGACTTGGTTGTCACTTTTTACTTGTGTCCTCCTAATCTTGGCTGGTTTAATATCTGTATTTGTTGTCATTCGGCATGTGTTCTTTCTTACATGTTAAGCACATTGGCTTCATGATTAACCTCACAGCGAGGAAGGAAACAGCATGGCCCACAGTTAAGCAAACACTCCGCTCTGCTGCATTTTCACTGAACGCTGCTCTCTGCTCTGATCTAAATATATCAGGTGGAGTCTCATGGGGAACAATCAGAACATCTCACTGAGCAAACAGAATCAGCATTGTGTGTTCTTAAGTCAACACATTAATCCAAATGTTTATTTATATGTGGAAGCAAATGCCTTTTTTGGAGTCTAAGTACCATTTTATGTGGCATCATTGAGACTGGTCAGACTTAAAAGGGCAGACAGATGATTATCTTATAAAATGCTGTATTATGTACAGAATATTACAGCCATCATCATTCTAAACAGTTCATTAAAAATGTGTATTTTGATAAATGCCATTCCCCTCAACTGAAATGACTGCTGAGCCACACAGCTGTAATTGATTTGTATTTATGGTTCCATGATTCTAACACTGACAGTGCAGACATCATAAAAGAATTCAGTGCCTTAAAAAGTCCAACAAGCTCCATGAAAAGTTAAAAAACAGTGAGTGGTTTCTTTACTTTCACCACAACCCTCCTTTCCATGTGATAAACCTCAATGTGGTCACATTTTAGCCTCAGCTCATTAAAAAATAATGAGTTCCCACTTACAGGTGTGAAAAACAGCGCATCCCTTTCTCTGCATTATTACTCATTTTATTGCTGTATGAACCCTCCACAGTACTGTTTATTGTGCTTCCATTTTGGTTTGGTTCTCTGCATCTCATCTTGATTTGTCAGCTTGGTCTTTATGCACCTCACAGCTGACTATTCATTAAGCTACAGGTGCCACACAACAGCAGGGACAAGAGCGTCTCATTGTGACTTATTTTTTGGCTTGGTGGTATGCAAATTGTCTTTGAGTTGCTTAATGATTTATTGGTCCTGGTGGGTAACTTTGGTTGGCGGTGTCTCAGTTCCATCCAGGACTGCACAAGCTTGAATCTAAATTCAAGTGGCAAACACACCACCCTAGTAGGCCACCAAAATAAAGTACAGACACCATTACCCCGAGGTATGAAACCTGTGCAACAGCGATCAATGCAATAACCTTCAAAGAGTTGTCTAACTTGCCTCAGGGAGTCAACTGTGTGAGCCACAGAAATCCTGCAGAACAAAGGTTAGATGCTACATGGATGGTGGCTGTGACGGCAGCTGTAAAAACGCTCTTGGCTCAGAGGAGGATGCTGTGATAAAACAGATCTTTTAAGAGGGATTTCTTTATGCATTCTTGATAAATACAGTCAACATGTCTAAAACAAAGATGTACCAAATTATAAACAGAATGCAGATTTTTCAACTTATAAATTGGAACATCTAGCCTATCTCTAGATTTCCCTTTAGCATACTCGCTGTGGCAGGTGCTATTTCAGCTAAAGGAACAGTTCAATATTTCGGACTATTACAGTGACCTATCTCACTAAGATTTAGATAGATCAATACCACTATCAGCAACCCTAAAGGGTGGAAAATTTATTTACATTTGCACAAAGGCATGCTAGCTTTGACCCCTTGCTTTTAGTCTTTTTCATTAAGCTAAACTATGCTAGGCTAGGCTAAGCTTAAGGGTTGCAGGCTGTAGCTTCATGTTTATTGTAAGGACATGCTCAAGGCTTTATGCTAGGCTAAGCTAGGCTAAGCTAATGGACTGCTGGTTGTAGCTTCATGTTTATTTTTCAGATATGAATTTAACGATATTATCAAAAAACTCTGACAAGCCAGAAAAAAACATATTAACCAAAGTGCAAAACATAAAAAAAAAAAAAAAGAAAGAAAGATTCATTTAGTGCACATAAGACAAAATCACAACTCAGTTTCTCCTCTTTGGTTAAATGTACCCCTTGTACATTTCTCATTACTGTCCAAGTTTCACGTTTTGTTTTGTTTTTGTTTGATTTTTTTGAAACAATCTCTGGTAATTCAGCCACCGAGCTCGCCCCTTCTAAATGTTAAGACACACTTTTCCAGTTCTTAAATAAAATCGTCGATCACAAGGTAATTGTGAGACTCTGGCAATGATAAATCTCATCCATTGTGAATTTCCACAGCTCCCTTCCTCCGTCTTGCTCTTAAGCCTTGGAACACACTCAGATTCATATGCAATAAAGCCAAAGAGGCTCCATATTGTCCCATTTTTTTCTGGAACATTAGCCCCTGGGGTTTCGCTTACGCAAATCACATTTACCACAAATGTGTAGCAGTTGCAGACACTGATTGATTGAAGAGAATATAGGAATGTATCAAGCTAACGAATGTGAATTTGATTTTTTTAGTCTTGACAACAGGCAATAAAAGAGTTTACTCTCTCAGGAGTTTATTTAAAACTTAAGTTCTCCACATCGTAAGATGACTGCTGTCCTTTCACTGAATATCCATGTTCATTCAACCTGCTTTGGACCACTCTGCACGTGTGATGAGGTCCTGACCGTGATGTTTTGAGTTCATTATGTTTACGGAGAATTGTGCCATTCCCCTGCACTCGTTTCTGACAGCAGAGAACAAACAATAACACACATTGCCCCTCAAGCGTGTGTTTTATGTTTTGACAACATCATCTGTCACAGTCACTGATCTCATGCTTGGAAAATATCAAAGGTGTTATCACGCTGCCATGTGAGTTAAAACCCAGACACAAAACAACGTGAACCTCCCAAGCGTTCACTTTTCTATTTTCATCATGCACAAAGAAACACGGTGCGTCTCTAAAACTCGACTTTATTATCTAGTGTTGATTCAAAGACACATTAAAAGGAGAATAAAAAAAGGAAGTGTAAAAACAGACTAAAACAAGTGTCACAAAAAACTCCCAGAAAAACTACTGGTATGGACCTATGCATGGCTTCTGGTCAAAGTGAGAATGCCATTCAGTTCTCCAAACTATACACATATAATGGGACCGGGGTGAATCCTGCACTGTCTGAATTATTTCTACCTGCAGAAGCAGCCACCTCACATGTCCCCTAAGTGTTTGTCTTCACACTATCATGGGGCCTCCCCAACGTCCAAATGTCTTAAGGTCCATATTCCCTTCGTTACACCTCAGAGCTGTCAAGGTCGCTCTCATGTTGTGTGCAATCCGGGCTCATGTCCTCCCTTTGAACGTGTTCATGCAGGTATAACTCCCCGTAAACTTGTGGATTTCTTCAAGTGCAACTTGTGGCATGAAACTGTAAAGGGCATAAAGACAAGGGAGGGCATGTCAAAAATGAGATAATTATGAGGATGAGAACAAGACAAGACAAAACACAACAAAAAAAACCCTTCGGATGACGTCTTTTTTTTTTTTTCTCACCTTTTTAGCATGACGAGGGCATGCATGGTCCAGGGCAGGTAGAGGAAGGCCTTGTCAGCTCTGACTGCATCCACAGTCCTCTGGGCAACTACCTCAGGTTTGAGAGGTGGAAAGAGCTGAGGAAACCTACACATACACACAAACACACACACACACAAAGATTTCAAGGGGTTAAATAATGATCATTCTATTCGATGAAGAAATTTCAACATGCCTGCATTGTTCATTATAGGCTACTGAGAATTAGAGTGCAAGAAATGTAGGGCTGGCTATTGGCAAGAACTTCACAATACGGTACACATCATGATACATGGGTCAAGATACGATTATATCACGATACATTAAGGTACAACGCATACTGCGATAAATTGTAATATACAGTACACGAAAATAAATATCACAATATATTGCTGTATCAATTTTTTAGCACAGCCCTAAAAAAAATAATATAAAATTTCTCCGCTATAAATCTACAAACCAACATGATAAAAACGACGTACTTTGATGATGTCATAAAGTGAATAAATAAATGAATGATTTTTTTTTTTCCTTCCCCCGTGTCTGGCTGCTACACAGCCCATCGCTCATGGGATTTTTCAGACACACTTAAAAGATTTTAAAGATGTGATGGCACATTTTCTGGTGCCATCACACTGACACACAAACGAATAAATACAACATATGAGTAAAAAAAATTCACATCTGCAAAACATTAGCAAAAAGAAGCAAATACCAAGTCCAGTGGTCATTCAAATCAAACAGAACACCGACCCCACGACACACAAATAAACAGGATAAATTGAAACGAAAATAAACAGGTCAATAACTAATTAAACTGAGGACTCAGAGTCAAGAGTGAAGGAGAGTGTGTGCGTACACGTCGATGTGAGACATTAGGGGGATTATTATTATCTAGGATTATTATTTTTTAAACAGCCACCATCACAGATGCAAATCTATCTGTTGAACTCAGAGCTCAGAAATGTCTATAGACGATTATTTTCATTATCGATTAATCTGCTGATTATTTTTACAATTAATTGATTAATCATTTATATAATCAAATGTCAAAAAAGAGTGAAAAATGCTGATCCTACTTTCCCAGGGCCCGATGTGACATGACATGACGATGACAGCCCAAAACACAAAGGCTCTTTATTATTAGAAATGATACAAAAAGGCAGCAAATCCTCACGTTTCATAGGCTAAACTGGTAATTCTTTGACTGAAACGATTAACTGATTATCAAAATAGCTGGCGATTAAATTTTTTATCCATCAATTAATCAACTGATGGATGAAAATCACTCTAGACAAGTCAGGATGAACTTGCTTGCTGACTTTCATTTAGGTCAACTAGGGAGCTGCTCTTTGGAAAAATTTAGAGGATCACCAAAGTCTGTGGGTTACATTGTCGGGGAAAAATGTGGCTAGCATGAAAAAAACAAAACAAACAAACAAACAAAAAAAAAAATGGTCCCATGGTGCATCTTTAAATACCTGACTCTCATGCCCTGGAACATCTCTGTATTGGTGTGGAAGGGAAGCACAGTGGTGCAGCCAACGCCAGGACAGTCCAGCAGGCCCAGTGTCAGACTCTCCATGAAGGCCAGCGATGAGGCCTTGGAGGTGCAGTAGTCTATGGCCCCGGGGATCGGAGACTGGGACAGAATGGAGTTTATGCATACTACATGGCCGTGCTGCAGCTCCAGCATCCGAGGCAAGAAAGCCTTTGTAGTCTGAAATGAGGAAAGAGAGAGAGGTGAATGAAGGGGCAGACTAAAGACATTTGGAAGGAAGCATGGAGACAGAAGGTGGAATATATTCAGTAGAGTAAAAATGAGAGGAGGCAAGAGAAACAGGCCCACACTGAAACCACAGATAAAATTTCAATTTCCATTTGGTTGATAATTGCATTTCTGTCTGCATTTGACATGGTCTTTTGATCTCCATTCAAAATAAAAATGCCAGGAGTTTCAGAGCCCCTCTGATGTTTCAGAAGCTGAGAGGCGATTTGGAAATACCCTACTTAACCTGCCGTAATAGCAGCCATGATTGACAAGTCAGGGGGTGCCGGCTGTAAATACTGCCATGCTTTCATCAAAATATGAAAACTTTAAGGATAATCTGTGAGGAGGAATTCCCCTCATTCTGCATGCAAAACCCCCTCTGCTTAGATTTCTGTAAGTCTTACCCAGAACTGTCCCATGGTGTTGATGTGCTGGGATTTCAGAAGGGCGTCGTCATCGCTGTCCATCAGACTCTTGCCGTGGACCACAGCTGCGTTGTTCACTAATATCGTAACATCTCCAACCTAAGATTAAACAAGGACAACAGAAGAAAACATGGACACTGTCAAAGACGTGTGCTCTGTCTGTCTTCATAACATGATACAGCTGTGGCTGCACCAGGGCTGTCAGTAATATTTCTCGTTTTTATTCTGATATGTCAGATAGAGTGTTATCTATGCACGACATGGAGAGAGAGCAGCTCAGAGCCAATATGCTGCAGACAGAGGTATCACAGAGAAATATTCTGTCATGTGCTTCACTGTGCAAAAATGACATTTCTTCTTGTGAAAGCAGAAGAATTTAAGTTATTATTGTACCTTTTCTCTAACCACCTTGGCTTGCTTGTAAACTTCCTCCCGATTGGCCACATCGCACAGGAAGTAATGGCACTCTGTTCCTGACAGAGAGATCTCTTCAGCTGTTTCTTTGAGGCACTTCTCTGTTCGGCCCCACAAGATCACCTGGCAGACAAAATAAAATATTTAAAGGTTGGAAGCAAACTGAGAAATGCTCTGCATTGAGGCTGTGCCGAGATCAGGAGCAAATCAACAAAGCTGCTGCTTATAAATAGAACAAACACGGTGTCGTCAACAAAACATGACGTATGCTTTTGCGCAATTTTTCTGGCAACGAGACCTGGTGTAACTGTGGAGATCTTTGAGCAGCAATGTTCTTTTCATTCAGAGAACTAAGAGGCCATTTTCACTCTAACAAATAGTTTTCGAGTGAGATTAAAGGCATGGGGGTTGCTGTGTGAATGAACTGTCTCTTCATCCACCCAGAGACTAAATGAAGGCCGGTCATTTGAGCAGGGAACATGGGGCTGGAGGGAGGTGGGGGGGCTAGTGATTGGGCAATTAGATCTGTCAGTCTTTGGGGTCAGGGAAAGGTAATGAAATCAGGGGGTGAGTCCTCCTCATCTCTCAAACACAAATTCTCAGAGAGATTACACGGCCTGTTGGGCAGATGAGCCCCGTCATTTCTGGTCAGGGAGCCTGAAAACCGTGCGTGTGTGAAGCGCTGAGGACGCCAGTGTGGGATCTGGCTGGCCGCCTGTGACCAAGGTTAATATTTGAGCATAAAGTCTACTGGAAAGTGATCTTGTGTATGAGCAAGACAGAAAGACTGTGTGTATGCGTACACGCACAAAAGAGAGTGCGTGCCTCATGCCTCTTGCAAGGCTTTCATTACTAAAGATGATCACGCACATTGACTTTTGCATATAATGAACCTGTCAGCCTGCAGTATCAGGACACCTTCAGATGGTGCCAATCTTTTTAAATCTTCGGAGCATTTATCTAGAGCCAAACACAACATCCTGGCGGTGACAGTGTGACAATTTTCACAGAAACAACCCTTAGGATCACTAAATTGCTGTGTTGCTTTTGCTTTAACACAGCTCGTGTGTCAATAACTGCCCGATGATAATCCTGTCAGAAGTGAATCAAACACAGAAACACTGACACTGTAAAGCTCTGTGGGCCTCAAAGATTAGTCTGAAATGTGTTCTTTACTTCTTTATCTGATCTGAGGCATTAAGCGCTTGGCTCCCTCTGTGAACGGCCCCTGTCTGAGTTGCTTTTGATTGAGTTTTTTGTTTGCTTCATTTGCAAGCCCGTTCGAGTAATCAGCGAAGGCAGACAGGTCTTGATAAATAACTGAAAGCTTTTAATAGGATTTGAGCCTTACAAACAAAGCTGACAGCTCTCATTAAAAGTCGGCACTCTAACTGGGCTCTCCTGTTGGAATGTTATTTAATTCATTAGGTTTATCACCCGTCACAACACACAGGACCCTCAGAGCAAACAAGCATCAGCCAAATTGTTATCTGGATGGAAAATGGAAGAAAACAGTTTTTAATTGACCTTGCATGAGCCCCCTTCGCTATCAGTGATAAACCGCTGATTGTTCTATCAAGGCATGCCTAACAAGACTTTTAACATCCACCACATAGGTTACTAGGGGTGTAATGATATTTTAACAAGAAAGGATGTGTATTATGATACACGTTTGGCGATACAACACAAAAACGATATGTGCTCATTTAGAGTGATACAATATGATGTGATTCAACAATGAGAAATCAACACAGTAACCCTTTTTCACCAAAACATAAGAAGAGAAGATGCCTATTTCTGTGTAGTGGTGGAGGAGGTAAAACACTGGAAAAGCTGGATACACTGAGCAGCACACACATTCAGTGCAAGGCCTCTATTCAACCTGTGTGGACCGCAAACGCCAACTGAAAATCTCTCGTTCTCCTGCTGCTTCCTGCAATGATCCACCATTACCTGAGGAGACGCTGCTGAGGCAATACGCATGACCAGAATGTCAGAGAATGAACCAGAGTAACGTTTGCAACTATTTACTATTGTAAGTGCGAAAATTACATGAAAGATACGTGCTTAATACAGGGCACTAATACTTAGAATCGATAAAATCTATTTTTTCTTTTAAAAAAAAGGATTTTAGATCGAAAAAAGTCACACTAGAAGGTTGACTAGCTGTTTACCTATCAGTGCAGTTGGATCATAGGAATATAAATCAATACATCGATACATCTATATATCGTTACACCCCTGTAGGTTACACAAACGCCATCCATCTTTCCCAAAACAGCTTTATCTATGAGATGAGGTGTTTGTTTACATCTTGTCCATATTCAATAAATGTTACAGAAAGTAGTTAAAAATGTATGACATTAGTTAAAAACAACATCTGTGTCAAAATCCTTCATCACGCTAATATTCCAGCTAGGAAGGCAGCACATGGAAGGAACTATTTTTCCAGGTGTAATAACTTTGGTCTCCACGGCTCCCAGCTCCCCTCTCTCTCTCTCGCGCTCAGTGATTTTTGACCAAATAAATGCAGACGTTCTCTATAGAACGTGAATTACCTATAGCTAGCAACTTTCTCGTGTCCTGTAGTGTTTCTATACTCTGTTTCAACATGAATGACGTGAAGCGATCTCTGCCAATGGTGAGAAGTCTGAAAAACAGACTGGTATGGTCCTTAAACCTCAAAGCATTGCTGTAAGTAAAAGACAAATTAATGTTGCAAAACTTGACTCAAGACAGTGAGGGTGCAGATGCGACTCAATACAGGCTGTGGTGTTCCCCTCCCAGTTCACCGCAGTAGCTCCAGCTGCATTACAGTGACACTCTATCTCCCAGGTTTGAATGTATGGGTGGGTATGAGCCCTCCTTTTCACACCCATTGTATTGGCCAGCAGAGAGGCGGCACACAGAGGGGGCAGCAGGAGTTCAGGAGGCAGTCGCCTGCCGCTGTCTAATTACTGCAGAGACAGCAAGGTCAGCTGCAGGGCAATACCCAGCTGGGAGCGGTGTGCTTCCCGCCTCCAGCACAACACACACACACACACACACACGCACACACACACAAACCTGTTGTCAGTGCAGCGGTTTGTTTGGTTGATCTTCCTTGAAGTGATCTTTTTATGTTAACAACCACATGAAAATCAACGTTTTCTGCAAAACTGTTTATCACGGTACGGGGGAAAAAAAACCTCTTTGGAGCTTTGAAAAAAATGCACCATTTAAAGCTGTCAGCTATTTACTGGGATTGTTCTGACAAACCTCTTGCGGTGCTCTGAACTTGGATGTCGTTTTTGAAAATACTCGGTCTGGCCCCCCCCCAACCCCCCCAACAGCGCACAGGGAGACCCGACTCCCCTCCGGAGTGCCCGGCTCTCCATCTCGTCGGATTCTTTCATCAGCGCTGTAGTTAGTCTTCCTCCCACCATGAAAAACACCAAAGCCGAGGAGACGGAAAAGGAACTTCCGGCTGCCAATCACAAAGGGGCTCAAACTGGGGTGAGTGAGAGTTCGTGGAGGTTAGCCCCGTTCATAATTACCGTCCCGTTTCCTTTTAGCATCCCTTCAGACAGGGAGTAATTGTCATACACACTACCACAGGTGTTGTTTTCAAAGCCTTCACACCTTGATAATACCCAACAATGGGGTGCTGAAAACCATGGTGACATCCTTTGTTGTGCAGCTGCAGAGTAAAGCTTTTAAAACCCACTGGTTTCTTCTTGCTCCTTCCCCAAGGAGACACCATTGAAAGACGAGGGGAGGCAGTTAGTGTGTCATTGAGCTTTCAGAAATGTTTTCAAGCAACCGAGATTGCGCCTTAAGAAAGCATCTGAGATGAGCCAATGTCACACATGTAAGGATAATTACAACCCGCAGCTTTCAGCCGCGGCGCTCGCTGCTTTCTACTGGGGAAATTACCTTCATTTCCTTTCACTGTGCAATGATGACTCCCATCTGAGGTGATCAAAAATAGAGCTGCTCTGTATTAACACATCACTGCTAAAGGGACACCAGCGGCTCATCACGCACTCAGCTGTGTGATGTTCACCCGCTGGATTGGTAGACAAAGTGTAGCTGGAAATGATGATGGGGACAGAGCCTGACCTGCAGCAACGTGGAGCTGTGTATGTGGCCACCGGAGCATTTCAGGCCCAAGTGACGGCTCCTTGTTAGGGGGGTGAGGGATGGAGAGGGTGAGGGAAGGAGGGAGGGTGTGTGCTTTTGATGGGTGGAGTGATTCTCTGAGATGGGCCGTATTGCATAAGCTAGCCCTCTTTGGATCTGATATTCAGGGAGAATATTGACTTTGCAAACATGAACTAGTCTAACTCATAATGCAACTAGGTAACTTTTGGATCCTTAACTTGAAAATCTAGCAATCCAGACATGGATGACATGATGCAAAAATCCAGCTAAAACAAACACAATGATGTCATTATTTCAGCCTAACAGTAGGTGTGCGATATGACGATATCAGACCATGAACGATCATTATGTGTCCACTATCTGCCGTTACATAGATATCATTTAAATTGTGCGTCAGTGCACATTTTATCTGTTGCAGAGGAGGAGGGGCACTTGGCGTTTTCTGCCATTAACTACGGTCGGCGTTAACATTTTTTCAGTATTATATCAGTTGTGGAGGTCGTAGACAGGCTGGAAAACTTAACGACATGGTGTCCAGGTTAATAAAATCATCCGCTGGTCTGTTAAGTTACACACAGCCACAGCTGGGACGTTAGCATTAGCTAGTAACTTTAGAGTCAGGGAGGCTTGCCATTCCTTCTGTCATTAACTATGTATGTAATTATCATTTCTGCTTGGTATCAGTTGTGGAAGTCCAAGAAACGTTGGAAAACGTATTGACGTCGTGTCTGTGTTTATAACATAATCCTGTGGTGTTTAACGTGTGTTTTTGTAGGAGCTCAGAGCGTTCACACACAGCACTGTTCTGGCTGCCATGTCTGAATCAACATGCTGAGACGTTTGTGCCCTCAGGACGTCAGTGACGTCAGGAG
>JAPZDX010000012.1:5479463-5492594 GCA_029783625.1 Naso annulatus | reverse complement strand
AATAATAATAATAATAATAATAATAATAATGGTAATAATAATGGTAATAATAATGGTAATAATAAAAAGTAATAATAATAATAAAAAGTAATAATAATAATAAAAATCATAAAAAGTAATATTAATAATATATGAATGTAAATTATATCCCACTAGTCACATTTTTCCACAGTTCCTCCCATTAGTTTTGTGGTCGACAAGCAGCCAAAAACTTCTGGTAAAATTGCCTCAGTATAAATCTTAGTTTGATTTAAATAATTGCTACAACCCTGTTACTTGTTAACATTCAGCAGAACACGCTACATGATGCAAGAAAAGTACAGATTGGTGACTTTTTATGTGTTATTTAATAATTTTCTTTTCATATTTTCCAGTCACTGAGATAAATGTATGGACATACACATGAAATTATTATAACAGGTTCTTAAGTATTGTATTCACTGTGATTTACCTGAAGAAATCCATACAAAGAAAACAACTAAAATATGACATTTTTCCTCGAGAAGCTTGCAAGATTTATCGAAACAAACATATTTATGTGGAGTGTTTTTGTTTGTTTATTTACAGAAACACAACGTAAGCCAACAAAGTTTAAGGATGTTTTTGTAAGCGTTTGTAAGAGGTGGAAAAAGTGGAGAATACCAGAATAGTTATTCTAATTCTATGGCTGAGGTGTTGTTTCTTTCTCAGGCACTCACACGGACACAAAAACACAGATTTTTGTGTGCTTAATCCATCATATATGTGCAAATAAAGACGGACATGTTTTTGTTGAAACTGCGCATTTATATTCAGGAACCAGATATGTTAAAATAATGTGTTCAATTACACCGTTATAATTCATTTAGTAAGCTGCTGTTGCAGCGCTAAGTTTGCAGGGAACTACGTATTCTTTTTACTTCAGTTCTAGTCCTTTGAATTAAATACAAGCACAACAATACTGTCATTTTTCTTCAGCACATGTTTTTTAAAGATTCTAATTACCATTTTTTACTATATCATGTGCAAAATATTACTTTTTAATTACACTTTAATTTGACGCTGGGTAACAGGCTGTTATCAACTTTAATTGGTTATTTTGCTCCTAATGAGGCCATTTAATCCTGCAGAATATGAGTGGTTCTTTATCTGCTGTTCTACACGAGTGTCTCCTTATTGTGACATGGGAAATAACCGTATGACCTTATCTTGTGACCACGCAATACCAAAAATATTCATTAGAATTTTGCATCAAGTAAAAAAAAACACACACATTATGATGTTAGGTTGTGTTGGATGAGAAACACTTTATGTCTTTTGTGGTGTGCTTTGTCATTTTTAGTTTATTATGCAACATTTTAAATGAATTTTTTTATGATGTCCTCTGAAATTCTTCTGCAGTTTGTCAAGTTAACATAAAATACCAAATTCCAGACATCAGAATACAGGGTTCAGCCCAACTATTCATTCCTATTTGTTTTGTTATTTGTCACCGTGCCGTGTCTCCTTGGGAAACAACACTGCACTCATTAATCATTAGAGCTTAACTTACTAAACTTACTTATGAGTAAGGACATTCAGTAGAATCACTCAGTTCACTACAAGAAAATGTTGCACATCCAAACAAAAGTGTGCAGTTTACAAATAATAGTAATAATAATTCATGACATTTATATAAAAAGAACTCTCAGAAGCTGGCATACACAAAACATGAGCTGCATGGTCTCACACTGTTGTGACAGTATTTGAGACCTGGCCTGTTCAGAGTGTGCAGAGAGGATTTTTGGATGTAATTTTGCCTGTGCACAGATTTATACCGCTGAAGCCCCTTCACTTTTGTTTACAACAATGAGCTGGTAACATACTTGTAAGATATAGGAAGAAAATCAGCTCACCATTACGAATAAGACTCCCATAAAAATGAATTTTTTTCTCTTAAAAAATGTTTTATATCCTGAAATTTAAACCTATACTCAATATGTGATTGTGCAATGTAGAGCTCAGTTTGTGATATAAATATGAAATACAGAACATGCATGTGGGTGGCTGTGGCTCAGGAGGCAGAGCGGGTCGTCAGCTGATCAGAGAGTTGTTGGTTTGATCCCTAGCTCCTTCAGTGTGTGTTTAAGTATCCTTGGGCAAAATAATAAACCACAAATTCTGTGTGAATAGAAATATCACGGGGCATTTCAAATAGAAAGGCACTAACGATGAGCAGGTCCGCACCTCGCAAGGCATCACTGTGTGAAGTTGTGTGTGACTGGGTGAATGTGGCATCTGTCGGGTAAGTGCTCTGAGTGGTCAGTTGATTAAAAAAAAAAAAAAAAAACAGATTTTTCTCACCCTTTAACTCCTTAACTAGTTAGATTCACATTTTGGCATAAGGAAATTGCTTCAAACTGAACATCTATTCCTGTGGTGGATTTGAAACTGTAGGGAAACGATCTCATGAGAGCCATTAGCCATGCAAGTGCTGTGTATGGTCATAATGACCAAGATCATTTTAGAAGCAGATCCCTGTGGTGCAAAGACTTTTCCCTCAGTGGTGTTTGCTTATTCCAAAACCTCAAAGCTTCCACACAAGCAGTAGTTTCATAAAGAAGCAAAGAAAGTTAAAAGGTTGTTTTCAGTCCTTTAATGAAGGCTCTGGTCACTAAATACAGTCAGTTAAAATGGCTGACAAGAGTGATGAGTGTGAAACGACTGAAAATATGCAAGTTTGGTAAACACTGGTCAGACTGATGGACTGCAGACAATTAATGGTCCTCTATACAAACATGTTAGTACTTTTTATTCGCTGTGACAACTGGATTATTTCATTTCATTTCATTTCAAGCCTGTATTTCGAACTCGGGGCCCATTGAGGGGGACCCTTATTTTTGATGGGGCTGAGTGCACAACACAGCTAAGACATTTCAAAAGCATTAAAGTTACAACGTATGGACAAGAGAGTAAAATCAGAATCAGAGTCAGAAATTAAATATCATTGTCGCCACCATGAATACAAGCTCAAGACAGCTGCAACCCTCCACAGAAGAGGAAGTGACAACCTGCTGCAGCTACTTTTATTGTGGAGTTTGGCTGTTTGATAGTTGTGGGATCAATTTTGGGTGGAGTGTAACTGAAATGACGCCACACCAGACGGGGCCACTCCTGCTTTTATTGTTGTGGGCATTTTTTATTGGAAAAAACAAAAGATGAATCAGTTCATAATCATTTTTGATTCGAACGGTTGTTTCGGGCGTGATTCAAAGGGAAAGACAGATAACACACCTCAACCACTTACGTACATAATGTGAGTCAAGTTGTTATTTGTATCTCTTGAGTATCTAGGCAACAATGCTGTGTTTACTTGTTTGTTTGCTGTTCTAAATAAGTACATTTAGGAGGAGAATAAGATCCTTAGCTGATCAAATACTGCGTGAAAATACACTGCTGTCATCGAATTACAAACACAGAGAGAAGAAAATATGTTAACAAAAAGGTCTTTCATCATAACTATCAACAAAAAAGTCATTAAAATAACAACACTTGATTTTCTTGGCTGCAAAACCACAGATACTCTGTCAGACTTGTTAAGGGAATGCCTTGTAAGTACACACGATCAAACATTTCTCCCACCTTGGGTGTGATTTCATCTTTAACAACCTCTCACACCCCACAGTCAGTGATAGAAGACATGTTCAGTTTGGGCAGACTCGCCGCGTTAACCTCGGTGGGGATGTTCATTTCCATCAGGGGATTGGTCTCACTATCAACCGAATCATTCTGTAGGAGCTGGACCTCCTGCTGCACACATGAATCAGCCCCCTTGGCCACTTCCATTTCCAGTGTTATGCCGACCCCAGGGATATAATCCGAATGTTTTTCCTCTCCTCTCATCTCCACTGGAGGAGGCCTCATCTGTGATGCTGTGAGAGGCTTTCAGTGATATGCTGGTGATATTCCTCTGCAGCTCCAGATCGGCCTTAAAAGCACATGGCGGGGTCCAGAGTGACACATTGTAACAGTGCTGTAATCAGGGGCGTCTTTCCTTAGCAGCAGTGTAAATGATTTGTGACTCATTTCGGCATCTCTCTGCACTGAAATTGGCATGCATTTGCACAAACACCCAATCCGGATGGCCACATTTAACATTATAGTAGCTGCTTTTTCTACAGTATATGAAAAGCAGCAACACCACAATCTTCAGTGACTGGTAGAATAAAGAAGTAACTCATTACAGGGTTGCACTTTCCACTAAGTACAACACATTCAGTTTGATGCAACTGTAATTATGTTTCTCACACAAGCTTTGCCATCTTACAGAGCACAGTTTGCCTGCAGGGCTGAAGCCCATTGTCTAAACTTGCTGCTGTGACACAGACGAGATAACACGTGAGATCACACTGTAAAATGTCAAGCATAATGCCAGCTCGTGTGAACTTTAAAATGTTCTGTTGCATGTGCGAGCAGATTACAAAAGACTTTTGTAATCTGAATAGATGTTGCATAATCACCACCGAGTGTCTCACTAGGCATATCCTTAGATATACTAGTATGTCACATGAGCCATCCTATCACCAGGCTGAATGCTTATAGTGGATGATTTTGCATATCCCATTCATTATATTCATTCTTATAAAACTGAATAAAGGTTTAGAATTTGGGGCAGAAGATGGGTGTGTACTTCATCTAAATTTTGTGCCAGAGACTGAAGTGCACTAACAATGTGTACAATATTCATGTGGCATCCCCAGAGCTTGGGTGTTAAGAAACTGACCAGCTTTGGAAGATGTAGTCAGATCCTTTACTTAAGTAAAGAAGTATTTTTAACACAGTGAAAATCTCTTTTTCAAGCAAAAGTCCTGCATTTTACCAGAAGTATAATCTACAAGATAGACGTACGCCGAGGTCAGACTACAAGACATTTTTGTCTGTTAAAATGTTTTAGACGATTAAAGAGTCATAAATTCTTGCTGTGTTGTGGCCGAGAGACATGACAGGCTACACGTTGCTCCCAATCAATCATTGTTTGCAGTTCACGATGTGCATGACGTCACTGGCAAGGAGGCGCTCGCTACTGACTACTACTACTGACGAGCTGTCATGGGAGGTAAACAAAAAATCAAAAGTGCTAGTTTTTCCGTCGAGGGGTCTTGAGGTGTCCCAGATGTGACGTTGGTTTTCGTCCATCATGACACACTACACAAGATCAAATGGTAGATTGTTGTGCCTGATGCTCATTGTTCATTTACGAGCCCACCCGACACCCTGAGTCTTCCCGGTCGGGTATAATCGGGCTGATATCGTGTCGTCTAACCTCGGTTTTAACTAAAAGTAATTTATAATGCATTCAGAGTGGCCCCCAGGAATGCCAAGGAACCCCAAAGTTCCTGGTTCAAGTCCAACAGGGGTCTTTGTTTTATGCCATACCTCACTCTCCTCCCATTTCCTGTCATACCTCTACTGTTGGGCATAAAAATCTTCATAAAATACTCAAAAAACTGCTCTGCAATTCATACTTGTACTTGATGTGCTGGTATTGGAGTTCTTAACATCCTCCAGCGGAGAATTTATCTCTCAACCACATGGAGAATATTCACACCCTTCAAAAAAATGTTGCATAACTGAAGTGCAGACACCTAATCATCGGACACCTTTACCTTAGGGTCTGTTTGCCCTACTAGAACATCTAAATTTCTCATGGAGCGTCTTAAACTAACATGGACATTATGCAGTGACGTCAAGAATGAGTGACAAAATCCTCTGCGTGTCTTATGGAAACAGCTACAGCTCATGTCCTTTTCTAAAAACTGATTTCACTGTGGGCTCAGGCTCTGTGTTCACAGATGATATAATCTCATCAGGAAGTCACTTTAGGTCAGTTGACATCAAGATTAAGATCCCCCTTGTGTCTTTAACAGAAGGTCAAAGACATCAAAGATGACAACTTTTGAGAGACTCCTGAGCTGATGCTCGATATCTTACTGAACCTTCTGACTTTATGGCAAACTATGCTGCAATGTCAAACCCTCTTTTTTTCTATCCCTCCAGGGGTAAAAAAGGGAGTATTAAAAAGACACTAAACACATAATGTCTTTCTTTCTTGTGGTGATAAGGGACTGTTCCTTAGAAATTGTTACCATGGCTTTTTGGCTCATTCTCTCCATTAATCTTGATGGTTGTGGTCATGATCCTGGCTACAGTCTCTAAGCTGGACCACCACAGAGAATAGTTATCCTTTTTCCAGCATAAACTGTATGGCTTTTGTGTCCAACCCAGCTTGCAGATAAAGCACTTGGCAAGAATTGCACATGAAAGTGAATCTTGTCCTGGGAAGGCTTGGTAAAACAAAAATAAAACAAAATTGCTGTCTGGCCGATTATTGAGCTGGACTTTCCAATGCTTGCATTTCTCTCTGTAGAGAAGAATTAAAGATGAATATTACAAAGTTTTTAAAACTTGAAAAAACAGAGTAACTCACTCCTATTAGATTTATACTGCACTTATTATTTTTTAATATTTGAATGTAGCAAAAAAGTTAATTTAAATTGAATATTGTCACTGTTTTGTAAAAGCTCTATCGCAATTTTTAATGGTCTCATGATGCCAGGCTCAGACTACAAGATATTTTTTTCTGTTAAAGTGTTCACTTTGTAAGATTAGGCGATTAAAGAATCATAAATTCTTGCCACGTTGTTGCCAGACATTACAGACTATACGCTGCTCCTCGATCAATCATCGTTTGCGGTTCACGACGTTAACAACCAGTTAGTATCACAGATATTCTGTTGACCGACAGCAGGGTCAACAAAAGGAAGTTATCACTTTAAACTCTGATGCATCAAAATAATTTTGGTGCCTAAATCTACAACAAAGCGAGACCATCACCTGAAATGTTTCTGAGTCAGCTTAACTCTAAAAGACCGAGCCAGCGTTGGATATTTATTATTGCAAACTTGATTCTGAAATGTTTTTTTCATACCTAAAGCCTATTTCTGACAAGGTAGGCCTATTTCCCAATTTGGCATGGTACCTTGTTGTCTCATAAGTTACAGTAAAGGATTACTTGTTACTCTGTAGAGTAATATTTTTAACCAGACAGCACATAAAACCCTCAAAAACTTCTTATTAGTGCATTTCTTGAACTTTTGCTTAAATATTTTCCTGTCATTATTTAGCTTGCCGTTTTTTTGTTGCCAAGGTTAGAGATTAATATCATACTTAGGAATAGGTAAAATGTCTTGAATAAACAGTGCATTTCATGCTAGGGGGAATCTAAGGGTCATGGGTATGAATAAGTTAGACTAGTTCAAAAAAAAAAAATAATGAATTTATCTTGGCAGAAAGAAATATGAGTTATGAGGTTATATGTTTGACAACAAACAATGAATCTAATGTGGAAAAAGTTGGGTGGTGTGTCTTGGTGACTCAAAGGGGGAAAGGTACTGATCATGAACCAGCGATGTCCAGGGCCAACCTGATGGCTTTGGTATTCACAGTCTTAACTGTTGCTGGATACCTCGACATGTCTAATAAAAGCAAAATGCCCAAAACATATTTAAAGTGATAATTGAAGAAGACGTTTGGAAAAACATTCCAAATAACAAGGCAGCTGCAGAAAAAAACCGTGGCTGAAGGAACGTCTTTGTCTTTGCCAGTGAACCACAGTGACCAACTGGAAAAAATCAGCAATCTGCCCCCAGACAAACTGGTGTGGAAAGAAAAAAAATAGTTTAACACGTGAGAAACCAAACACAGCACGGTTTAAGATAGATAGATAGATAGATAGATAGATAGATAGAGAGGTGGACAGAAGGAATGAAAGAAAGAAAGAAAGAGATAAAAAGAAATGCAGCGATGTCTTCATTGTCACTCTTTTGTGAACCAATCATACCTGGTCACCCTGGAAACCAAGAAAATGGAGGAGAAGCTTGTTCTGGCTGTGTCTTTCTAACCTGACCTTTATGATTTGTCTGACTGACAGTATCAAGGAAAATACAGAGGAACTGATTTTTAGGAGCAGACTTGTGGGACACTGAATGTTGCTAGTGAGTGTTGTAAGCTTGTTGCAGGCTGTGTAGTCAACCCTCTGTTAATGGAATGAAACAAAGCCCACAGGCAGCCTTATTTTCCCACAAAGCCCTGCCAAGGCTTTTCTGCCCCCAAAAATGCCATGTGTACATGGGCCCAAAGGCACGAAAAACCAAAAAGCATCATAAACTACATGTAATGCTGGAGAGGTGTTTATTATTTAATGTATAAAAGGTCATAGAGGGTCGTTAAACACCTGAAAGCTGACTTACTGACACTGTCCTGTTCAGTATCAGTGTTAGCGAAAGATATAGCAGTTTGCACTTATCCAGACTTTGAAAAAATAAGACACTCTGTGCACGGAAAAGGCTGTTGTCGAAAAAAACAAACAAACAAAAAACCTCCAGCACTCACAGAAAACAACTAGTATTTTATTGCGGGCAAATAAAGTATCAGTGGAAGCTGATGGTCTACCTCTCCCTTTTATTGGCTCATTCAGACCAAATCAGGCATTGTAACGGTCACCACAGGTTTGCGCAGAGGTGTAGGAGTGTTAGCCTGTTTACAAATGCAAATTAAGTCTTTGTACTCCCTCATGACGAGGTTATTAAGTTCTGCTCTCTTTGATTGGTCACTGCAGCCTGACACTAGGTTGCATTCCTCCAAAAGTTGTGTCTGATTATACTTTTCTGGTGCACGGGGCTGTGCTGTTTTTTTCCTAACCCCTCCAGGGCCCTCACGGCTGGATTACTCACATTAAAATGAATAGGAGAAATTGTGTTTTCGTGCAGCATCTGATTAGGTCTGAATTGGCCCAAAGGAGCATAAAGTTTCAAATTTCAAAGGACCAGTGGACTAATAAATACTGGGGGCAGTACTCAAGTCTGTCTGTGTCACTGTGGTTTTATTTGAGTTTTATGTTTTTCTATGAACAGGATCACAATTTTACAATATCAAACAAACAAACAAAAAAACTCCATATGCAGTTGTCAGGCTTTCACTTTAATTAAAAATTTTCAAAAGTTTCAAACAGCACATTTGCACAGGATCTGCAAAGTCAGCATTTCACTCAGTTGTGTAGACACTGTCCACCAGATATGATGTCAAGCCTCTGGGTGACGCCTGCTTCATTAAAAAACACGAGCAAAGAGCACCCAAAACGCTGCCAGAACTCCCATTTGTATTTGCTAATGCAGCCTCCATTATTTTTGAACTAGTAAAAGATGCATAAAAAAAGGAAAAATCACTGCAACGCTGTTTTGTATGGGCCAAATATTACCACAGGATCTCTGTGTTTGGCAAAATATGGTAAATAATTTTGGTGGAATTTTTACTTCACAAAATACAGACATGGCCGATTCGCAGACATACTCCGCAATTATTGCAAATTACTAGGAGTCTCCTTGTAATACTAATCCATGAATTATACATAATGCGAATAGGGCTTTAGTAACCATTTCATTAGTATGTGTTGAACATTTTGTAAATGTTCAGTGATATTCAACATTATATACACAAATATTAAATATTGAAATTACCAGCTGATATGTTGTTGAAATGTTCCAAATCTCTATAAACTATCTGTAAGCGAACCATCCAAATAAAGCGTAACCATTATTTTCAGCTGGGCTGTACTGAGCATGAACTTGGAGAAACCACTCAGTCAACCAGAAACTTGACTACTCCATCACCACCTAATCTTATCATCAATGGAAAACTGAGTCCTCGTTACACACTGGTCTGCTGTAGCTTCTTATCAGGGAGTGAAAGGACAAAGGGGAAAAGTATGCCCTTGGCTGCAGAGAGGACACTCAAATTCTCATCTACAAAACCAGGAGAGATCTCATCAGCGTCAAACTTCGTGGTGAACTGGCGGCTGACACAGTAGATTGTGTCATCCATTCTGACACACTGGAAGGCCGGGCAGTGCAGGAGCCGTTTGGAGCTGCACTCGTACCACAGGCGGGCCACAGTATGGTAGCGGTACACACTGACACCCAGCAGTGGGTTAACTTCAAACCGATACAGAAATCTCCCCACGGCGACCAGATCTGCAGTTCTGTCTTTGCTGCTGACTAACAGACTCGGCCTCCAGGTGTTGGTTTTGGGGCTGTAGCGCAGCAGCATCAATCTGAGAGTTCCCCCTGAAACAAAGAGCTCTCCTTTGCTTACTGTGACGTGATGTGCCACAGCAAAAGTGTCATTAGGCAGTGGAGCCACAAATGTCCATCTGTCCAATCGTGGGTCATAGCGCTCCACTGAGGAGAGGCACTCCCCACCGATGGCGTAGATGTAGCCCTCGAGAGCTGCCAGTTTGCAGCGGGGCCTGGCTTCATTCATTGGACTGATCTCCTTCCAAATGGACGTCAAAGGATTGTAGCAGAACACTCGCTTTGAGGGTGTCATTTCTCTGTCTGTGCCTTGGCAGCCGAGTGCCACAAATAAGTAGTTATCCATTGTGCACATGGCACAGGCTTTGGAGATGACCTCCTGTGGGAGCAGGCAGAGTATGTGCCAAGCGTCTTTGTAGTCATCATAATAGTACACTGCACTGGATGTCCTCCTCTGCACCGTCTCTGCTGTCTGCCCTCCTGTGTTCCTCGCCCAGTCTTGAGGGTCCATATCTGCCACCATGACAAACTTTCTCCCTCTCATTCTCAGCCTCTGGATTTTTTCCCGCTCATCAGCCATTAGCCGCCCATAAAGGTTGGGGTCCCTGAGCACCTGGAGGTAATTGTCTGACATGACTCCCAGAGCCGCTTGCTGCACAGAGGTCTGGCCATGTTTCTTGGCCAAATACAGCATCTCCAAACAGTTACCCAGATCAAGTTTACTCTTTAAGCCTTCCAAATCTGTGCTGTCAAGAGTTTTTGCTGGAAGGTGTAAAAATAGAGCCCCTGCTACAGTTTCTAGATCTGCCCCCACCATCGCATTATGCTTTTTGCTGTCTGTCGAGCTAAAGATCACAGGATGAACAGAGATGGCCTCTTTGCTGGTTAAAGCCTGAGAGTTAGTCGCTGGGGTTGGGGCTCGTGGTGTCAGAGAGGGGATGGAAAGCTCAGACTGCTCAGCTGCAGACAGATAGCTCTCCTTGCGTAGGAGTACAGGCCTCGTGGGGTGCCTCAGCTTGAGGCTTCCAGGCGAGGAGAGATCCTCAGCAGTGCTTTGTGGTAAAAGCAGATCACGCATTACAATGGGGCTCAGAGAGGAGGGAGATTCTGTAAGGCTGCTGCCACAACTTTCAAACTCAACTGGTAGTGACTCAGAGTTCCTCCCTGACTGACCCAACAAAATATTTGAGTCTGTAATAGAGTGAGAGGAAGACTCAACGTAATAATCATATATCTTTCCTTGCACAACTTGGTCTCCTGTTCCTTCCAGCACCACGTTAGCATCCTCCACTTTGATCTCTGCCTTGGAGAGGAAGCTGGAGTAAGCCCCCTGGCGTTCCAAGTCCTGCCTTAACTCCCTGCCCACACCCACACTGCCCTCCAGCTTCCGCAGAAGGCAGGGGGAACGGCGCCCTGTTGTACCAGCTACCCCACTCTCTGTTGGAGGAGGAAGGTTCAAAGCAGATCCAAATGAAATATTACTGGTGGCAACTTTTCCCTGCTTCTGATGAGTGAGTATCTCTCCTTTCAAGCTGATATCTTCGTCAGTATTTGAAAAACTAAAAGCATCCTTAATCTTTTCAGCCTGGTGCTGACGAGTGTCTGCTGGCGTTTCCTCAGTGCTGTTAGATGTCAGGTCATCGTTGGCTGAGTCTGTGTGCGAGGGTCTGAGTTGCTTGCCACCATCATCGCTCTCATGCTTTGGTGAGTTTTGAGAGTGTAATGTTGTCTTGCAGTTTTGACAGGTTGCATTTTCTGGCTCTCCGTTGTCGTTGACACGGACCTGATTTTTCTTTGCATTCCTGGAGTTGTAGAACCTGCAGGCCCAAGAAACCAGCAGCACTGCAGCCACAGAGAGACTCAGTTTCAGCAGTAGTTGCATGTCGAACTGGACTCCCAAAAGGTCTGCGATGGGCATAGCTGCAGCGGTTATAGTAGCAACGATCGGTTGACTGATCCTGTTGAATGTTACTGTTGATGCGTCTCAGCTGTCAGTGGCATGCTGTCTGGCTTTCATTGTAGAAGAGCTGCTGTGATCTGATGACTGCGTCTCTTTGCCCAGAGGATCAAGTGTAAAGTGACACCTGTGGAAATGCTATTTGCATACCTGGCTCCATAGAGGCGGAGCACTAGTCATACACCACCTGTGGCTTGTCAAATGCAGATTTAATAACCGCAAAATATGTCTTTACCCCTTAGATCATTATTTGCACATGCAATCAACTGATTTGCCAAGGCTTTTCCCATAACTATTAAATTAAATTATTATTGTTTAAAAAACTATGTTCAGTAAGTTTCTGAACATACTGTCCCTGTGAGCTATGCTTTTTGTTGTTTTTGCATCTTGTGTTCTGTGTTTACACATGTTTACAGGACGCTTTCAGGTCATGCTTTTTTATCTCAATTTCTGGAAATGTTCCTAAAAATATTATGATAGATTGGACTCCTTAACTTGCTCAAACACACAGCCAGAGCTGCAGGAGGAAAACATGGTTTGAATAACGGGTGGGGAGTGATGATAGGTGACATTTATCACATACTTAATAACCAGGATACATCTGTTTGCACAGCCATGCCACAGATCAAAGGTCTTTCTCTGTGCCAGCACAGATGCTTAAATTAATGTATGAAGAGAAGCTGAAGATTGCTGTCGAACGGCGAAATGGCAGGCAGTCACTTGGTATTATAGGAGACAGAGAAAGCACATAGAAGAGAAACCTGACAGTGTCATTCATTTTCATGCACCATACTGAAATGCAAACATACATCTCAGTCGCACTGGAGCCATGTCACTCAGTTGCCGCTGTCAGGCTGTCGTGTGTGCTACTGATAACACACTTCAGCAAGGCTGCGGTCAACAACAGAGCAGTGTTTATTCTGATGCCGCTCTGTGGAGCTTTGTAAAGGTGCATCACATGCAGAGCCATAAAGAGGGTGTGTCAGGTGTCCTCACAGACACGACTGCTGTTTGGTCATCCGATAGCCGAGCTTGCAGACGCCATAAAGGAAACCGGATTCTGCAAGC
>JAPZDX010000012.1:5428877-5439778 GCA_029783625.1 Naso annulatus | reverse complement strand
AATATAAAAGAAATTATGTCTGATGGCATTTCAGAGAACCAAGCATAGAAAACATATACTGTACATCAAAAAGTAATATGAACGCAATTCTTCTTTCCTCTTTTTTTGCATGTAGTTTCTAAATTAATGTTTGCATCTTCTGACTAAAGAAGCTCATAGGAGACTGAAGATGGCAGGACCGATGAGTGTGTACTTTTAAAATCTATCAAAACCTGTCAGTTTTTCCACTTGGTTTATTCAACCTTTCACAGTTTGGGTCTTTATTTCGTCCAACATGAACAAGGAAACTGTGTCAGGTCATGATCCCCTCCCCACAGAGGCAATTTAACTTGTCAAATTAAGGGTTTTCTTTCTCACTTTCCTTAAATAGTGCAGATATAACTTCATGTCTTGCATCATGCCAGTATCTGTGTGCCTCCGGTATTAGGCTAATAAGCGACCCTACAATTCATTTCCATTCAGGCACAAGGCGAAATATAAAAGTAAATTTTTAAAAATAGTTTTCCTGCTCACACAGTTCCGACAAATATAAATTTATCAAAGGATTTCCACACTATGAGAGCAACAGGGACAGGCTCTTCACACTCATGGTACCTACACACAGGTGCTGTGACTTGTATTGGCTGATTAAACCACTTCTTAGGACTGTGTGTGTGTGTGTGTGTTCAAACAGTGCTTGACTAACATCTGACTCTACTGTTAGTTTTATTTCATCGTCAGGGTGGGGCAACTTAGACCTTCATAAATATATATACTGTATACAGCATAAAGCACATCAGTATATGAAGTTTGGTTACTGGAGCAAACTTTCAGCAAACTTGAGCTCCACCCAACTTCAAACAGAATAACTGAGAACAACTGTGTGGGTGTGCAGGACGTTTAAAGTTTACCAGCCTTGTTTCTGCTTCAATGATAAAACAGAATTGGTTCAAAACGCCACTTTGGAAACAAATTTTAAGGGCGAAATTGTTTCCAGCGTCACTTTCCAGGAGCTCCACTGAATGCATACATCTTTAAACTGTCAATGGTGAACAACAAAAAAAAAGTACTGAAACTTGACGAGTATTTAGAACAGAGTCCTGCACCAAGTCAGATACCTGCTGGTAACAAACAGGTAACCCACAATAAGGCTGTGTAACAGGTGAAAAAAATATACATAATGAATACACGGATATGGGCACGGGTAAAATGAACAACATGCAGGCGAGCAGCGGGTGAGAACAAAGATATATATATTGTTTTTCAGAATAAAACAAACCTAAAAAATGTGCAATATAAATCACTATTATCCAGCCACAATTACTTTTATTTTGAAAGTCACTGACAAACGGAGGCTCTTGACCTTGTCCTCAATTCCATCACTGATCTGACAGAGATGCAGCTAGCCACTAGCTGCTGCTAGTTCGTATTTTGTGGTATAACATCAAAATGGATCACATAAAGGCAAATTTATTAAGTGGAGAATACCAGCCTGAGGATGAGAAGTCATCGAGGACTAAGTTGGATGTGTGGGAGAAGTTTGGTGTAATAATAGAGCGCCATGCAGCAGAGGATTTAACCCTGAACATGCACGCAGCTCTGCATAGCAAGCTGAGTCTCAGTTGAGCTGGTGTGAAAAGAGACGGCTGGGCAATGAACGGGAGCACGTCAGGGTCAACGACGAGCACTACTCCAGCATCGAGGGAGAGGACTTCATCTCGCTCCACTTCAGTGTGAATGTTTGTACCCTGTGTGTGTGTGTCTGTGCATGTGTGCGTGTGTGTGTGTTAAACCACCGGTGCGGGTTGGGTCGCAGGGCTTTTATTAACGAGCAGGTGCATTTTGCCTCAGACATGATGACAGGTAACGGGTTGGTTCTGGTACGGAGCTTTACATGTTTGGGGGAGTGCGGGTTTTAAAAAGGGGGCCCGTGCAGGACTCTGGTTTTGAATATCAGATTCTTGTATGTCTGATAGAGAGACAACCCCCATAGCTCATTATGTTTAATACATTTCATGCTTTTTGTCCATTACTGAGACATTTACTGATTCTGCAACTAGGTGTCATCAATTATTCATGCTTAACAACCTGAACAAAAGGTCAACCTCTTCATATTCTTGGTTATATTTGCTTTATCTTCTATACATATACAACATATCTTGGCACATTTACACATTTTGTCATATGGGCAAACTTTTGTGTACTGTTAAGTTTGTCATACCACTATTTCCACATCCTGCACCATCGCCCCAGGATTTCTCAGCTTGTTATTCTATAATTGCACCATTTCCCTTACCAAATCTTGAGTACACCACGAAATCTGTCTGACTTTGCTGTAATTTGCCCTGCAATAATCTGCTTTTCATGACACTTGAGCAAACCAATTGTTCACGTACTTCTAAAGTTCAAACTTCCCCACAGTTGGATTTTTTTAATGAGGAGTAAAGTCAGAGCTTTCAATTTAACACTACTTTAGTCAGTGAAGTATTGTTTAATATAGGACACAAGTTTCTAGTTCAGATTGAATTGCTGCTTGAACTATTTTTTTTTTTTTTTGTGATAAAACTTCTGAATTAAAATGACTGTGAACTGTCTTTGCAGCACAAAATGTCTTTGCATTTGCAAGGCATTATCAAAACTCTCAATATATCATCCACCGAAGCATTTTTTTCAGCGGTATGTGAACACAATGATAAACATAGCAGCCAAACAATCTTTCAATTTTTTTGCTTTTATCTCAAGTTTGTGAGTCGGATCATTTGCTTGCCGAGTCACTGCCAAAGCTAACTATCAGTAATGTGACTTGGCCACTGACACAGACACAGTCTGGGCCGCTGACCAGCTGAAACCTTTCAGATCTCCTCTCCTTTTTCCCCTCCTCTTTTTAAGTGTTTGCAAAGCATCCAACAGTGCTGAGCTTTAATGGCTTAAGGCTCCCTGTGACATCACAACAGGGAGAGAACCTCACTCATCACCCCATCAACCAGGAAGCACCTAAAAGACGGAAATTATATTCACCTTGTAGTCACCTCTCACTAGGCTCATAATTGCAAGAGATAGGTGTTCTCAGGGTCTGGAGTCCATTACCATACGCCCATGGACGGTGATTAATGACCCGGTGGGAACAAACAGCGAGCGGCCGCTTTCAAACAGCGTTCATAAGCTCATATGCCACCAAACACACAGGCATACGCTTTGGATACTTTCGAGACCTTGTCTTGCACTTCAAATAGTTTAGAGCAAAAACTGTGTGTGTGCACAGTGAAGCATTTCTGCATGCGCTTGTATGAGGATGTACAGTGTTAAAACTATGTGCGATCATTGCTGTCATGTCGCTGTGATTGGATTAATTGCCCTGGGTGTGACCATGAATAATACAAATGTGTCTGTTTCCTAAATCTGATCTACCTTTTTAATGACTACATTGCAAGACTTAATTAGTGCTGGAAATCAATCACGTCAATCTGTAATGAATGCAACAGCAGCAGTGGTGACAGCTACTTTTAATGGCCAGGAATGCACTATCTTAGTGTTTATGTTTGGCATAGCTGTGCAAAAATTGTCTCCACCAGAAGTTTCCTAACAAATAATGGATGTCTGAGGAATGTACTGAGATCAAGGCTTGTGCTGTTGTCAAGCAACTTTTGAAAGTCTGTTTAAAGAAACTTTTAACTGGAAGTGGTCTGTGTGCTTATCTGAAAAAAAAAAAAAAGGCAGCAACATGCAACACTGTTTCCTTTCCTGTAAACAACAGGGATCTGTATACGGTAAAAGCAGGTCTCCAGTGGACGAGCAACGTGGTGCAATTTGAACACAACTCACCGATGGGGCTGGTTTCCCTCCTTTTGCAGTGCAGACAAGAGTGAAATTCTGGGCTTGGTATCGACTGAATGGGGCCGGAGTGTTTTCCGCCATGACTGTTATGTTGTTCGGAGGCGCTGTGGAGGACAGAGGGAAGCTTTGTGAAACAATATCCCCAAACAAAGACACAAGAAAAAACACTTAAGATGTTCTTAAGATGCTAGAAAACAGCTGCTTCCACTTTCTCAGAATCATTTTTAGATGAAATGTCACCTTTGGGTTATACAAGTGGGTGCAGACAGCATTGGCAATACTGACAGCAGAGTTTAAGAGCAAGTGAGAGCAGAGAAAGAACGATGGTGTTGAGCCAAGATGTTTCAAATAAACAGACTGAAACAAATCTACAGACCTACCTTTATATCTACTGTATCCATCTCTTTTCAAAAGAAAACGAGAACCTGCTGAGAGAATCTCCACTTAGAGTGGTGGCTGAATGCTTGTGACAATATGTTCAGAACCCCCCAGGGCTCATGTGAGTCGGATGAGGCTGATAAGGTAGAAAATCTCATACATATCATATCACCAACCCTCTGTCGCAATATCTCTGGGGGATTCCAGCAAGTATGTCATGGCAGTGTGAAGGGAAAACACGTGAGAAAGACTTCAGAGCATTATGGAGGAGCACTGGGAGGAGAAAGAGGTAATGAATGGAAATCTCCAACATCCTGCTGAAAATCAGCTGTTCAACATGCAGTACTCTGGTCCTTGTATGGTGGCTTAAATATGAATGTGAACACTTCACAGGCCATATTGTGGCTGATTCAGGGAAATGTGAACAAGCAAGCCTTAACTGACAACACTGCAGCAGATGATGGCCAGCTGCACGAGGACCACTTGAATTTGGTAAGGGCTGAGCAGCACTGGGTGGATTTAAGATGCACAGTGGTTCTTGTATTCTCTGCATCTACATGTCTGAATCATTTTCTCCCTCCAAAGTGGAACATTTTACTACTATTTCAATTGGCACCGAGCGCTAATCAGAGTGAGAACCATTTCTAAAATCTGTCAAGGACTGTGAAGAACCTCTTCAGAAGTTACAGTTTCTGAATGCATGAGCCTTGCTTTGAGGCAGATAAGCAACAAGAAAGGTCATGCAGGGGCGATGCCTTTTTCATGGCAAATCTTTCAAGCGTTTTAAACATACATGCCGCCAAAATTAATTGATTTAAAGGTGGGGGAGGGGGCTGGAGGGGATCGAGCTGCTGGCCCGGATGCCTCAGTGTTTCCGCACCTCTTAATTGCTTATTGATGGGATTCATATGGTAGTAAATTAACCTTAGAAGACTCCATTAGCTCGCTGACAAGCCTGTCTCAACCTGGCTTATGATAAGCTGTCAGAGGTGTCTGTTCCTGACCAATCAAGCTCAAGTACTCTACACCGAAGCAGTGTCAAGTGGCAAAGTGCCTGTGCTGTGGTGAAGTTGCTCCGATATGCAGAGCACATAATCATACAATAAAAAACACAATCTAACTTTATAGATTTATTTTATTGATCGCTCCATTCCATAAAACAATGTTATTTTCAACTTCGTAAAAGCTTGCGGGAGTACAGTATAATATTCTTATTACCATCATCAGTTTTTTGTCTGCAAAGTGCCTCAAGTGTTGCAATATAATGCAGTTAAAAATTATGATCATTTTAACAATATTAGCAGTTGTAAATACACAGAGATCGAGGGAGTTTTGCAGCGATCTGCGGGGAGCTTTAACACACCAAACCACACACGTTTCATTCAGACAGAGCTAATCTCAAGAAATTCATTTTTATTTGATTAAAAATAATTACCGCCAAATTGCAAGTTTCCACTTGACTGATAAGTATTGATAATCCCCTGACAAGTACTTCTCCGAATCAGTTCTAAGGAGTTGCTTTGTTTAGTTGAAATCAAATCACCAAAAAACCTCCTTGTCAAGTTAGTTCAGGGAGGCTGAACACTGATCATGGTGCTCCAGTGTTTTCTGCCCTGTGTGTGGGGGGGTCGACGCCAAAGACAGCAATAAGCCTCAGTGAAATATTTGACGTGATTAAAACAAAGACCTCCTGCGCACAGTACACTATTTGCAAACACAACGAGCCTGCATGAGATTAAGACTGTTTCCTGTGATGATGGACTATAAGCCTTTCATACCTCGGTTAATTGCCGCACTCACTTGTTGAAGGTTTAGCCACTTTTGTCCTTAGAGTTTTTGTGCTGCGGCTCCAGGTGTCTGCGGTGTGTATTGAAAGCAGCACCGAATGCATACCAATCATTAAAAAGTAACACAATAACCACATGTCTCTCTTGACAAGGTTAAAGTCTAGTCTGTTGATGGTGGTATTGTGCTCTTACAAAAGAGAGAGTGAAAACCTGAAGTACATATAAAAAAGTCACAAGTTTGCTAAACAATATGTAGAAGTATTGGGGGGGAAAATCAAGAGCAAAGAAACTTTTAGAAAAAATGAAAAATGTCAATATCTTGTGGAGGCTTCTTTAAAGACTCAAAAGATTCAAGTGCAGATATAAAAATTCAAAATCCTCTCTGCGCCGTCTCTCTCTTTCCTTTACATAATGAAAACTGCACAGCTACACAGTGTACAGAGAAGTATTTCTGTTCTGTGTGCTTGGCATTTTGATTGCCACACAAGTTCTTCTTTTTTCTCCAGAACTGATCGAAATGTTTTGAGCTATGTATATTTTTGGTTTGGCTCTGAAGAGAAGGAAACAGCACTTTTATAACACTTCAGTATGTCCATGCTGATGATTTATCATGTTTTTACTTACAGCCTTAAATCTTCCTCTTCAGGTTTAGTATTTTTGCCAACCTCACCTTACTGCAACTCAATCCTCAGAACTGACCAATATTTGCCTCTTTTGTCAAACAAATTCTTTTGGCCGTAGGTACAACTAGAGCCTGACTGAAATGGGATTTTTTGGACCAATGACAATACCAATAACAGACAGCAAGAAAATTCCAATATCTTATATATCAGTCGATATGATATATACTAGTACAGTGCCTGTTGTAAATGTACTGATCGAAGCCCTTTGTCTCATTTACCCAACTGCCCGTGCCCATTATGCATTTTTTGAAATCAACCCCATTGTTTGGGCATTCAAAGCAAAGAAGGAGTTTTGATGTCATCAGTTACGCACCTGCCAAGTTTGAAGTCAACCCGATGAATGGTTCTTGTGCTATTCTATATGCTAGGAATGTAATGAAGGCCGTATATCTTACATTTCAACAAACTTTATTTCAAACATCTGTGCAATGAACTGTAAAGGCTATTAGTTATTAAACAACGGACCTTCCTCTGCTGGAGAACTACATAATTACACCATTTTAAATCACTAGTCCAAGCATTTTTTCTGGCCTTAAAAACTGTAGTAATGTGGGCGTATACTGGAGAACATATATGTCGATACCAGTATATCTACAATATATCTACAAGGCAAATATCAGAAGGTATTATCGACAAACTGATATATCAGTTACACCCTGTGTGACACGAGGAAAGGAGGAAGTCAGCCATTGTAATCAAAAAATCAAAAAAGTCCACATGGATGAGGTGGGGTGGATGAATGGATCAAACAAATACAGGACTTTTGACCAGGAGACTGCTGCTGGAGCTGGTTTTTAAACCAGTCGTCTGTTATTTGGTTTAATATATATCAATGACAAACCAAACCAAACCAAACAAACAACGTCTTTTGTCAAACCTACCCAGTAGTTTAGTTGCAAAAATCTAACTAAACACTGCAACAGTTCCAGGGGTCGTGCAACGCTATGTAATTTATATGCAATATTGTCAATGACATATAGATCACCCTGAGACTACCCCAAGTCAAGGCGTACACACGAATGAGGAACAGAGCAGAGGAGAGACAGCTGAAGAGAAGGTAATGTTCCAGACAGGCTCAGGTGTTGACAGGTAGGGTGTTTTGGTGCCTTTAGCTGAGCGAGATCAGAGAATATTTGGATAAAACTGATGTTGTGTTGCCCTCATGAGATTTGCTGGAAGTGAAGTAATGTAGCCTTGGTGCCGTTAATTTGAAGTAAGCACGACACCAGATTCTGTTTAGAAAATAGCCTTTTAAGTGAAACATTGCTTTTCAACAAACAGTCACATGGTACCAAAGGAGGCAATTTGGCCTTGCGTGCTCTAAATATTTTGGCATGCAGGTAAGACATGAGTTATAATATTGTTTGGATCACTCTTGTCTTCCAGCAAGCAAAACATGAAGTAGCACAATTGTTCGCAGTAGCATTCAGTGCTGTAAAATAGCTAAAAGAGGGGAACACACAGAGGATGAAATTAGGGATGTGACAATATCAGATTTTGGCATCACGATTATTTTCAGAGGAATATCACTGTTTTACAATTTTCACAATTATCGAAATTATCCAGATTACATTAGCTGCATCTTCAGTGAAAGCTAGCAGGGCAATGCGCGCATGTGTACTTTGCTGGGCAGCGGTGTCATGCATGCAGGAATATGACCTGGGAATGCAGGTTGTTGTCCATGTAGACAGGTCTGTCTCTGGTCTGACCGAAGCTGGGGTGATCTCAGTGAACGGAACATTGTGTGCATGCAGCATGGTCACTGCCACTGTGGTAAAAATTAAAACATTCATCTGCTTCATGTGATTGCTGATATGTCTGTGTCTCTATTCATGCTCTTACAAAAGCATAATCTGTTTGTGGTTGGAAAATGAAATTCTTTTATGCAGGTTTTATATTACCTACAAGGACTGGAAAATTAAATGACAGGTGATAATAGGATATAATGAATTCTTAAGACCTTGTATGCCAAAATAACAAAGAGAAAGGCCAACAGAACGTCTGGATCTGAGTCTGGTATGGGATGAAGGCCCTGTACACGTGGTGCAGGAACTCTAAAATTTCTCTCATGTTGTTTTTCAAATGGTCATATAAATGGTCATAGGCCCTACTGTATGTTGCTTTCAGAATCATTGGCAGTTGAAATATTTGGTTATTTAGGAATGAGGACACATTGCTAATTATTCATGGCTATATATGCTAATTATTCATGGCTATGTCAAATTATATCTAAATATAATACACAGTAATATACCTGAGACCTCAAAGCATGACATGGAAGATGTTTCCCATGAGCCTTTCCTTCTTTTTTCCTTTTTACAGAGCGCATTTGCACAGCTGCATTAAAAGCAGCATTTACTCCCTTTTGTCCCTGGTAGTAGGCTTACAGCTGTGCCAGTTACATCAATAATGATCTCTTCCTCTATTTCTCGTTTACCACCTCCTTCTTGTTCTATACCCTCAAGCACCATTACCCTGCTAGCTTTTCAAAAACATTTTCAAAAAAACAACCCCGCAACTGGGATCGGTGAATGTGCAGAACAGGAGCATGTTTAATGCTCCCAGGAGGCTGCTTTCCCTGGCCTCATAATTAAGGAATTTAGAGCTCTGGAGACAGCTGGACTCACAAGAAACACTCCCAACATCCCCTTGTACTAAGCACCCTGGCCTCCAGTTCACATCTCTGGGGGTTTATTTATAGAGGAGAAAGGTTGTTGGTGTGTGTGTGCGTGTGTGTGTGTGTGTGTGTTGAGGATGGCAAAGAGAAGGCACCGAGGTCATTCTCGACTTACTTTCACTGACAGTAATTCGGTGATAAGTATTTGATGAAGCTGTTCTTTTTTATTGTGAGCCCACGGGTCCCAAAGTAATCAGGATGAATTTTGAATGGTTCCTCCAAGCTAAATGCTAAAGCTAAAAGTGCAAGGCATTTCACTTCTCTGGGTAATCTTATCAAAATCACTGGAGGTTTACGTTCTTGACAAATAGTTTCTCTGACAGCTTGGGAACAATGTTCATTACAAGAACAGAACTTATGACATTTTCCACTTTGTTCCGACATGTATTATTTGGAAACTTTTAAATTGCCCGCAGATATGCGTGAGTCTATGTTTTGTATCAGTCTCCTGATAGACCAGAGATCTATGCAAGGTGCTGCCATTCACTTCATGGAAGTTGAGTGGGTGCAAAAAAAAAGAACAGTTTTGCACTGTTGAAGCAATTTTATAGATGAGAAAGTAGGTTTACTTTCAAATGTACTGAATCCTACAAGTGAAAGCTAGCATGCCTTGGCAGCCGCTAATCTTTTTCCCACATTGAAACGAAGGGCTCTCTCTTCCACCTGGCCCAAAGGCGCCACAGAGTACAACCCAAGCGTAACTGTAGTTTTCATGCTCAGTGTCCACGTGGTCTCAATAGTAAATGTACTTGAGCTCATCTGTGCACCAATGGGAGTTTTGGTCTTAGAAAGAGATGTGGTCAGGTGCATTTTTTTGGCGTATTGCTATCTGGTGGCACCAGATAGCTTTTCGCTATTAAAAAAACCAAAAACATTTCTATGTCTGGCACAGTGTTGGCCTATTATTTGCGATTTGGATACATGCACACACGCATACATGGTCACAAGGCGTGTGCACACACTGGGATGCACATCAGAACTCCTCATAATGAGTTAAATAGCCCATCAGTGCATTACTGTATGCAGTGAAGCTTTTGCTTTCCTCGTCTCCTGACATCATTATACCTCTCTCAGCTTTGTGCCACTGTTCTGGTGAAGCCAGAAGACGAGGATACTCTCCTCCTGTGCCGGCCTCACCTCACGGAGCTTCATTAAATGACTGATGCTTCGGTAGATGATCTGCTCATGTGCTTTCACCTCGCTTGCGCAAAAGCGCTCATTTCTGTGACCGATTGTCTCCGCCATCTAAAAAGCAATGTGCCCTGTTCAGTGGCACCTGGCTCTTAAAGGGGATTTGGTCATACTGATTGGTTTATTCCTTGTTGTGCCCAAAACACACCTTTTAACTATTAAAGGACTAAATCCATCACCTTTGTGCCCTGCGTCTCACCTTGCACCCAGCTTATGCGATTATGAACCACAAATCGTCAAAATAGGGCCCTAAAACTCCATTTAAATAACAATCAAAGAGGGAACATTGGTCTAAACATTTTGCAAAGGCTTTTGCTGCCTTATTTTATTTTTTACATTTTTTTAATTAATTACATTTTTTTTGGGGGGGGG
>JAPZDX010000012.1:5158213-5168894 GCA_029783625.1 Naso annulatus | reverse complement strand
GGTTAAAAAAAAAAAAAAAAGACAAAGTTGACTTTGATATGACCTTCCATTGGAGAAGACAAAATGTAATGCCATGTAAGTTGTCCTTCCAGCAGAGAAAAGGTAATGCAGTGCTACATAAGACGCCCTTAGAAAATATGCAATACAGTGATGCCCCTCAAAGGAAAAAACAATGACAAAGCACACTCTGGGATGCCCTGTCAGTGAGAAAACTTGACACAGTACAATTATAGTGCAAATAATTATGTAATGCAGTGCAATATATTGTAATCCTTCATTGGAGAAAATGCAGTGCATTGCTGTATAGTATAACATTTCATTGTAGAAACAGCGGTGCAGTGCTATAGTATAATCTTTCATTGGGGAAAATGCAATGCAGTGCTCTATACCTTTCATTCCTTTCATTGGAGAAAACATAAAGCAGTGGTATACAGAGTAAAACACTTTTAAAACTTGACAGCAACAAAGTAAAACCTACAAAAGTCATCTTGGGTCTTCTTTTCAATGTTTGGTTTGGACATCAAAGTTCCGTTAGTCAGTAATATTTCACAGTTCATACGACAATCATATTTATATCAGATGAATGTTATATCTGCTTTTACACCTTGTAAGAGTTTAAAACTCGTCCACAGAAACTTTTTAATAGAGCCCACTGAAATAATTCTCTACTGCCATTGCACTGCTTTGCCATTATGTTCCACAGAGAGTATTCCCAGTTGTTTTCTTTCCTTAATGGGATGCCTCACACACGCCTTGTCTTAGATGACACCACATGCTGCTCTGTCCTCCCTGCCTACACTGTTGATTCATTGGCTGGTGGATTGAGAGGCTTCACTTGCAATTTGGGAAAATAATGTAATCTCAGGATGGGCTGAATTGTTGAACTCTCTCTGAGATTACTCTCTCCTGCCTGCCTCAGTGATTACTGATCACAGGCAAAAGAAAGAAGCGAAAGTCTTTCCTCTATTGTATTCTTCTATTTTCATTCTCAGCTCATTCGTCTAGCAAGAGTTATTTTCGATAGGTTTTGAGAATTGGCACTTTCTCTTCTACTACCCTTACTTATTTTTATTGCTTGTGGTGTGGCAGCATTTTTGAGTGCAAGAGCATGTGTTTCTCTTTCAGTTTTTTTATCCATTTGCTTGGATGGACTCGCAATTAACTCATTTGTGAGTTTGTATTATTGCAGCAAACACAAAGACAAACTGATTCAGTGTGAACAGAATTATGTTTGTCATACAACTTGCAAACAGTTTGTTTTTTTTTAGTTATTAGACTAACTACTCATTATCTGTGCAACATTGCAGGCACTACAGTAGAGTTGGGAGGTGGATGTCAGTTTATATCATGCAATACATACAGAAATTGTAGTGTGTACAATTCTTTGCTAAGTTGGCTGAACTGAACCTTTAGTATGTTGTGCAACGATTTTGAGATAGCAACAAGAATATTTTAAAAACATTTTTTATTCCTCATAGCAGACAAACTGACTTGCATGTATGCATACTGGTGGGTACACTTTTTTATCAGCTGTCATGAAATTGCATTCTACTCATATCTTACAATCAGCCATGTGTGATTCACACAGACCCTCCAAAGGCTGTACAAAGGGATCGGGACAGGCATTGTTAAGGGTAGTCTTATAGCATTGTCCATTTTTCACAATAATCTTCACCAATCTTTTCTTATCTCTTTTTGAGTTACAGCTGCTGAAACTGGAGCAGTGTGCGATGCACTTGGGAGAAAAAGTCTCTGACAGTAATACGTGGAAATGATGTGTATGAAGATGTTGTCAGAGGTGTGTGTGAAGGAGTTAGTTTGAGTTTTGGATAGGAGAGTAAAAAACGACTCATCAAGATATCTGGAAGAGTCTTTCCAAAAGTTAATGGTCCAATTAAAATGTCCGTCCTGGTGATAAATTCCTTTGAAGCCAGGCTCTGAACTCCAAATAGCAGAGGCTCTTCTTTAGCAGGAAGAGAGGGTGCACATCACCATTCACGCCCACTGTTAAACGATCTCATCTGTTGAGACTTCCTGTGATGAATGGTGAGAGTAAAGGAGGGATGAGAGGGGAGTGGAGGCTGAATGGCTGTCTTGCATCAATGTAGACCAAAGAGAGAAGAGAAAGTGTGGCCATTACTATTTCTGACATGGTGAGATGAATGTCACCCTTATTTGCCATCAGATTAGGGAAGCCAGGCGAGGTGTAGCTCTCAGCCAGTACATCACATGGGCGTAATTAAATGAGTGAGAGCACTGACTGCTCCTTTGAGCCCAATGTTGGAGCCTGAACAAAAAAAATCTTAACACAGGTAAAACAATGTGCACTCACAAGGAAGGAAAGAAATCTAGTGCCATAAGTGGAACTAGAAAGAATGCCGTGAGCTACAGCCCTGCCAAGGCTGCACAATTCTAGGTACTATCCAGATCATACTAAAAAGATATTATCTTATCATTGTGAATACATCTTTATGCATTTAAAATTCTTTACATTAGGTAAAGTAATTCATAGAAGTAAAAAATAAAAATAAAATAAAATAAATAAAAAATACTGCTTTGATTAATCCATACCTTGGTGGCAAGGTGGCTTAATGGTTGGCACTGGAGCCTCATAGCAAGAAGGTCCTGGGTTCGATTCCTGGCTGGGGCAGGATGTAGAGTTTTCATGTTCTCCCCACGTTCAGGTGGGTTTCCTCCAGATGCCCCAGTTTCCCCCACTGTCAAGACACATATGTTAGGTGTATTATTTCGGTACCCTTGACAGAGGTACTGGCTAAGATCTGGAGTTGGTTCCTGGGCGCTGTGCTGTGGCTGCCTACTGCTCCTCAAGAATGAGTATAATGCAGAGAATAGATTTCACTGTACACTGTATATGTGTCCAATACCAATACCTTTACCTTTAACTTTACATTTCTAAACATAAAGTTATTATTTGGACAATAACCAAACATGTTTTCAACTGCTGCCTTCTGTGAAAAAAAAAAATGTCGAGAGAAAGAAGAGTTGTGTTCCACCTTTTTCATTCTGTCATCATCACGTTATTCTAAAATTTAAAAAATAGATTTCTACATTTGTGAATCACAGTGCATCTAAAAGCCATGTTTTCCACCACTCCAAGAGGCTGCCTGACTTTCCTGTTTCATTCATCTTGTTCATACTTATTCTCTTTATCCAGGATCTGTCTCTGATGTACGATAACCACACACTTCTGTAGTGGAGGACCTTTGTCCAAAGCCATGAGATGGGGTTCTTGAAATTATTGTTTCTGCAGTTTGTACTAGGCCCTAGTAATCCCAACAGTGATCTGAAGCGTGAAGGTCCTACAGAGGTTGGAGGAAGAGGGGAGAAGGGTTGGACTCCAGGTAAAACTGAGAGGGCTCTGCGATTGAGTCTTTGGAAAACGGCATTGGTCATATCTGGTGAGCCTTTGCCCAGCTTGGCTTATTGCTTCTTTGTCCTGGCAGTTCAGGGTTACCATTGCCAGATACCCTTGCCAGCGATCTATCCTGTGTGATCTATTCCCTTAGGGCTGATAGCAACTTATTTGTGCACTGGGGCAAGTCCTTTGCACTTGCGCCGTTCTCTCTTGCAAGATGAGGATCTGTGCTGGCTCTGTACAGTCTGTGCTCAATGATCTGTTTCTGTGTGAGAAATGTTTGATTTCTCTCTTTGCTTTTAAATTAAGTAGAGGGTGACTTCAGAAGTTGTCTGTAATGTACTCTCTGTATCCTCTGACATAAAAATCACACAGTAGCCTAAAACGTTCTTCATTTAAGAGGAAAAGGGGTGACACAATGTGTCTGAATTGAGCTTTTCATTTAATGTGTATGAGACTTGAGACAGTCATGCGAACTCTTTATAGCCCATTGTGACAGCGTCCATTTTAGCTGTATTTGTCACACTGGATGGCTGATTAAGCATTGAGCACAGCAGTGTGAGGACATACAGACCCATGTTTCCTCTGGTTCCTTTCACTCAGCCACATACTGGGCAGCACGGGATTCCTGCTCTTATTTGTGCACAATGAGTTCTGCCTTGCATGTTTTCCAGGATCTTCAGGCTTTATGTTATATCTGCCTGTAGTCCAGCCTCAACGATCATTCCAGTGGTTTAAATCCCCAGCAACTAGATATTATTTTGTGTAGCAATCCTGGTATATACAATAGATTTGTGCAGCCAGAGCATCAATCTGTTAAATTAAGGTTTAATAGGTAGTTAAAAAAGGAGAGATCAGTTGGAAGTGTGTAACAATATTTATTGGTTACTTTGTTAGGATAGAGCATCAAGAATCAGCAGAAATCCCCCCAGAGAGGAAAAGAGGTAGAACTTAGAATGTAAGATAAAAGGCAAGAGACCTCACAGGTGATAGTTGTGATGACTAGACAATTAATTGGAGCCTTGCTGATACAGCTGAATGGAATTGACCCATCATCAATATCATTAGGTTAACTCCTGCTTGTACTGTTGTGCTGTGAGATCAGGATTAAGCCAATTGACCGATGGTCAGTGAGGATTCCCATGTACTGAGGCATCAACAAGAACCCTTCTTGGACCCAATTTGAACAAATTAAGCACTTACTGGCATGTCATTTTTAAAATTTTAATCATTTAAGTTATCTGTGACATGGCAGATGCTGTCTTTCATCAGCTATTTATTCGCCAGTGGATTGATATAACATCTGCTATGTTTTGGTTTTTCAGTAAAGGACCCACAGAGCTGAGCTGAGCTGACTTAATCAGAACATGTGGACTGAGAATGAGGGTTGAAATGAAAATGGTTTTTATTGTACACTGAGTTTGAATGCTGATCTGGGTGGCTGACTCTGAGGCAGCAAGCAGGTGGGAATGCTGTTGACTGGCGTGGAGAAGGGAGAAATGCTCACATGAAAAATGGTTTGGTATGGATGACTGACGAGCAGGAGGCAGGTGTGTGGAATGGTGGCACAGTATGGTGAAGACATGAGTTAAACTAGTGAACAGCAATCCTGTGCACATGGAAACATGGGTTAATGCAGGAAAACACTAGAGCAACAGTAGGGAATCAAACATTGAGAAGCTGCACAGCTAGCAAGTTGAGAGTTTGCTGACAGAGTAAATACCATGAAAGGTGGCGTAACAGTTTGGCAACAAGTGGAGGTGAAGGTCAGGTTTATATACGGCAGTTGATGAGCAGATGAGTCGCAGGTGTGGAGCTAATTTAGCAGGTGAGGTCACGTAGCCAAGGATGATGTTTTCATCACTTTAAAAATGGTGACCACTGAACTCATTTTTTATTATGGGGAAGAGAGAGTGGTTTGAGGGTGCCTAATCTTGCGAATAGGGCAAATATTGGATGACGTCAGATATGCATCCCTGAATGATTGCACCAAGGCCAGCGGTGTCCTCAGGGCTAAATTTCAAATACTTGTTATAAACAAGCAAAAATAAATAAATAAATAAATTTAAAAAATACACACACCCACACACACACACAGAAAAAAGCAATTGACTTCATCAACTAAACACTTAAAGAGAATAAACAGCATGTGCATGTAAGGAGAGCTGTGTGACTCATAACCTTTCACTCCTGGTCAGAAACGTATCAGTCACCACTCGTAGCTGTCATCTAAAAAACTCCCCACACTTAACTTATTGTTCAGGTTTCCAGCTGCAAGACTGCTGGTATTAGTCATCCTGTTTTGTAGAAACTGGTAGGTTTTCTGGAATTCACAAATTCACAGTACCCGTAATAAATACAGATATGTACCTTGATGTTTCATAATTTCTGTACTATGTATATGCAAGTAAATGACTGCTTCAAACCAACAACACAAATGTGTTTGTCATTTATTTAGTTAGGGGTCCTATTGTTATTGTAAGGATTCTTTTTTATTATTATTCTACGCTCAAAGTATCTGGATCTCCTAAACCCTATGGTGAAAAATGACACAACTTGGCAGATCTGTCCAACAACTCAGCTGCTACTCAGCTACTCAAATCACGCCAATCAACCTTAAGGGGTCGCTGTTCCCCTTTAACACAATATCACCAATCATGGCCTACAGCTACGAAATTCAGTAGGCACATATAGAATGTCCAGATGTAACAAAACGTCTCTTGGCTCCATGACCTAAACCCAACAGGAAGTCAGCCATTTTGATTTTAATGTTCCAGTTCAGCTATTCCCAGGGCTCGTACAAAACAATTAAACTCCTAAACCATTCGTACGATCGGGTTCATATTTGGTCAGCATGTACAACAGATGATGCCGATTAGACATGGTGTTTTGGTGACTTTTTGTTTGATGGTGAGACTGTGGTGATGTGGCAAAGTTCAATGTGTCGCTATAGCCACAGGAAGTTACCCTAACTTTCTCTATCTCTGAAACCGTTAGGCCCAAAATAATGAGACCTCACATGCATGTCCAACATCTAAGCTTCCACTCAGGCTGCAAAATTTACGCCAATCAACCAAAAGTGATGCTATTTCCCCTTAACACCAAATTATCAAGTTTGGCCTACAGCTATGAAATTATATAGGCATATGTATGCTGCCAAGACCTACAAAAATGTCTCTTGCCACTACGTTCTGCTTGGACCCCGTAATTGCTGCTTGCGGCTATATTTAATTCTTACTTTGTTTAACAAAAAACAACTATTATCAAAGTAAAGTTATTAAAATAACTATCTGAAGCATCTTACTAGTGCTAAATGTTAAAGTTGTTGTGTATTCTTGATGCCAAACCAGCCAACCTGAGATCCCAGATGTGTATCCAAATCAAACTGTGTTCAGTCTGCTTTTGTCCAGGCTGGGTATTAGTAAAAAGTAATTTCCTTTGCTCAGTCATGGCTCCACAGCGCCTGTGTGCCTGTGAGTTTTTCTATGTGTGTGTGTGTGTGTGTTTTTCTCTCTGCAGCTGTCAAACTATATCCAGGCTTTTTCTCCCAGACGACTGAAGAGCATGACCTTAAGCCCTGAGGTGGTTATACAACACACAACTACAAATGTGAGGTAATTTGTTACTAACAATATCCAAGTATTTTGTTCTGCATTAATTTTGTAGCTTAGTGCTTAGCCAAGGGCTTTCTTACCATACCAGTCATTAAACAAATTAAAACAGTGCACAACAAATACACGCATGGAATTAGAAAGTGTCTATTTACAGTATTTAACCTTGCATGGCACAAATCAGAAACTGCTGAAACAGCAGATTTTTCTCTCTGAATGCAACTTCAGCTTCAACATATTTTCGCCACCCCAAAAGAGATATACAGTATTTCATTGACACATGATACGCACTTGGAATCAGGCATAAATAAATTAAAATGCGATACCCTGGGGCTAAAAATGTGAGGTTGACTTTCATGATTGTACAAGTGACCACCATATACACCAAAATGCAGCTGCAGTTCAGTTAAATATCCTATTTAAATGCATGGGCTGCAGCAGATGGAAATGGTATAGAGTTGAGTTGAGGTATGCAGAAATGAGAGGATCTCGGCTGAGCTGAGAATCTGAAAACAGGTTTGACTCACGGATAACTTCACGTCGGATAACTTCATTTTCCTTGACAATTGCTCCTCCTTTTGTCACCTGTTAGTGAATTTGAAATGAAACAACTGCTCTCTCCTCTGAGGTCACCATCTTGCAGGGGAGGGAAAAGATCTATAAATATTTGTTATTACATTCCATAAAGACTTCACAAGTAGAATACCTGAAAGGGAGAAAGATGCCCAGCCACGTCAAGTGTAATTAGATCTGAGTGTTAGATTGTTGATAATTTTGCCAGCAGACATCAAAGTGCTAATTACACTCGCTCTTATTTAGCCACGGTGCAATTCATTGACCTGACTCTGTCTCTACAATCCTTTTGCTTTTTCATCACATTGTTTGATGTTAAATGGTTACAGAGCAACATTAGAGAGCAGGTCAATAGCATTAAGAATGACTAATTAAAGCAATAAAGTATTGCTTGCTTTTGGCACTAAGCAGTTCTCTGCAGGACTTTAGTGAACATGCATTTGACCTACTTGTCAAAATGGCCTTGAGGCTATAAATGACTGCAGTTAATTAGCTGAACATGACTTATGGTACATAAAACAGACGACGCTCTAAATTTGAGAAACTTGTAGAACAGGGGTGTACATAATATTGCCAGTTATGGTTCCACCTGCCTGAGAGGGGCTAACCTTACATTTTGAAATGCTCTTGTCATGACTGTGCTTCTCCTCCTCCTGTCACATTGCTGCGTCTTAAATCAAAGACGCAGCAATATCGCTACCTTGGAGCCTTGCATCCGCTCTAACACGGTGTCTTAGCACAACAAAGATGGAGCAGTTTAGAGACGATTGAGTCCTCATTTTATTTTGAAGACTCATGGCATGGCATCTCATTGTGGTCAGGTACAGACAGAGGGGTTTGAAGGTGCAGGCATGGACACCCTTTGCGATTGGTCGCACCACAGTCATGTGATTATTTCATGTAACGAAACAAACCTGTATGTATCACGCATGTATATGTGAGCCTCAATGACCTGGCATGATTTCAACGTGGATAACAAATTACAGGCGTTGTTGACCTTGTTGTCTCTGCTAGCAGCTGTTATGCAGTTAAATTCTGCATTTTATCATCATGCTACTAGGCCTGGGCGATAAACGATAGCGAAATCTGTCAGCGATAGACATATCATCAGTACAATTAAAAAATAGGTTGATAGAACATTCAGTAGTTAAAATTCACGGCTACATTAAAAAAAAGATCACTTCTCTGCACTAGGTCATAAACGGCCTATAATGTCCCTTAATGATGGAGTGTGCTGTGAGTGACACACAAACAGCCAATCATTCAACAGACAAACCCTGAAGGTGCGCCCTCCTCTGCTCAATGACAGCCTATCAGGTCCCTCGACAATTGGGAAAGCTAAATATTTTTGACATGGATTTACTACATAAAACAGCTGATGCCTGTACACCTGCCTGCAGTTGACTCTCAAATTTTAGGAAAGTGCACAGGCAGCCCTTAGAAGAGATATAAACTTTGCGCTGATAGAAGTCTCTATATGGTCTCCCATTTTAGAAGACATAAACATAACAAAAACACTTTTTTGAATGGAAGGGATCTTTAAACAACCATTAATTCTTGCTCCTTTCTGAAATATTATCTGGTCTTTCCCTTGCCACCACTGATGGGAGACCAAATGAAACGCATCGTTATCTTTAATAAAGAGATAAATTTCTCTTGGCTTAAAACTGTTGGCATGGCAAACGTACATAACTTGACAAACACAGAGTAAGACCTAAACGTTCTGAGTCATTTTAATGCAAATATGTGACATATTGTGCTTTTAACTGCTTTTCCTGCAGCTTAAAACAGGTCACAAGGATTAAACAAAAGCCTCTCTGTACCAGTGCCCTGACAGAATAACTTCTTTGTTGAGGCATTTTGATATTCATGAATATGCTCGCTCACTGTGGCATTACAATTATAATTACATATGTCTAATCCTCATTATCTGTTGCTTTAAGTCTCTGTCCATGAGTTCTTTTGAACATAGGCTCGAACAAAGCCTCAAAATGCATTACCAAAGGTGAATTATGATGTAGGTGTTTGGTGGTGATGCATATTAGATTCATATTTGCATTTCAACTTTCTCCAAAAGCACAAAGCAAATGCATCATGGCGGATGCTGGGGGAGCTCGCAGGCCAGTAATGTGATTGTCTGTTAGACTTCATCTGTTTTGGCTTTTTCCTATTTGAACTGTGTAATGTAATGTGTAAAAAAACAAAGCTAGTCTGAAATGATAATTGTATTCCTTACTTGAAAATACTGCACTATTTGGTACAAGAAGTGAAAGACAGTTATCTTTTTTTTGTCTTTTTTGTCTTTCTCTCTTTCATCCTTTTTTAGTTCTTTCATTCTTTTGGCATAAACAATAGAAAACAATTAAAAACATCGTCTCTCAGTATGAGGGGGGGATTTTTTAAAGGTATTTTGAGGAATTTTTCAGAATGTTTTTGTAGAGTCAAAATAAAATAACTTTTTTACTGTAACAACAAATACTATTTGGACGTTTTAAAGTCCCTCTGAGGAACTTTCATTTTTTGTGTTGATTGTAGCGCCTCATGTGGACAAAAGCGGTACTGCTTACTGTCATAAAGATCTTGTCTAGTTTGAGTCGGAAGTGAGTGAAAGAAACACATCACTTATTTTCACAAAACTAGTTTGACCATAAACACAAAATATTGTAACTATCTCAATAAAATCTCTTCCTGCCTCCAACCATAAATTGCAAAAAAAGAAAACAGCAGACTGATCATGCTTGTAAACAACCAATCGCCTCTTCCGGTCTGTGTGCCATAAAGCGTTTCAGTTGCATTTTAGCTGACTGAGCGGACCGGGCAAAGGCATTGTCAAAGACGAAATAGTAATCTCCCATGGTCTCGTTTGCTGATGTAGATAAGATGAGAGGTGTCAGTATTACATTTCGACTGATTCTTAACCAGATAAAAGTTCCTCTTCAGGGCTTTATTGAAATTCCTCAGCAGTTTTACCTCAAGATATAGAAAGAAGACACGAGTAGAACATCTAGGTCATTTTTATTTATCCTTCTTTCATTAATTCACGGATAACTGCTTTTAATCAAAATGTTTACATTCTTATACTCACTGTGGTGGCGAACTTGACATTCTCTACAATGCTTCT
>JAPZDX010000012.1:5078704-5091644 GCA_029783625.1 Naso annulatus | reverse complement strand
CTCATAGATAATGCTATTTTGGGGAAAATGGGCGGGGATTTATGTAACCCATATGGCCGATGTTGACGAAGGACAATGACATGCAGTAACACTGACATGGATATTTAAGCATGTGGTTATTTCTCCAAAAAAAAAAAGCACAAACAAAACAAATAAAAAAGGAAAAAAAGGCTCAAAGATAGAAGGCTGATTAAAGGAAGCTAAGTGACTTTGTGTTAATATGAATGCATTAATGTAACATACAAATCTTAGCAACACAGGAGGTTCAGGACTGTGTTGACTGTATCATGTTTCATAGTAAACCAATTACTGTGCCTGTCTTTCCAGTCCGTTCAGTGTTCATTTGGATCAAAACATTTGCAGATAACAGAACTGATTAAATCATGACACGACGAGGTCAGCAGAAGCCCCCTCATTCGCACATTCATTTGTTGCTCAACTCTTGCTTTTCTGTGAATAAACTCTAAATGTGCCTCCTAATTTTGTAATTTACAGAGTCCCTGACACACGGGGCATATTTTTGCATCATTCCCCTGGCTTCTATCTTTTAAGAGCACAATGGTAAAAGAGAGTTTCAGGCACACAGTCTTAATGAGTAGCTTGAAATAAATGCAATGAGCCTTATCATGGCAACACATGCAGCCCCTGCGGTCCAAGGCGTGACAAGAGTTGGTTTGGGCATCATCTTGGAACTCATATCACTGTCAATGCACGAGCTGCATGAGCCTGGGCAATTAGCAAGTGAGAGCAAGTGAGTAAAGATGAGAATGCACTCCCTGCCCCAACGCGAGTACACCGGCGGGCAGGGATTACCACCTGTTTGTGTGCCCTTGCCAGTGGGTCTTCCTTTGTTTGAAATTAGGGAAAAGGAAGGAAGACTTTGATGTGTTTTTTACTCTTTTAATTGACTCCTCAGCAGAGGGTGCCTGCTCCGCCTGGGAAAGGATATGCAATGCATCTCTTCAGTTTTCAAGTGGAGCCATCAAAAAAAAAAAAAAGAAAAAAAAAGAAGAAGTAATAACCATAATTAAAAAGGCAAATTTCACCTTCAATAACCCACTGCAATTCAAATGAGTTGACAAGTTTGTAAAGAAAAAACACGGTACCAACTGTAGCGTATATGCCGAATAATTATCACATTAATCATTATCAAGCGTGGTGGCTCTACAAGGGACGTCCAGCTAATCAATGGCTGACATGTTGTAATTGTTGGATGCCATCTTGCTTACCATATGTTCTAAACCACCTGGAAGGCATTCTGGGAAACTGCATAATAGCCTCATTTTACTGGGATGCACCGGGATTTCAATGAGTGCCTGAAAATGCGATTAAATTATTGATTTAAAGGTGGAGTCAGCTGCATTTTCCTAAGAAAACAAATTATGGCTAATTTAAAATTAATCTGGCTCAGCCATCACATATGGGCCACTGGACAAGTGTGGTGGTGACTTTGTCTGCAGAGCCCCGCCTTCTGCCCGATGTTTTGCTTTAGTCGAGATTTTTCTGAGCGATTAGTGGGTGCATTTCCTCCAGCAAATGACACCAGGTGGCACGGTGGAGTAGTGGTTAGCACTGTCACCTTAATAAGGTCTTGGGCTTGATTCTCGGCCGGGGCAGGGATGTTCTATATGGAGTTTGCATGTTCTCCCCGTTTTTGCGTGGGTTTCCTCCAGGTGCTCCGGTTTCCCCCACCATCTAAACAATGTATATAGGTGTACCTTCAGTCAGCACCCTTGACCGAGGTATCGGCTAAGAATCTGGAGTGCTGCGCTGTGGCTGCCCACTGCTCCTCAGGGATGGGTTGAATGCAGAGAACAAACTTCACTGTATGCTGTATATGTGACCAAAAGTACCTTTTACCTTTAAGTGAGGTTGGGAGTGAATAAAACAAAGTGACTGGACGCCATTCAGACCAGATAAAACTGCAGATGGAGACATAGTGGCAAAAAAAGAGGAAATGTAGCCTTGGTGAGGTCAAACAGCAAGCAGATAAAGCTTGTTCAGAATGAGCTTGAATCTCAGTTTGGCTTTTTGTGCTGAAGAAGAGGCTGGGGATGAAGAGCAACGTGAAGTTGACCTGCTCTCTGTTGGACAGGTAGGTACCAAACACTGGCTGTTAGCTTGCTGAACTATCGACTTTTCCATTAAAATGAATGTAATATTCCACCATAGCTTGCTGCATGGGTGCAAGTAGTATAAGTACAGACTACGATACTTCTGATGACGTTGAGCTCGGGAGGAGGGGCCTAATTTAAATGTTGTTTTTACAAGCTGCAGCGAACAAATGCTGCTGACTCTACCTTTAACATTTCTATGACAACTATGCTTTTACCTACAAATCAATTTACTGCAAAACAGGATTCTTCAAATATTTGATGACGAACAAACATGTTTTATGCTCTTCAGGAAGCGTCAAATACAGGATAAGCACAAGCCGCAACTGCTGCCTTCAACCAACCACCTGGTGTTTTGTTGCTGAATCCAGCATTGCTTCAAGAGATGCGGCGGTCAGTGAAGCTTGACAGCAATAATGTGCCCTTTCCACTCAACTCAGCAGTGTCACACTAACAGCAACATCACTTCTATAGTCCTCCACCAGCAGTAGGAAATAACAGCAGAGCCAAAGCCGCAAAGACTACAGCTGGCCTGAACAGCTCATTAGTCCTTCATTACGCTCAGTGACAAGGTGTCTTTGTCCTTTGCTGGGCACGAAGTCCACATCTCCGCTTGGAGCTGAGCTATGGTGAAGGAGTGGAGTGGACATGTGAGTGATAAGAGAAAGCAGGAGGAGAAAGAAATAGTAATGGAACGAGGAAGTAACAAGGCCCACCAGTCAGAATTGATCAAAGCCTGTATGTTGGGAACACAGGAGCGACTCAGGCCTCTACAAAGTGTTCAAGATTGTGATGTTTTGAAATAACACAGAGATTTGCCCTTAAAACTCAGAGACAAAGCTGGAAGCTGAGTCTGAAGTCAGGACACAAATGCCGGTAGGTTTAAACAACATTAATTGAAAATCAAACAAAATAAAAATCTGCATTATCATCACTTTAAAGTCAGCCCTCTATGACTATCCATAAAATAAAATATAATTTGGATAATCGAGGTTTTTCTTATTTTCTCCCCAGTTAAAGCTGCAGTTGGTAATTTTAGGGTAAACTTCAGAGGAGGAGGCAAAGTGTGTGCACATCCCAGGAAATATCCAGGTGCAGGACAAAACCTGAAAACTCAGAAAAGGGAACAGAAGTCTGCACACTGTTTAGCTCCAAAAGAATAACTTTTTATTTAGGCAATGTTTCATCCAGTAGATTGAAACGTTGCCAAAATAAAAATGTATTCTTTGTAGGGATTTGCACAGAGTTTGAAAAATGGTTCGGGGTTGATTGACATTCCAGATCTAGAGTGAAAAGACAATAGATCATTGCATTGAACTTTAGTGCCGATATTCAGGATAAACTAAAGAAACTGATCCTCTAACTTTCCATCTAAAACCACCAAATAACACTAAGACCTGGATTTCACTAGCCACTGCCTAACTTGTTTGTAGCTTTTTTTGGCTAACCAGAAGACAGTCCAATAGCAACCAGCTGAATGAGGTATATCGCCCCCTACTGTAGCACAGTCTGACAATAAATTGATTCTCCCTCAGCGTTTGTTTACTGGGACAATTACTTTAGTCCAATTAAATGACCTAATTGAGCTGTAAATGTGCTCGACTTAACTGTGCATGTAAACGTACTACTGAGTGAGTCTCTGTACAGCCTCACATAGCTGTTATCTGTCAGTCTCGCTTCTAAGTTATTTCATTTCTTAAAAGCTCTGTGGTAAAATCTAACAAAGAAAACTCTCAAAGGTATCATTTTGAGGCTTTGTGTGCTTGTTACCAAATATCTGCATCTTAACGCTGATGAGACAGCTCCAAATCTTCATATTTCTTCAGCAATATTTGTCTCTGTCTTCCCTTGCAGCCATTCTGTTGTTAAGGTTTTGTCAGCAGGATGATTTCCATGTTTCCCCACTGGGTTGGAGTTTACATAATCAAATTGTACAAAGCTCAGAGTACACACAAATTCTTAAATTGTGATGATCTTTTTGGTTTTGGAAACAGACTGAGAGGGTTATATTTAAATAATAATGTGCCAAAAAGGAGACTAAAATAAGCTGCCGGGTGCGAGGATCAGCGGCATCAATCAAGACAGGCCGAGTCCTGCGAAGTCATGGATAAATGATTCAAAAGGGAAGTAAATCTGACAAAGTGGTGAACATCACTAAACGAAAACAATGGAAAGAAGCAAAGTGAATAATGCTCCATGACCCTCTAGCCTCGCTCCAAGTCATATCTCTTGCCAGAGGTGCCAAGTATGCTTCTCCAGATCCTGGATATGCACCACAGCCCCTGTGAAGTCCGTCCTCTTGGGTGCACATTAGTGAGGAAGACAAGGTTAGCAAAGAAGTAACCAGAGCTGACCTGTTAAGCTCTGCGGGAGATACGCTGAACCAGAACTGTGCCTCTGCTGCGTGGCCATTCAGCTGATTAAGCTTGTGTCTCTGGAGGACTGGGCAATGGAGTAAGAGGTGAAGGAATAAAGGGAGACATCTCGAGCTCAGCTCACTCCTAATTATGAGGATCTCGAGGCAAACCGAAGAAGCAGCTGTCTCTGTGGTGATCCAGATTTTTGTCAGCTGATTTTTCTCATTTGTTGAAACTTTTAAGAAAAAAAAAAAGTAAAGAAAGCCCTGAGGCACTCAGATAGATATTTAATTAAAAAGCCTTTAATTCATCAGGGTTACAAAATCATAAAACTCATGCCAACATGTTTCAGCCATGCAGGCCTTCTTCAGGGCAGGTACAAAATGGCTGTCAAGCTACTTCCTGTAAAGATATGCATCCAGTCGCATGATCAGTGGCAATCACATGATGAAGTAAAAAGTTTAACTATTTAAACACAGTAAATTACATATGTACACGATACCAAGACAAATCAAAAACAACAACAACAGCAAGCAGTTTTTTAAAATGGGCAGAATTTGCAAAAAGGAAAACTTTTGCAACTAGAGGAAAGGAGACAAATCAAGTTCCCCTTTTCTGATAATTTTAAATGACTGCCTGCTGGTTTTCTTGTTTTTGTTGTAAATACAGAATCATTTTACTTCATCATGTAATTGCTACTGATCCTGTGACTGGATCTAAATCTTTAAGGGAGTAACTTGACAGCCATTTTGTACCTGCCATGAAGAAGGCCTGCATGGCTGAAACATGTTGACATGTTTTTTTATGATTCTGTAGTCCTGATGAATTAAAGGCTTTTTATTTAATACCCATCGGAGTGCCTCGCACCTCTTCAATTATGTCAAGTTGGATCCCCACGCTGAAGAGCACCAGAGGGACACATTTTTCAACATATTTCCATACCCCTGCAGCACTCCATGCACTTGCTTTTGACAATACGTATACTTGTCCTTAATATTATTACTGATTCTTTTTGCTACTTTAGTGCACAATGTTTATGTGCATATTATATTAGCATGAGGTCAACAAAAACAACTGTATTTGCGAATGAAATAGGTGCATTTGCCACTTTCTTAATTCTGCTCTTTCTGGAAATGTAACTCATTTGCATCGAAAATGGACAAAATAATTTAGATTTTGTGGGCAAAAATCCCACACGTGCATTTTGTTTATTGTTGATGTTTTAGTTTGTTTGGTTGTTCAAATTTAGCATTGTATTTTGCATGTTATCAACTTTTATTTATCCAGGGAAGATTTGCTTCACACATGCTCCTTTCCGACAAAAACCCCTTCACCCTTTTACACAGCCATGCACACTCACATTTGGGAGCTGTAATTAAATGCTAATGGTTTGCAGTTGCTCATCTGAATACTATATTAACATTTCCCAGGAGAGTTTGTTTTCTGTCATTCATTATTGTCTGCCGCAGCCAGAGAAGTGGCCCCTGTGTGCCGCTCTAATGACACGCAGTACAGATGAACACCTCAGAGGATGACAACACAAAACAGAAAGCGTGACAGAGACAACACCCAGAATTATTTTCTCGAGATAATTCCTGCACAATAACTCGGAGCTCTACAGCAAAATGCTTATTTGTGTGTGAGAGCTCCACAGAAACACTGTTTGACTCTACAAAGGTTTTGATTCGTTGTCCATGCAGCAGCCCTGAGCCGTAAATCTAGATGACATCACAGATTAGGATGCCGGCTCTCTGCGGCTATGTGCATAAATCTTTTCAGAAAATGAAAGGGAATTTTTTTTTTTTATCTCAAATGCTACAAAAAGACACACTGAACAAATATAAAAACACCTTGTCTAGCAGTTGTCCTTTTAACTCATGTCTTTAGGTCCTCAGACTGTGTTTTAGTGAGGCTGCTTGTATTATCAGATGGCGAGGTAGGCGGAGTTAACCTTGCAAGCAGGATGAAAGAAACATAAATTTACTTGAAGCTCATTCTTTATCTGGCCATGCAATCATCTCAGAAGGGGCTTTTGCATTGCTGAATATTAGATTTTTTTTTTTTTAAATTGCTAATATTTTGTGAAAAAGAACAAAAAAAACATAAACTTACACAACAGAAGCATTCTTTTTTTTAATTTGACAACAGTTTAAATGTAAGACATTATATTTAAAGTTCCTTCCATTCAAAAATGTTACGCGTGTGTCACCTAGAACTGTGTTTTTTTAAAGTGGGGTGTCACCTGAGGGCACTGAGGGGGTCACAGAAACTTGGAAGAAAGAATGGCGGAATGGAACTAAAATAAAAATCAATGAATAATCTTATTTGTGACAGTACAGTTTTGAAACATATTTAATTACTGTGTATGGAAAGCTATGTGTTCTTTTTTTATGCCAATCTTTCAAAAAAAAAAAAAAACAACACACACACCAATCAAGCCAATCAGAATCAAGCAGCTGCTTTGACTGACACTGATATATCAGAAAGTCGCTGTGCCCCTGGAAGCCGCCTCCCTCAAACTACAACGGAAAATTTTTGAAAAAAAAAAAGACCATCACACCTCTTGGTCGAAGACGACTGCAAAAGAGCCACAACCACAATTTAAGAAATTTTGCAACGGAGGCCTCTGCCAGAGGCTAATGCTACACGAGGGTTCAGTTTGGGAACCCCCGCCCCAAAATGTCAGTCCTTGACTTCACTTACTTGTATCTGTGCAAAGTTTGTCACTGAAGAGTTGTTTTTGTTTTTTCCTCATTTGGCCACTGGACGGGAGATATCTGAGCACTCCTCTTTAAATTTGAGATTCAGAGGCGAGCTAGATTTTTCTACATCACAAATATGAGAGCCACTTGCAGGCAAAGAAGTCCGAAACCTCCAGCACAGAGCAGACGTGTAAAAACAGAGAGCAAGAAGATGTATAAGCACATCCACTAATGCTCCATCAGCTTCAGCAAGAAAGAAAGAGAAAAAGAAAGAATGAATGAAAGAGACGTACACTGCATGTATGACATACCATCTGATATGTCTGCTAGTTGCTGATTTTGGTGCAACACTGACTGAAGCTTTGTCTTTGGCGGAAGTTGACCGCTAACCATCTTGATGCATGCTGCTCTTTCACCAGTGAACCTAGTTTCAGCAGCGGTGGTGGGCGGGGCATCAGGACTGTGACTGATTAATCCAGAATTTCTCAATGAGGAAGTAATGGTAGATGTGCCTCCATACCCTTTTCAGAGCTTTTTTTTTTTTTTTTTTTTAAATGTATTTTATGTTTTCTGTAGAAAACCTTGTTAAAAATATGAATTATAGGGCATTTTAACAAACTTAAAATTGTTTCTTACGTTGAATTTTGATGTTAAAGTCACAGTGGATAACTTCTGCTAACGAGCTAGCAACCTAATGTTAGCTATAGCATGAGACTTGTTGGGAAGCAAATCCACTGCAGCCGTTTGCACCAGCTCTCATTTTATTATTGTTTCTTGTCTCTCTCTTTTTTAAGTCCAGTTTTAACAGTTTAACTGAGACCAAAAATTGGGAAAGTTGCAGCACAGTAAACTGGTCCGTCTCAGCTCGAGCTTGAGCCGACTGACGGTGTGGCTTTCAGACACTCTGTTGTCTCCAGATGTGAGTCGGAGCACAGTGAGCTCTTGGCCTAATAATCCAATTGGCATTATGGGCACAGGCCCAGGGGCCCACGTGCACCAGGAGCCCGGCCAGAAGTTGGGAAAAGAAAAAAAAACTTTCTTTTTTTTCTCCTCTCCGCTGCATGTCAGTATATTTAGCCAGTCAGACAAGTTACTGCTAATGCAAACACATCCTTTTCTACAGCTGCAGCTTCACATTAAAAGCATTTAACTAGCAAAATGTGAGTCAACTTTTATTTTGAAGTGACTGTTATGCTAGTTACAGGATATACAACAACATGTTCAGTTAAATTGCTTCGTTAACTGCTAAATGTGTTTGTAGAGCAAAACAGCAGGAATTTTCAACCTTTTTTTGACACCGGATCAATTTTAAATATGTGTGGGAGTAGTTTTATATCGTCTGTGAAAGTATGGGAACAAAAGTAGACCCGCTGTATGAACTGCTGAAAGTGGCAGGTAACAAACTAATGTTACCGTTACTGCTCTTTCAGTAAAGTTTTCAGCTTCTCTGTTAGCATCCAAAATATTATGAAGTAGATGCTTTTGCATTTCGCTTTGACAACTAACATTAATCATCTGCCATCGTATGGTCTGGCTGGTCAGCTCTCCTCACTCTCATCATATTATCAGTGAGATGTCACAGCGTGTGTCTCCAGCATCTCTGTGAAGCCTCAGCTGCTGGACTCACAGCTGCTGCTGCTGCACAGATGCGAGAGCTTCAGTCCGTCAGTAGCGTTATTGATTTTTAAAAAAGGTAAAATGACATTTGGTCGCTGGTGAGCAAATAACATAATCAGCGTATGCTGCACCAGAGTGTAAAACCAGGAACACAGTTACTGTGGCAAATCTTCAAACAGGTTATACTGTCATTTATTTGAGCTGCTGCTCAGTGTGTGTCACACACACTCACACTGTCTGGAGTCTATTAGCCACAGAAATTAAATGCAGAAAGACATTAAAGCTGGAAACTAGTTCTTTAATTATATATGTTATAAAATGTAATGTTTATATTTAAACAAAAGTAACTTATATGACAACAAAAAATGTAAACTTACATATTTGTTTAATTATCACGAATTATATCGTCATCATAATATTCAACACCATTATTGCATGTTGCAAGTTTTCCTGATATCGTGCAGGCCTAATCTGATCCATTCACAATCCACAGTCCGGATTGGTGGAGGTGAAGCAGTTTGTGTTTGCAAATGGTAATGAGCTACAATATATGCTGATGTCTTGATATTGTTGCTGCCGGCCCAGGAAAGCATTGCTGCAATTATGTGTAAATCCTGTATGATGGAGGAAATCTACAGGTGTTGATTTTGTCCTTCTTTGTGATCATACAGGCTGCACCCTGTCAGTGTAAATCCTGTATAAGCTACAGGTGTTTCCAACAAATAGCAGTCTATAATTCCAAACCCTGATTTTATGTGTGTGTGTGTGTGTGGCAGGGGAGTGGGGGGTGGGGTGCTCATACTGACGTCACCTGTCACTAAGAAGTGGAGCATAGACCGGCCCATTAGGTCAGAGAGTACATTTTCCGTGAAACCCTCGTCCCAGTGGCAAAGAAAATATCACGGTAAAAACAGGACTTATTGGAGACCAATTTAGCAGTGAATTATGTCATTTTCAACCAGTATTACACTGTTTAATCAGGTTATACATCACAATGACGAAGTTAACCCAAAAAAGTTGTCTAGTTTCACTTTAATTATTCAAATTCAGTAATTTTTTCTACTGTGAATTTTACCTGTCTTGAACAAATGGAGCGACAGCACCTCTATTTCACATCTGTAAGCCTGAAAAATCGTATTGCACTTCAAGTTTTGTTCATTTCATTCATAATTTGCTCTTTAAGAAGGACTATTCAGTTATTGATGCATAATCTTGAGAATTCCCTCAGATTTTAAACTCTTTGCCTGTTTATGTTTTTTAGCAACGAAGTAGACTTCCACATGATGTGCCCAGCAGTGATTCACTTATTTACCTGTGTGGTCAGGCTGGAAATGTCCATGACTGTGACAGAGTTCCCGCAGCTTGCCCACACTGAGTCATCTAACACCAGCAGTGTTCGCACTGGTTCTGAGCCCAGGCTTACACATCTGCAGGAGTCAGGGTCCCAAAGGTCATCTGAAAAAACAAAAAACAAACCATAGACAAAAAAAAACTTGCTGCTCAAAAGCACAACGGAGAAATCCCAAGGATGTAAGGACTCCTAAAATCACAGGCTATTATCACAGCTAGCCTACAATTGTGTAATGAACTCTGAACACGCGCCCCACTTCTACCCGAATGCTGTCACATTGAGCGAGGCAATTAAATTCCATTATTTCCACTTGTACCACAGCAAGTTAGCTTGATGTTTACTTTAAAAATACTCTTAAAGCTGTCTGACGCTGTTAAGCAATTACTAAAGCATCAGTGGAGGGGGCGCACAGAGGAGGCTCTTCTCTTTCACTCTGATGAAAAAGCAGCCATGAGAGAGAATATGTACTACAGGTTGACTAAATAAAGACCGTGGACTTTCTTTTGAACAGTGGCAGCACAATATTTGCCCCCATGCCACCCACATGCTAATAAGTGGTGTACAATTTAATCCACTTCTCAACTTCTTTATTATCAGTACTCTCGCTCTCTCTCTTTCTCTTTTTGCTTCATCAGTGTGAAAATGAAGCAGAGCTTTCTTTGAGCTTTAATCATGGAGCACACGTTGCAGCGACCACAGAAGCACTTTATAAAGTGAATTACATAAGCATTTCCTTTGCCATGTGGTAATGAAGCAAAATTAGGAAAGGGAGTGCACCCAGCCATTTAATTAACATTTTGAATTGTTTATTTCTGCCTTTCATAGCAGAATTGCTTTACAATGCCTTCTGACTCCCACAGGTTAATTGCTTGGCATGTTATAAAGGTCATTTTTTCACCTTTTCAAAATTCACTCTTGTAAATGTCCCTTGCGGCCCCTCTCGCTAAGCAAGGCCATGCCAAAGCTTCTCCCTCTTTAACACAGAGGGGGTCCAAACTAGGGCTGGGAATCGCCAGAGACCCCAAGATATAATATTATCATGACACTTAAATCATCATACGGTATTATCACGATATTGCGATATGTTGGGTATCGTCAAATCATATATTGTGCATTTTTTTCACTTTTTTCAACTGCAAATAATTTTCCCAAAGTAAAACTTTGTCAGCATCATCTGTTTCATTCAGTATGATAAAGTTTTCAGTCTGTTCGTCTCCCTTCAAAAATCACATTTTTTATTACCTGACCAGTGAGCACTTAGTACCATCTAGTGAACTGAAAAGTCAACTGATTTTTATTATTCTATCATATAAAAAGGTGAGTTTGTATTTGCAACATTTATTAAGAATTTATGTAATAAAATATCGATACCTGGTATCAATGTATCAATATAATTAGGGCTGCTACTAACAAATCTTTTCATTCACAATTAATCTGATGATTATTTTTAGGATTAATTGATTAATCGACTAATCGACTATTCCTTGAAATGTCAGAAGCATGCTAAAAATGCTCATCTCAATTTCCCAGAGCCGTATGTGATGTCTTCAAATTGCTTCCTTTGTCCAAACAGCAGCACAAAGAGTCCTCATTTATTTTTATAAATGACACAAAAAAAGCAGCAAATCCTCACATTTAAGACACTAAACCAGCAGTTTTTTTACCTTTTTTATTTGAAAAATGACTGAAACGATTAATTGATTAGCAAAATAGGTAGCGATTTATTTTCTATCGATCAATTAATCGATTATTTGATTAATCATTGCAGCTTTAGATAGAATATTGTCATGCAAAATATTGTGACATTATGATGTATCAATTTTTTCCCCACCTCTAGTCCAAACCAAAGTTCTCATCTTGCAGGATATTGTCATTGTAAGCTGCCATGATGTGTAATGTGAGTTCTCAGTGTGGATGGCTGCAGCACATTATTCACTAAGAAACAAAGTGTTTGGTGCATTTATACACCTCCTGATACAAGTCTGAACTGAAGTCTCGGCATTTCCTGCCTGCTGCAGACTTGTTTTTCAGACAGCAACACGCTAGTCAACGGCATAAATCTTTAACAGATGTGCCGAAACCACAAACATTCCCCGGCACCCTCCTGAGCTTTTCTCCTGTCTTTTTTTTAAATACAAAGCATGAATAGTAATATTTAATCGGCATGCAGCAGCTTGGTGTAATTAATCATCCTTTCTGCTTGGGAGGAGAGCGGAGCGCAGGAGGAAGGCAGTCACGCAGACTGTGGCCAGGTAAGAAGAACCTGGTGATAGAGCTATTGTGCTCTCTCTGGCTGTAAAGCCTGCAAACCGCTGCTGAGGTGGTGTTAAGCCCCCTCGGCCTCGTGTGATGCCTGACTGAACATGGCATGCCATCAACCACATGGTAAAGTGTTATTTTCATACTTAGAGTGGGTGTGAAAATCAGGAGGAAAGGGAAGTGAAGCAGAAAGGCAAAGTGATCCTAGGGCAACAGTTTGAAAGGAAGTCCGAAATTTACAGAATTTTACAAATGCTCTTATTCTGAAAGGGGATTTCAAGAAACATTTATCACACATAACACTAAAAGCTGTTTTAGAAATTGAGCATGTAATGAAAACTCATATTTGTACTGATTATTTCACTAAAGGAAAAAAAAAAAATTTTTGTTGATGAACAGCAGCCATTAGAAGGTAACAATAAAACATTTTCATCCATTTAACGTCTCATCTCATTAAGAGAACGACGGACATGAACGCTTCTATAACCAATCTGTCTAACGCAAAAGGGATGTAAAACACGGAATGACATCATATCAGTG
>JAPZDX010000012.1:4859576-4871078 GCA_029783625.1 Naso annulatus | reverse complement strand
ATGTCAAAAAAGTGTGGAAAATGCTCATCTCAGTTTCCCAGAGCCCAACAGCCCAAAAACAAAAAGACTTCTTATTTATGATCATAAATGACACAGAAAAGCAGCAAATCCTCACATTTAAGAGGCTTAACCAGCAATTCTTTTTACTTTTTTATTGAAAAATCACTGAAACATTAATCCATTATCAAAATAGTTGGCGACTAATTTTCTATCAAATCAATAATTCGATTAATCGTTGCAGCTCAACAGTGGGAGACAGTCGTGACTTGATTCGGTGATGTATTTGTTCGCAGTGCAAAAACTTGGAGAAATCAACCTTGATTCGGTAAATAAAATGTTCACGTTTTCGCAGCCTGATATTTGTGTTCTGTGTGAAAGTACTTATGCCCAGTCAGCAGTTCGCAAAATGTTATTGGCATGTGAATTACTTGCACAAAAACAAAAACAAAAACAAAAAACCCCAAAGCAAGACTTTTTTGTCTGGGAGCAAACAAATATAATTGATAAGAATTTAGGGATTTTAGCATAATATATAAGACATAAAGGCACAATTTATTAAAATTTTTTAATAGAAACTGAGTTACTTATCGTTTGTCCTCCGTCAGATCAACACAGACTACAGAAATGAGTTTGCTCGCTGTCTGGAGCCGTTACTGCTGCTCGGTCAGCGCTGCCCGTCGTCTGTCATCGGATCTTCTTGTGTTGCAACAAGGTAAGATCACTGAGCGGCTTGATTAGAATCACCAACTGATCTCTTGTTCCGAGCTTTTATTTTTACAATGTGCTGTCACTGCTGAAGCATCACCGCGGCGTCATTTAGATTCTTCCAAGAAATCGGAAAGTCTGGGCAGAAAATTTCACACTTGTGAAAGATCCAAATTCAAAATCCTCTAAAGGTTTGCACGTACAGATGGCAGACAGCGATGACTGCTGAGAGAGGAAGAGAGGCGCCATGCTGAGTCCCACTATGGCAGTTATTCTGTCTGTCTGTCTGTCTGTCTGTCTGTCTGTGAGCTCTGTATACTGATAGGTTTATGTAACCCACCTTGTCACAGAGGGGCTGTGAAGGAGGAAGTTCTGGTTTTGCTTTGGCCAGGCCAGAAACTCTGCAGATCATGAGATGAAACGGATGAATTAGATCACTGAGTTTTAAGTGAATTTAGTTGCATGGATTCCTTTTCGAGTTCTTATAAATTCAACCTTTATTTAATCACCCATCACTGTTCAGAACGAGTCTTGTCCTTTTTTCTGGACTTCACGTCCCTCTACACACAAACACACACACAAACACACACACGACTTTGCTAAGCCATTTTTTTCCACATCAGCGTCTCCCAACTGTTCACAAGTCTTTAAGCCCACCCACAAATGCCAACATACTGACAACTCTCTTTTCCAACTTGCTTAGCGCCCTGCCAGTGCAAAATGCAAAGTGGGCAGGGACTGATGGCCGGCCGGCTGGCACTATTTTTATCGTAATTTCACAGAACTCTCCAGGATTCATCTGGAAGTTGGCACGCAGGGGTGGTCGGGCCGCTTTGTTCCAGGCCGCTGATGTCACAGCTTTAGCACGGGCAAAGTCTTTAATTGGCGTCAGAGATGGGAGGACAGAAGCCGGGTGTGCCGAGGATGGCATGTGCATGAGAGAGAGAGAAAGAGAGAGGGATACATCTTTTAGACAGGTCATCTGTTCAGTCATCACTGAGCAAGAAGGCAGGAGAAAGAGCCTGTCAGACCAAACACAGGTAAATGTATCTCTACTTTATTTCAAGTCATTGTACTTTATTTTCTTGAATAGAACGCAGCGTAGTGAAGACGGGACGAATGCCTTAACGTGCAGTGTGGACCTGCAATAACTTTTGTGATTGAAAGTCTTGAATATTTTCAGAGATCGTTGTGATCGTTGAAGTTTAAAGGATCAGAGGCTTCCTACTCTCTTTACTGGAGTTCAATCGATGATAGAGATGTTTCAGTACCATTGTTTAATTCGATTCCGGTTCCGACCCATGCCGAGTATCAATACGATACTAAAAAAAAAACCAAAAAAACAATTTCTTACAAATCTTCTTTGACTTTTCGGAGTAAAATATTGCTGAATGCAGACATTTTGCCAGCTCTGTCGGGTCTCTCCTCTCTTCTTCATTGCTTTTAAAAACAGTAGTTACCAATGACAACACAGCACAACTTCCTGAGTATTGTCTTTGAACGGCAAAGAAAAGTTGATCTCAGCTATGCAACATCAGTCCGAGCTAACTGAGCTAAATAGAAAGTAGCTGAGTACCGATTTGAAGCTAATAAATAACATGGTATCTGATTGGTGCACAGACTGACGTCCTCCCGGATACTGATACCAGCATTTTCAGCAATGTCAGCAGCATTTTCCAATACCAGTATCGGTATCAGTATCCCCTAAAGGAGGAAGAAGTGGACTTTTCTTCACCATATGGTGGTTACAGAATGCTGCCCACATGGTGCAGCCTTTTATTCAGTGCGACTGAACGTGTTGTTGTGTCTGATACATCCTCAGTTGCCTTCTGAAAGCTCCTTCCCCCACTTGTGTAGGACGCAAACTGGGCAGGGACTGTTGGACGGCCAGCTGGCTGCCCCCACTTTGGTCAGAATTTCACAGAACAGAAGTGAAGTTTTACAGCCATGTTCTTTCATGCACCCGATGCTGCTGCTTTTGTTCTGGCAGTTTCTTTAATTGGTCGTGTTGGGACAGAGCCCGGAAGTGGTCACACCTTGGTTGTTGGAGAACAGGGCAGTTCTGCTGAGCTGGGCACGAGGCCAAAACTACAGTCGAAGCAGAACCCAGTTACATGAATGTTATCTTGTGCTTTAGCCACATACATACTTTGACACTCTAGGTGAAGGTGATGGTGAAGACATGTGAGTGTTTTGAAAGGTGGCAAGTGTTTGTTTATCAATGTCAAGCAGGTCAAAGGCTGCAAGTGTTCACTTTAGTCTTGGATTTGACTGTTTTTAGAGAACACATACAATGTTGTATCTTCACACAATACAACAACACAATAATTACAATTACACAATAAGTAAAAGTAGTACCAAAGTTGTCATAATAAAAATCTCTGCATATGCATCATCTATGCATAATAAAGTAAGCACACACTGAAGGTACCAACAGAATGCTTTGGACCAATAAAATATGAAATTTTATATATCTAATATGAGTCTTTAAAGCTGGGGTAGGCAGGTTATTTCTGGTGTTATTAGGCAAAAATTCCATAATAACCTTTCATTCACTTCTTCATTATACGTAAGTGCTTATCCTTTGCAGGATCACGGGGGGGGGCTGGAGCCGGTCCCAGCTGACGTTGGGTTTGGGTGAGGTCAGGGTTCACCCTGGATAAGTTGACACTTAATCACAGGGCTGACATACAGAGACAAACAACCATTCACACTCACATTCACACCTACAGGCAATTTAGAGTCACCAGTTAACCAGCATGTCTTTGGACTATGGGAGGAAGTCGGAGTACCTGGAGAGAACCCACGCAGACACAGGGAGAACGTGAAAACTCCACACAGAAGGTTCCTACACCAGCCGGGTATCGAACCCACGACCCTCTTGCTGTTAGGAAACAGTGCCAACCTTTCAGCATTTTGTGATTCAGGTGATCTGAAAGAACACCAGGCTTCTCCTCCTCTCTTTGGCTCTGTATTCAGACTGTGACAGGCATTTTTTGGCTGATCGTGGGTCATTCCAGAGAGCGTGTGTTTCTATTGGCTGCTCTGCACTACACTTCATAACAACAGATGACATTACCAGGAGCTGATTGGCTGTTGAAACAAGTTGGAATCTCGAGGTACCTAACGATTTGATTTTATTACAATTCTCTGGCCTACGATTCTGATGCATCTTCATTCAATCTTAGTGTGACACAGCTTATGTATAGCGTGATCCTTGTCCAGTTTACTTTCCGTCAACTTTGTAGAAGTCAAAGGGATCTCGCGGTCAGCCATCTTTCTTTTTTGTTTTTTATGTGCTCCTCGTAAACTGTCCTAGTGCGCAGTGTGTTGCTGTTCAGTTTTCTGCCTTTTTTGTCCCGATTATTTTATGATATTTAAAATTTGGATTATTGATTTATTGGACATTTTTAAATAGATTCAGAATTGTCCATGTCCGACTTGTGATGCATCTAAGAATCAATTTTTTGTTTTCAGCACCGCTAGAAACAAGTGATGTGCCTTACATTCTAAAACTGGCCTTGAGACTTGACAAGCTGAGTTGCAGGCGACACCGTCAGCTGGCTTGAGTCGAACTGAGACGGACCACTTTACACCGCTGCAACTTCCCTGCAACCATTTCATCTTGTTGTGACTCTTTTTGTGCAAACTGGCCTTAAAGAGAGACGACGAACAAAATAAAACTCAAGCCGGAGCAAAAACAGGGAGGGGAGGGTGCAGTGGAGTTGATTCGCCAGGAGTCTTATGCCACAGCTAGTTTGATTTACAGACGTTGCTGACCTCAGCTTTAAACCTCCCGCAGTAAAAAAGACGTAGTTTAGTTTAACGTTTTTTCTTTGCTTTTTTGTTTTTTGTTGAAATGTTGAAACATGTTTATTAATAAGAAAAAAAAGGCAGTCATGAATTTTTCCCCTCGCCTCAGGCACCAGTCCCCTCTCTCTGTGTCGTGCCGCTCCCCGTCGGTCAGTGAGATGCCTCTGGGCTCAGTGTTGGGGCGAAGGCCCACTTGTCACCGCAACATCTGCACCAAGGTCCTCCTGGCTGAGGGGACAGAAACACCCTTCACCGAGCACTGCCGCAACTATGAGAACACCTACAGGGTGAGTTCAGCATGTGACCAGCGATGAAGACGTACCGTTCTGACTGTTAACCTTCCTCAAAGCAACAACTAAACAAGTGTGAAAAGTACCTGTAGCCATGCAGCTCTGTGAGGCTGTAGCTTTTGAGCTAAATGCTAACAAGAGCATGCTAACATAAGACAATGCTGACATTGTTTAGCAGATATTACCATATTCCTTAAAGTGTTGCTAACTTCACTAATTAGCACTAAAAATACAGCTGAGGCTGAAGGGAATGATTAGTTTTGCTCATTAATGAAAAGAATTTGTAAAACTTAAATTTAAACTGAAGGTCCCTCGACAGAAACGTTTCTCTAGAGGTGCGGTGTTTACCTGGCAGTGGCTGACACAGTGTTCTCAGTTGTTTTGTTACTGTTGACAAATCAACTCTCGCTTGCCTGGGAAATATTTGAATCTTATATTTAAGAAAAGTGCACAGATAGCGCCCCCCTCAGGAGAGGAATTTAAAAATATGTTTCTAGTGACAAACTTTGCACAGATAAAAGTCATAGTCTGTGTCAGACATTTTAGGGGACATAAACATCAGAAAAACATTTCTGAGTGTAGGTTTTCTTTTTTAAATGATACAGCCTGAGATGTTTACATATTATGAAAGTTATTAGAAAGCATGCGTGCACTAAACATGGCAATCTGTCTAAAAGCTGTAGAAACATTTTATGTGATTTGGTTTTTATTTTGCACAATGATAAGACAACAACAACAACAACAGCAAAACTAAAAATAAAACATGCAAAGCAGAGGCAGGAAGCCCAAAAAGTGCTCATAGAAGGCCTCTACCTATAGGTGAATCAAACTAATGTCACAATACCACCAAGTTACACTCCTTTTCGTGCCTAAAAAACTTATGAGGACAGTCTTGAAAGGAATTCAGAGGTGCTTATTCCCCTGTTCATACAGCTTCAAATTTTGAGCAGACTAACAGATTAAGACTAATTAAGGTTTTTGATTAATTGACAAAGTGCTTTGAAGGTATTTTATTAGCTTTATGTCTATAATTAGATTATAAATCTCCCATGTTCAGATCCACGTTGGTTAAAACTGCACAGCAACTTTTCTATCCATGATGAGAGGTCATGTCTGATCCTCTGCAGTAAAACAATGAAAAAAGCAGCAGCATGATTTCCTCTTCAACCTGTCAAGTGTGCAAGAAGGTTTTCACACTCTGATGCACTTCCCTTGGCATCTGCACACTCATCAGATCTCTGCTGCTATTGTGTGTGTTTGTAGACTTTCCAGACAGAGATTCAGAATCTGAAGGACCAGGTCCAGGAGCTGCACCGAGATCTGACCAAGCACCACTCCATCATCAACACAGACAAAATGGGAGAGATCCTGGAGCGATCGCTGCACGTTGACAGCCAGATAGCTGCCCAGTACGCCACAGTGGAAACTATGAGAGTCATGTTTGAAGAGGTGTGTCAGGTGATACCTTGATTGTTTGACCTTTCGTGTGTACCTGCCTTTCGTCCTCAGTCGGTACCTCAGCTGCAAACAATCAGCTTATTCTTACCCGTCGTGATATATTTAGACTGCTGGGAATCCAAACACAGGAAGGAGAAATGTCAGCGTATCCCATGAGTCCAATGACTGTAGTCCATGTCATGTTTTGTTTCATGATAATCAACTCAGCTTTTTCTCACAGATCTGGGACGAGACTTTCCAGAGGGTCACAAACGAGCAGGAGATCTATGAAGGTGACATCAAAATCTACATTTATCTCTCATTTTTAATAATGATGCTTTTAATCCAACTAATTTTTTCTTTGTTTACTGATTGCAGCCCAGCTGCATGACCTGATGCAGCTGAAGCAGGAGAACTCTTACCTCACCACCATCGCCAGGCAGATCAGCCCCTACATCATGTCCATTGCCAAAGTCAAAGAGAGGCTCGAGCCCAGGTGTTCTAATCAGAGGATTTATTTCTGCACATGTTGTTCATCTGCTGCCGTATTTGTTGACTGATTGGAGCGATTGGAAAGAAATGGAGCCTGTTGTTGCACCTGCATGATGTGTGTGTGGGATGGATAAAGAAAACATAACAACAAAAACTGCTAAATAATTCTAAACATAATTATAATTGCAGTTAAAGGGAGAGTCAGTAACACTTATCCTAAAATACAAAATATAGACTTTTACAAAACTAATACAGCTCAGTCACCAATTCTGGACCTACACACGTGTGGTGGCAGAAGTGACAGAAGTACACACAGTCTTTATTTAATTGCAATAGATAACTTCTGAAGTTGAGCTAGCAAGCTAACCTTAGCTGTAGCATGAGATTTGTTTGGAAGCAAATCTGCTGCAGCCATTTGCACCGACTCGCGCATTATTTCGTTTGTTGTCGCTCTCTCTTTTAAGTCCAGTTTGAACTGAGACCAAACGGTTGTGGTCTCAGTTACGGCCCCATTAAAGCAAACATCAGTACACAAGCAGAGGGCGGGGCTTCGCAGACACAGTCACCACCACACAGAAGTGGGATGTACAGAAGTACAAATACTTTATTATTGTACTTAAGTAGATTTTTTAGATATCTGAACCTTTCTTGAATATTTATTTATCTGACAGCTTTTTACATCTGAACACAAATATCTGAACGTTTTCCTCGTTACATTTTCCAAACAGTCTCGTAACTTAAGTTTGAATGCTTTTGTCTTTTTGGCTGAGCTCAGGAAGCTTTACCAACCCAAAATGTCACTATTTGACATTCTGGGAATGAGACTCAACATTCAGCTCATTTTCTGGTGCATTTAGGAACAGCTCGGACAAGTCTGACTGACTCTACCTTTAAGTTTAATAGTCTTTGCATTACATTAATATGACGTGAGCCTCAGGTAGCTTTCCACGGAAATGGCCACTAGAAATGTCCTTCAGAGGGAAACTTTTTGTACTTTGATACTTTGAGCACATCTCAGAGCCTTTACTACTTTTCCTTGAGTAAAAAAGTTGAGTCTGTACTTCTACTTTTACCAGAGTCATTTCTTTACACATGTATCTGTACTTCAACGTAAAGTGAAACTAGACAACTTTTCGGCTTGACTTTGTCATTATGATGTATAACTTGATTAAACGGTGTAATAGTGGTGGTCTCGGTTCAAACTGGACTTAAAAGAGAGAGCAACAACAAACAAAGTAAGGCGCGAGCCGACGCAAACCACTGCAGCAGATTTGTTTCCCAACGAGTCTCGTTCTGCAGCTAACGTTAGCTTACTAGCTCGTTTGCAGAAGTTATCTACTGCAACTTTAAATGTTATGCAGATTTGTAACTTTTACAAGTCTTTGCAGCTCCCCCCCCCCTTTAAAGCTGCTTCTCCATCTAAAACACGTTAGACATTGAAAGAAACAGCTTATTATTTAATAATTTTGTCTGTAAATTACAAAAAAAGACCAAAAGCAACAGTGAATTATTTATTCCAACAAGTATTTTCTGTGTAGCTCGTTCCTCTGTGCAACAGAGCTTCACTGTTTTTTAAATACTACTAAAAACACATTGTTGCACTGGATGACATGTTCCTTCATTAACATGAACACGGCCTGGAGTTTATCTTAATTCCACATTGACAGTTCTGCTGCAGTAAAGACTCACTGGAGCAGATAAATTAAAATTAATCCACAGTTGAAAATAGTCCCTAACCAACATGTAATCATCTCTTGTTGAAAACCACAGTGACAACATGTTTTAGGAAAATTTTTAGAGACCAAATTAAATGCTTTTGACTCATTTTTAAAGTTTAACATCTACAGTAAGAACCAGTGAGCTTAAAGCCGCAGAGAGCAGCACGGAATATGGAGAGCATTGAGAGATAAATGAACACATCGTTGGTTTTATTCTCTGTGGGATTTGCTCGATCATTGGAAAAACACAGAACAGCAGCCTCCTCCTTTAAAACAGCACCGACTAATAAAGAAATTTCATGTTGTCCAGGTTTCAGGAACACAAAGATCACCATGACGACCGCACAGCGACAATGCTGAAAATTTATGAAGATGGCATGATCACTAAAGACAGCCCAGACAGGTAATGACACCTGTAGTTTTTCACATATGTGAAACTAAAGTTTCCACATTAAAATATTAACAAACCACTGAATCTTTGTTATATATTTATTTGAGTTGTGTGCTTTAATAATTCCAAATGTTTCCAACAATGTTCAAACCCAAAAAATGTGTAATTTTATTTAAGATAATTGTGCGTTTCAGTTTGCCGCCTGCTGCTAACAGCTGTTGTAACAGCAGCCAGACAGTGAGGAAGTCGACAAAATGTGATTAAACGGAACATGAATCAAACTTTTATACCTCACCTCATCGGTGAATATTTTTGCCTGAGTCTCTCATAGAGTTGTTCATCTGACAGGGAGGCTGTTAAGTAATGACTTAACCGAATCCCATCATCCCATGCTGCTACATGAAGTCATCAAACTACGTCTTTTGCTTTCATTGTTTTGATAGAGAGAGCTTCAGTGGCAGAGAGAGGCATTTATTTTTTCCACTTAAAGCAGTGATCAAAAGTTCCTCATAGGGACTCTAAATAACGGGCCAGGATTAGTGGTAGCTTACAAAACCAGAGTTTCTGCAATCAAAAGAATTTCTAAAATGCATGCATGTGTTGGATTTTTGGGTGAAGCACTTGATTTGTTCTGTCTCTGCAGTAACAACCAGACCTGCGTCACAGACCAAGACAGAGACAAGAACAACCGCGTGCTGATGCTCGACTTGGGGGAGAACTCTGTGAAGAGCAGCCGCGCGGGCAGGCAGAGGGTTCCCACGGAGATGTCAAGCCACAAGGAGATGCCTTCATAAACACCGTGTCATTAGATTTCTGTCCCCTCTTCCCTCCCTGAAGCTGTGCAGCCTGAATTCAACCATAACAAGCCTGCGATGGTATGAGACTGAGCCTGCTGTCCAGATACTGCACATTTTGTTGGCAGCTCCACCATGAACTCTTTGACAGACACTAAGTGGACGCACAAACATGGAGGTCAGAGACTCGCGGGCGAGGACAGCCTGCTTGTTCACAATGGATACAGAGAAGAGCATCATAAAGAATTGTTTTGGTGTTATTTAGGAGCCATTAACTGTTTTAATGAGGACAGAGAGGAAATAATATCTAATAGTCTTGTGCTGCTGTGTGTGTTTTGGATGTTAAAATCATATAAGTATGCTGCGAGTGTTGTTTTCTCTCCCGTGTGTGGAATTGCTTTCTGCAGCATCTATTCTTTGCATAAATGTTGTTTTTTTTTTTTTTTTGTGGAAGCTGGAGGTTGATGATGGATGAGTGCCCAGGTCCAATTCCCCCAGAAGACTGTTGAACCGGTGTGGCATCGCAGATGGAAGCGCTGCAAATCCAATGATGTGTGTCATTCTGGGTGTCAGTGTAGGTCACATGTTGATGTGTGTCATGTGCACCATCTCATGCGTCAGTCTCCTCCGAAATGAGGCTGTCTTTTCCCGTCTGCAGCTGGGAGTTTTTTCCTTCCCCTCTAGTTTCCACATCTCCATGCAAAAAGTGGAAAAGCTGGAATTACAGAGGTGTGTGAATGTAGCTGGCCTTGGCTTAACCTCCATCTCCTGCTAGTTTTTTAGACTGCACGCTCATTCTCGATATCACAGCCAACCAACGCACTGTAGGAAAAACTGTGCAGTCCTCTTGGTTTGACTCTTCATGTGTCAGTGTCAGCAGCACGCTTTAAGGTGTTCACCCTACAGGAAATCAGCAGGTGACCCTACTTCTTTCTCCCTAACTCACATATATAAACTTCTTAACAGATCATGTGTTTAAGGGCTGTTTCACATATACAGTGTCAAGTTTGACTTAAATGAGTTTTGTGACCGAGTGTGGTGTGTTTGAGCATGTGTGAACACAATAATCAAACTCAGGTGCGGACCAAAAAAAAGTGTACATAACTGGACCGACACCACCTCTTCAAACGGGTGTCAGTCCGGTTAGAAATGAACTCTGGTTCAGTTCTTTTGTAGTATGAACATGATCCAATATTGATCCACTCCAGCTGCAGAAGAATTAATTATTTTTGGGCTAAACAGGCTCCCATAGTCAGCTGTGCTGTGCATTATGGGCTAAGGGCAGCTTTGTTAACAAGCAGCTAGCAGCTTGCCCTGACACAGACATGAATGGAGGGTTGACCTGGAGCAGTGAGAAAATACGACGCCATCTTGATTTTTGGGCAGGTGAGCACACAGCCCAACAGCTGGAAAAGACACATACAAACAAATCATGAAGCGTTCAAAATGTTAAGGGAACAGCTTGAGGAGAGCGGATTTGACCATAGATAGTCAAATAGACAAACTTCCTGTCTCCTAAGTGGGCGGAGTCACATCGTCCATGGAGACAGTTGGGAACCACCATCCCTCCGCCTCGTCTGGAAGTGTTATAACGTCGTGTGAATGGATTAAAACAGATGGATTTTGTGTCTCATGATGTTTGTTTGATGTAAGTTTGAACTTTTAATTCACGGTTTCACCTATAAGACCATTTAAACGTCCGTTTATGTCCGTTGTGAAGCAAAGCAGGAAGCACCGGTTCACAGATCTCAAAAGAGTGTGTTGCTGAGACAGAGACAGGTCTCCAACAAAGTTAATTTTCTCCTGATTTGTGTGTCTGAAAAATGTCATTTTTGTGTCAGAATGTTCAGAAGATATGTGTC
>JAPZDX010000012.1:4818076-4828785 GCA_029783625.1 Naso annulatus | reverse complement strand
AGTGATTACACTGTGTAAAAACAGTGGAAAAACTCTGACATCAATGTAAAACAGTCAGAAATGTCCATTCTGTTCAAATTCTGTTCATTCCTTCGAGTTTATTTCTCCTCTGTCAAGATAAATGCCCCAGACCCGCCCTACTGGGTATACCATTTACACAGGCGTGGCTCGACCCCAGCTTCACTTCTGATTCGCCTCTGATACTACCTTCGAAGGCGGGTTATCGGACCCCCCAGCCCGCGTCCGTGCTGTTTAAACAGACCAGCCAGGCGCGTTAGAGGCGCATTAAACCCACACTGAACAGGCTATATATGTTTTGATATTCGTGGAGCTGACTCACCTTTTCCATGCCGTCCCTTGTCACGCCGACCCCCTTGTCTCCTGTGCTCAAAATGGTGTCCATGCCCGTTCCCGTGTCCATGTCCTCGTCCCTTGCGAGTCCCCAGCAGGTCATTTTCCCGGACCTGGGTTTGACTCTTCACACTCGTCCGAGCTCTGTCTCTGTCCCTGCCTGGGCCCATCTCCAGTCTCACTGGGTTCAAACTCTCCAGGCCCGTCCCATCGTCCTCAGGCCTGGCCAGGGGGTGCAAGGGCCGGTGGGAGAGCAGCCCGGCTCCACCTTTAGCAGCACGGGCCCCCTGGCCCCCAGGCCCTCCCCGCTCCCGGCCGTAACGGTGGCCCTGCGGACCCTGCAGAGGGTGCTGCAGGGTGTTGCTGCCACCTGCTGAGGTCTGCGCCTGTCTCCTCTTGCCCTGAGGGGCTCCAGGCTCAGTGCTGTGTGACAGCGTGGCAAACAGAAACACCAGAAGAAGACTCCAGGAGAGAGCCATTGTCTGAGAAGCACAGCGCCACCTGCTGGGAAGAGAACATATACTCAATATGGCACATATTTTCCTTGTAATTAAATTTTAATCACAGACACTGAAACTTTATGTCGATTTATGCAGCACCTGTGATTTTTTGTACAGTGGCTTTAATACTCGTTAACGTAATTCGTTAACAATTTAACAGGCCTAATTAATTATATTTTTTTACAATAACACATTCAATATTAGAGTTTGATACCTTCCTTAAATCTACATGGTCATTAACTGAATGCGTTCTAGTTTTGGCCTGTTGGACAAATAAAACGAAGGAGTGAATGTGAAGACTTTTGACTTGAGGGAACAGAGAACCATTTTTTTTCACTCCTCCCTGACATTAATAAATAAAATGATAAATCTATTAGGCAAGTCATAACCTCAGAAACATGACAAAAGTGCAACTGAATGAACATTAAGTAAAATACTTCCACGTGATTTTGAATTTACAGTGAAGTTCAGGAAACAAGTCTACAATGAAATACGGTCATAGAAACATCCATCACACTCAACGAATCTATGGTAAAAACAGTTTGTATCAAACTATATTTAAGAACTCTCTCATCCGCTTTGGCAGTTCCAGAGACCGGTACCGTAATAGCATGAACAGACGCGCATCAAAATCCAAGCAGTCACAGAGAATCAGCAGCTTTTTGAACTACGTTTTTGCATGTTTCTAACTACGAGCTGACAACAAAAATCTCATGCCTAATCTGCTTTGTAAAAAAAATGCAAAAGCTCTGGGACATTTTTCTGAACAAATACCAGCTACAAAAATAGGTGTAAGTTTCCTCGTAACAACATCTCTCGGCGAACTCTGAAATTCATGCATTTTGTTGCAGAAGCCTCGGTCTGAAACACATCATTCCTCAGTGGTCGACTCTCCTGCTGTGTTCATTCTTCCATCAGCTGTCCTACAAATTCAGACCACATCACTTTGAGCTTCTTCAGTGGGCACATTCATCTGGACTTGGTGGGTTTAAGGAGGCGATAAGAGATGGAGAGACACATGTGCTTTTTTTAAGAAATGACTTCCCTGACATCATTCAGGTGCCCTAATTCCAAACTCACTGAGATACTGCACTGCGCACATCCTTCATCACTGCCTATTCAGTGGTCTCAGGAGCACTCCAACTGTACCTTTCATTATAAAAGTCAACATATCAGTGAGGTGTGACAGAACTGAAGTATGAGGCTCTGTGTATTAAAGGCCCGGCCGGCAGCTTGTCCAAACATGGATAAAATAATGGTGTCAAGTCTAAGAGCCAAAGAACTGGAGCTGAAGCACTTTTCCTTTTTTGATTATTTCCATATTTCCAAGCAACATTGCAGTCAGTCTGCTTCTAAACTCTGGTTTAATGTCTCTAAGGGTTCATTTCCATTCATAATGACATTAAACTGCACATTAAAGAAAGCAACAAGGACAAACTCATGTTCAACAAAACCTGAACATCTAAATTTTTTGTTTTGCTTTGAGTTTGATTTTGTTTTGCAGCATTTTTTTGAAATTATCAAGGTGTTAAAATCATTCACGAGATAAAATAAATAATAATTCTGTTTGACAATCTGTAAAATTCTTTCATGACCAAAAGGTAGAAATAGTAAGAAAACAAAGAAAACATCCTAATTTTTACTGACAAAATGTGCCATGATGCTCTACACTTCATATTTAATTATCAAAATACACAATTTTCTGCCGTTTTATTAATTACACTACACACTTTATAACAAACGGCAGTTCCTCTCCCTTTAAAACTTGCCGTGCAGGACAAGTCGTAGGTCGTGTTGTTGTTTTTGTACAAGAAATAGTTTGTTTTGTTGTCCTCTTTAAAACACAGGGACGATCCATCGACACACACAACGCCATTATGTGGCTGTGGCAGGCGGCTCCTTTGTGTTAAAAGACAAACGGCAGAGCGGAGCAACAGAAAATCAATGAGGGAGAAGTATTGAGCTGCTGGTGATGGTGTTGTGTGTGTGCCTGTGTGTGTGTGTGTGTGTGTGTTTGTGTGTGTGTGTGTGTGCGTGTGTGTGTGTGTGTGGTGTGTGTGTGTCAGTGAGGTGGAGCTGGGCCGGTGGATAAGATCTCTGCTCTTCTGTCATGCTGACACACTGAGTCCAAAACACACACATTTGGGTTTATAGTGGGTTATTTAGTTGTTCCTAAAAACAGGACAGAGGCGGCAGGTTGTGTGTGTGTGTGTGTGTGCGTGTGTGTGTGTGTGTGCTGGGCTGGAGAGGATGCTGACGACGTCGGGGGAAATTTGTGGAGCGAGTGCACGCTGCACGCTGAGGGAGTTAGAGGCAGACTGCATCGGATGGCCTCTGGGAGTCCGACCAGCTGTGCAGTTTGCAAACCAGAGTGTGAGGCTGGCCGCTGAGGTGAGACCTTTATCTCCAAACAGGCCATCAGAGTGTCGGGGGGGGGAGGCAATCAGCCGTGTCAAGCACAAAGTGTTTAGCCAGGATTACGCTCTGTCTGTTTGACTCATGAGGCCTGGACCTGAAAAGGCCAAAAGGGTCATTAAATGAGAAAGCAAACATCCAAACTACACTGAGACGTGTTTGTTCCAGGGATCACAGCACAAGACTGTACCATACATCCATGAAACACACAGTATGTAATTACTGCCACTAGATTTCTCTCTGTCAAAGCAACGAAAACCAAAGACGTAGTCTGATGACTTCATGCAGCAGCATGGGATCATGGGATTTATTTATTTCATTGTTTAACAGCCACCAACACAGATAGAAATCATATACGTTCAGTCAAATCTACCGACTTCCTTTCTCACTCTCTGACCGCTTTTACCCCGGAAGGTAGCGACAGGCAACAAAATGAAACGCACGGTTACCTTGAACATCATCACAGGTTTCACAGGGTTTGAACATTGTTCCAACATTCATGATGCTTTTCACTGGAATAAGGTTGGTGAAACATTAGGACTGTCTCACAGGCCGGAAATGTGCACCTTAGTTGGCAGTGATAAGCAAAAACAGATTATAATTTGTTTATTTAATCATTTGGCTCCACCAACACAAATTGTTCTGCAACTGGACCAGGCCAGGACTGTTGCTAAGCAACACAAACAATTAGCCTAACATGCTCTTGTTCATTAGCATACTTTATAAGTTACAGAAGAGCCACTTCTTTATTTCCTTGCTTCTTTCCTTCTTTTCATCTTTCTCTGAGGACAATCTGGAAACATTTTTTCTGTGCAGTTTATTACAAAGTAACCGAGCCACTGACAGTTAGTGATTAGAACACCTGTGAGGCGGAGTGATACGTGAAGTCCCAGTGCTGTTGTACTCTGTATCAGCACTCATGAAATGCCTCTTGTCCAATAAAATTGCATCATCTAAACCAACTGTCGAATAAATAAACAATATTCAGTCTGTGTTTACAACAGTTCTGCACATTCTTGCCCTCCAATGTGCTTGAACAACACATCGAACATTGGAAGAGTTTTTTGCAGCATAAAGTAGCTCTGCATCCGCCCAAGAAATAGTCCTGCAAATCACCTCCCATAAAAACACAATATGTTGTTTTTGTAGTGTTTTAACAAATTAAACACAAAAAATTAAAAAATACAAGTGAAATTTTTTTTTACCTTGCTGAGAATATTTGTTTACCTTAAAGTAAAGAAGCTTTGGGAGATTTTTCTTTGGTCTCGGGAATCCAAAAAAAAAAAAAAAAAAGCAGATCCATCTCGTTTCATTTAGGATTAACACTCAAAACATTTGAGGGAATAAAACCAGCAAAGAATCAATTGAGTCAGAGATAATAGCAGAAGCTGAGCAACACCACAACGGAACGACCCTTCAAAAAATTCATTTTTCAGACATAAAGAAAGATGTGACGCCTCAATAGAAACAGAAGGCACCATGCGTCAACCCCATCAAATCCACGGCCTGAATAGACCTGTCATGAGACAGAGAAGGCAGGCGGAGATGGTGGGGGACCGAGTATCTCGGCACAGCAGTGCCCTGTTTTCCTCTCTCAGACTTTCATGTGCCGCTAACAGGTGGTCTTTTGAGGAGACGCAGGATGGGGACGATAATGGAGCTCTCTGGGTGGCATTCGGGTTTTAAGCACAGCCTCTTGTGTGTGATAAACAACCTCAGTGAACAACACAGCTTCCTGCCAGAGCCTGTATTATACATGTCTGTGTCTTGTAGGCAGGGCACAGCAGGGCGAGCATCTGTTACCGAGGCGATGGGAGGCCAAACGAGTGGCCTGGAACTGACGAGTTACATTCCAAAATGAGTTAATGCAGCATTTGAAAGGAAACATCGTAACTGATCTCTGATACGTAACAGAACAACTGACACAAATTATAGTTTAGATTTTATCTTTAATGGCTTTAAATATGTAACATTTCTACATTCAAATAAAAAAACAATTGCGTTAAAATGCCTTCATTCCCACGGCAGGGTCATGGACCTTAGAAAAACTCTCTGACTCGTTTCTGCAAACAAGCCTTCGTCAGGGAGTCAAAACGGTTTTGACTCAAAACCGTTTTGACTCCCTGACAAAGGCCACTCACTTTGGATGCTCACTTTGAAGAGCTAAAGTGAGTTGCTCGCATTTTTGGAAAAATAATGAAGAATAACACTGGAAGAAAATAATTATATTATTCAATTCAAGACATCCACATGTGAGTAACTGATACACAAAGAACAGTTTTGCAGTGAAATATCGCTCTAAGGTTGTAATGTTGATTTTATGGATGTCTGAGCTAGGGGGAGAAAACATATGAGTCGCAAAAAAAACCCAAAATGAATTCTTAAAACCAAGTCTACTTTTTGAGTAAGCCTGAGCAGGAAATCTAAAATTGGTCTATTATGGTATACATTCTGCAGAAAAAACACAATCTGTGAGTGTGTGTGTGTGCCAGAAGCTTTTATAAGCACAGCTACAGTGTGAGACGGCCACCGGAGAGACATAAATCAGAGGCGAGTGTGATAAGTATGAAGTGATAGCTAATCTTGCAAGAAATTGAAAGGGGGGTCTATTGGATGGCTGGATGATGAAGCTCTGATGAGATCAGAGACCTCTCTCCAGTCTGTGATCAATCTGTCAGTCCCTTAAGCATGACGGCACTTCTGCGACGCGCTCATTATAAAAATATACTTAACAGCGAGTGGAGGCAGATCTGTTCCCGGGAAGAGGGCAGGTGAGACTAACACCAGGTGACCCCGGCATTAAACTGCTGCACGTGTGTTTCTTTAAGCTTCACCTGCTGTGACTCCAAACCTCCAGGAGCCATCTGCTCCTGTTGTTTTGTCACTCATAGCAACCAGCGGGGCCATAAGGATCCAGCAAACAAAGACTCCAGAAACAGGCTGTTGAGGCAGAGCTGTCATGTCAGGCAGAGGCCACCTTCAAGAGTTTTCATTTCCTTTTCCTGGACACATATGGACATTAGACGTCTACAGGAATAGCAAAATATTGTCGGAAATACGCTTATGAGAAGATATCTGTCTGGTAAATATGAAGCTACATCCAGAAGCCTTTTAGCTCAGTCCAACTGATAACAAAATGTACTGACCAGCTTCTAAAAGGCTTAAAGCTGAGGTAGGCAGTTTATTTTTTGTGTCATCAGGCAAAAACCCTGTAATAACCTTTCAGCATTTTGTAATTCACATGGTCTGAAAGAATACTAGACTCCTGTGCCTCTCCTTGGCTCTGAATTCAGGCTTTAGAAAGTGAAGATGTGACGGGCACGTCTCAGCCAATCACAGGTCACTTCAGAAAGCACGTGTTAACATTAGCTGGTCCATGGTAAGGGGTGAGAGTCACAGAGTAACTCATGATACGATACAATATGCGATACGTGGCCCACAATAACGAAAACATCACGATACAGCAATTCTGCCATAATCTATAAATTGCAAGACGATTCTATACTGATACATCACAATATCTGTCTACCTGATGAATACAAAGTGCAAACATTACATACATGAATAAAAAAAAATTGTTGTCCTATTGATGTTGTTAAAGACAAAGTGGGTCAAGATTTTAGACTAAAAAGTGGCTGGTGCATAAATTAACTTTAAATTCTTTTCACCGCTGTCCATTATTATCCCGCGCTCAACTTCTTCGACCAATTCATTTCTGCTTACATTACCAACATTCGTGTCATTAGTGCCACCAGGAGGAATTATATATATATATATTTTTTTATTATTATTTTTTGATCCTATTTAAATTGTACTGCCAATCTAAACTATGATGTTTGTCAATTTAAAAGATAATTTTGCAAGTCAAGAAAAAAAGTCACAGTTCATCACACGACTGCTTAAGTATCAGACTTTGAAAATCCGTATTTTGAAAGATGACGCACCCAATTGTGGCGTAAGTGACGTCTAAACGATCTCTGACAGAATCGACTAACTCTCTGTTTGCTTCCCTACAGCTCTCAACATGCCCATGCTTGTAATGATGTTTAGCTCTCTTAATCCATTTTCCCTTGTTGTGAAGGAAGGAAAGAAACTGTGCTACGGCCATGTAAGCATTGGTGACGTATGTTGTGCAAGACGAGACTTGTAGCTCACTGAGCAGTCTCAGAAAAAATAATTGTTTTACTTTACTGTTTCATGACAAAATTCAACTTTCTTTACAAGAAAAACTATATTTTAAAATTGCCAGCCATCATATGTGTAATTCAGGGCACAAGCCAAACGGGACCAGAAAATAATTTGTCCCTCTCGACTGACTTCAGTTTATTTTTTCTGAATTAAGGTCCCAAGGCCTGGAAGTAGAAGGGTGTGACTTAGGCACACTACAATGCCATATCGATATTTTGTCCCCTAGTCTACACAGCGCCTCTTAGAAACAGGTGACGTTACTATGAGCTGATTAGCTGTTAAAACAAGTGACGTGCCTTGCGTTTAAAAAAAAATGGCGTTTGGCAACTTGACAAGCTGAGTTGCAGGTGACACCCTCAGTCGGCTCAAGTCGAGCTGAGACGGACCAGCTTGCACCGCTGCAACTTTCCCCGCAACCGTTTGGTCTTGTTGTGAATCTTTGATGCAAACTGGACTTAAGAGAGAGAGAGAGCGACAACAAATAAAATAAAATATGAGCTGGAGCAAAAACAGGAAGGGGAAGGTGCAGCAGAGTTGCTTCCTCATGCTGCAGCTAGCTTGATTTCCATACATTGCCTACCTTAGCTTTATTATATAAAGAGTAACCAGCAGGAGTAAACAGCCAGCTCTGTCCAACTTATAAAATGTTTGATTGCAACATTATATTTCATCGTTTAATCTGCACAAAAACTGGAAGGTACAGCTCCCAGTGAGGAACTCATCCGGCTTACAGGTCACCTTTGAGGGTATGAAGCTTCACAGGAACAAACTTAACAGCTTTTACATGTTTTGTGCTAATATGATTCGGCTGAGCTGAGACATTCACCCCGTAATAAAGTTATAGTACTGAGTGCTTGGTGCACAAACACTCTAAATTTGGATAAAATAGTTCCAGCTTGAGTCTGGAAATTACCATAAATATCAGCTCAACAACAAGCACCCAAATTACAGCTCTCGTTAAAGCCTCTGCATAATAAATACCTCTGCCAGGCTGCAGTTAACACCATAAAACTTCATTTCCATGAGGGTCATTGACTTCAGCAATATAAAAGTGCTTTGTCTCCCAAAATCCTCAGCAAACAACATCTCTGGGTGTTCAAACATCTAGTGGGAGGTTTTTTTGTGGCTTTTAGGTGTGTATTAGACGTCAAAAGGCCCCTGGAAGCAACACAGGGTGATAAAAAAACAAGAGCCATAAGGAAGGTCCATCTGTCAGCGAGTGAGCCGGAGCAGAGGGCAGAAAAGACACCAAATGATTCAGTGGTAATTTGGTCACAGGTACAACAGATGTGGGGCGAGACCAGAACATTGTCGCTGATGCATAGCAACATCAGCGACATCCTGCGACGTGGCCCTTATCTCCAGTTTGAGTGCGCGCGCACACACACACACACACACTCGGAGACTTTCTCTCTGTTACAATCAGTGCAAGCACACACTCACAGCGGGGGGACCTCCTCCAGACACCCACATAGAGGCATGTTCCAAAAATGCTGCGAGACACAAACAGCACCAGTAGCACAGCAAGAGGCGTCCCACAGAGAGGAGAGAGAATGAGAGAGACAAAAGGGAGGAGGAGAGGCGGGGGGAGAAACTGAGAGGAGAGGAGAAATAAGATGTAATGTGGCGAGAGAGGAAAGGGAGGAAGCTGTGAGACAGAAACAGGGAGGGAAGGAGGATGAAATCAAAGCAGGAGACAGAGACAGAGGGAGGATTTATCCTGTCTTAATTAGAACAAAGTGTCAGTGGCATCTTTCATTTCGTGGCAGATAAGGACACCAGATGAATCCCCTCGAACACACACTAAACAACAAAGCTTTGGCTGCGGAAACCAGCAACAAAACTTGCTCTTTGCTAACCCGAGAAATCTGGACACCTGGGTCTGGGTCTGGACGCCCGGCATGGGAACAGTTTGACCGGTCAGCGGGGGGAAACACTCCTGTTTAGAGATGATCAAGTGAAGCATGTAAACGCATTATATGAACCCAAAGTTTGTCCCCTCCTCCTCTGACAGAGGCGAGCGGCGTTGATTGCCTGCCAATGTTGAAAGAGTCTTGATCAAACAGATGCAGCCACACTTGGCAGTGACATTCGAGGCGGTTTCACACCGCAGTGGAGCAGCCTGGATGGATGTTCAGCAATGTAGCCGCTTGGCTAAAGCTGTAGCTCCGGATAAAAGAAATCATGAGAAAGGCTAGTGTGCTGACTGAAAGCACAAAGTTAGAACAAACTTAAAGATCAGAGTCCTTGTTCAACACTTTTAGAGGGCTTTCAGCCGAATTTAGTTCGGCTGAATCAAACTCAAACATGTTTCCTCCATTTGGTGCGATTCGTTTGTGCAGGTGTGAATGCAGCAGCTGTACTCGAGTGCGCATCAGAAGTGAACCAAACAAGTGGACTGAGGTTGTAGAAGTGGTCCCAGTACGCCTCCAAACAAACTCTGGTGCGGTTTGTTTTTGATGAGAACGTAATCCAACCTCAGTCCGTGTTAACTGCAGGAAGCTCTGCGTGTTTTTGGACTGACCCAGCTCCCGTAGGCAACTGCATGCATTACAGAATGAGGAAGCATTTCCCCTGTCACAACAACAACAACAACAGCTGGGTTTCCATCAGCCTGTTTTTATTCGCATTTTCGATTTGTGCATAAAAATGCAGAATGGAAACACAGAAAATTCAAAAAAATCCTGAAATATAGCAAAGTTTTTACGCTTGAGGGAGGTGGAAAAGTTATCGACAAAGGGTTAATGCAAAGAAGTGCAATGGAAACAGATTTAGCGAATAAAGGAAGAGATTTAGAAATCATGTGACCAGATTTAGAAATCACGCACTGTCTGGCGACATTAGTCCTCTGCAGCAGCAATGGTGGCAGCGGCAAACAAAAACACAAGGTTTGTGTGGACTTTCCTCTTTGACTGGCTCTTTGTTGTGGCATTTTCCCTTGTCTTCTTTCCTTTCCATTTGTGTTTGTTTACTTTCACCTTTTAATTATGTCATCACGTCGCTCTGTCTTCTTCTGCTGTGGTAAATCACACCTGATTGGAAAATGTTGCGCCCCCTACTGCTTATGTTGATGAACTTTCTCCTAATATTCGCATAACAGTAGTGGATGGAAACACATACATGTGCATTTTCTTTTGCCAAATTTAAAAAAATTCTGTAAAAATTGGCGATATGTTTTAATGGAAACCCAGCTATGAACAACAACACGCCAGCATGAGAAACGCATACAAACGTTGAAAATTAAACAATGTAATA
>JAPZDX010000012.1:4738092-4749869 GCA_029783625.1 Naso annulatus | reverse complement strand
ACACACACACACACACACACACACACACACACACACACCCATATGATGCAACACTGACCTGGGAGGAATCCTGGAGGTAAAGGAGTGGCTGAGCAGGGTGTGTGTGTGTGTGTGTGTGTGTGTTTTGGTTTATGACTTTTCCACTGACTGTCAGTTATGTAATATGTGACTGTAACTACCTGCAGTGTTTTACAGTAACTGAGGTGATGTAAGAGAAGAAACAAATGATGAACTTGGTGACGATCACTTGGAGACATTTTTGGAAAAACTGCAGATTGTAACTAGGGCTGCTCAATTAATCATAAAAAATAACGATCTCCTTTTATTGTTAAAATACTAAAAAAAAAAAAAAAAATATCGATTCAAACATACATGTGATCTAAATTCTAAATGACGGCGATTCACTTGCTCGTATTGTCCTGTGCATTCAGATCACGCTGCTTTCATGTGCTCACTTATTTACTGAACAACAATCTCAGATGCTCCATCAGTCACACTCAGATTATAAAACAAAACACACGATTAATTCCTCAGTCAGGTCAGCGATCAGCCAAAGATTCAGCCATACAACCCAGTCTCAGTCAGCTCTCTGCTGTCACTCGCCGTTGCACCAGACACGGCGTCGCTGGTGTCACGTGTAGACAAGCAGGAAGGAGGCAGACGTCAGTTTACTTGATGGAGTTGGAGCCGCATTTTACACGCAGAAGAAAAAGAGCGCCGTTGAGGAAAATCATGGTGGCGACAGTGAGAGTAATGATGAACTCGTTCCGAAAAAGGTGAACATTTCACCATTTGGAACTTTTCAGGTTTAAACCTGACGACGATGCACAAGGGGCAATAATCAGCAAGCAGTGCTTTGGCATCATCACAGCACCACAAGGTAACTCTGAGAATCTCTGTTACCACCTCCAACTCCCCACAAAATCCAGTGTGAGTTACAATGAACAACAAGGAAACATGGAAAAATCCCACCCGGACAGGAGATGATAAAGTCCACCACTTTATCATAAGTTATACTTGCTGAAAGCACTTTTTTTTCCTTGTGTGCAATTAATTTTTTGGTCAAAAAATGAGAGTTGTGTCAGTTTTCAGGAAGAAAATCATGATTCACATTTTAGCAAGAATCGTGCAGTCCTAATTGTAAATAAATAAATAAATGTAACAGCAGATCACACTGCACAGAGATCAACACTTTGAGCCTGAGCAGTGAACTCGTAGTTATCATGAAATTGTGTTTTCGTTGTCATGGTGACAGAGTCAAGAGAAACTGGCATGTGTGCGTGCAGTAGGATTTTTCATGTTGCAGTTAACCAACTCGGTCATGAGAAAATCTCTCTCTCTCTCTCTCTCTCTCTCTCTCTCTCTCTCTCTCTCTCTCTCTCTCTCTCTCAGGTTGCAGTGTGTGTTGCAGGTGGTGTGTGTGTGTTTGTCAGCAGACAGCCAGTGGCACACAGTTTCAGAGTGTGTGTCTGTCCTCACGTCCATGTCCGACCAGCAGACGCTGGCTCAGCAGCTCTTCGTTCAGCACGGTGAGGCTCACAGCGCCGTTACTACACTTATTAAACATCATGTCTGTGCTTCCTCTAAGATTTGTTGTTTTGTTTTTTTGTTGTAAATTTGCTTCAAATATTCACTCAGTTTGAGTTTCTGCTCGACGGGTTTTCGCTGCAGCTGGATGTGAGCAGTGTTTGATTTTTGTCTTTATTTCTTCAGACCCGTGTGTTTTCCTGAAGTTGTTCGGGTTCATCAGAACCAGAGGAGACAACCAGGCAACATACACCGACTGGATTCAGCTGGACCTGCAGGTAACACACACACACACACACACACAAGAGATGCAGATGAAAACCAGCAGGATTGCCGTCTTTTTGTTTGGCGTTTGACTGCTTTTGAAATGAGTGTTTTTACCTCCACACACCCACAGCCGCCACCTGGCTGCTCGGTCTGTCCCGAATGCCATTTTTTAGGCTTCGGACATTTGTCGGTGTTACTAAACGAACCTCCAAATATTTGTTTTCACAAAAGCACATTCAAAAATTAGGAATACTGTAGGCCTATTTAAGGCTCTTTCATAACCAAAAGCTACAGTTTATTTAGATTCAATGCATCATCGTAAAGCCCAGCGTGAAAGAAGGGAATTAACTCAGCCCGCTTATTTTAGCCCGTTCAGAGGAGGGGAGGACTTTCTATTTTCTGTCATTAACTAAGGCAGCTGTGGAAATCCCAGACAAGCTTGAAAACTTAACAACATTGTGTCTGGGATCATACCATCATCCCGTAGTGTTTAAAGTTGTTTCTCATTGCTTCATTTCCAAACACAGCCAAAGTGGAGACGTCAGGATGAAAGGGGGGGTTAGCCATTTCATTAACTGTGGCTAATATAACGATTATTGCAGCACTGTATCCATTGTGGAAGTCCCAGACATGATGGAAAGCTTCATGACGTTGCGTCTGTGTTTGTAACATCATCTGGAGGTGTGTAAAGTCAAGTTGTACAGCTCCGGCAAAAACATGCTGCAGCTGCTGCGTTCTTGAAGGGGTGTCCCATTTCGTTGGGGTAGATTTCAGCCACTTCCCCATGTAACTCAGTTCCACGGTAACTAATCCGGTTTTTAAGTCGTGACGTAACACCCTTTCAAAATACCATGTCCGGGTCCAGGCCATGTATTTTCAGTATGCCACAGTGCTGTGTCCCGTGTAGTTAAAACAGAACTGAGTGGAAAAAAGAACGATCAGACTTTGATTCTGCCGCTTTCCTAGTGATGAGAAACACAAGAGGACATGGCTGCAGTTGATAAAGTACGTTAAAGTGAATGAAGAAAAAGTTTGGGCTTTAGCGAGTGGGTGCTAAGCATAGCTAGCTAACCTTAGCATCCATTCACTTAAACTAGTGTCCCTAACAACATAACCTTATTAAAACTGTAACATTTATGATGGATATTCACACAGAGTCTTTCTTTTTCAGTGAATGGATGCTAACATTAGCTAGCTAACTGTCAGCTAGCTAACGTTAGCACCCACCCGTAAAAGCCAAAAGCCACTTTGGCATAATTTATCAATTGCAGCCATGTCCTCTCATGTTCGTCATCACTTGTAAAGCGGCAGAATGAAAGTCTCTTCGTTATTTTTTCACTCAGTTCTGTTCAAACTACACAGGATACAGCACCGCTGCGTATTAAACAGAAGGGACTTGGACCCATATAATGTATTTTGTAAGGGTGTTACATCAGACTTAGAGACTGAATAGAAAGGCTGACAGTAATAATAATAAAAAACCAAAAAAAAACAACTCTGAAGCCTGAATTGAAATTCAAATGCCAATGTGCCAAACAAATTCCAAACCATTTAAACGTAAATCTAGTAATCTAGTAAATCTCTTTTTTGTGTCTTTGTCTTAACACAATTTGTTCAAATACATATAATATTGCACTTTTTGAAACAGTCTCACATTGAAGAAATTTATTCTTGCACTCAGTTTTTCACATGAAAAGAGAGAGGTAGTTGTGTGAACAATAAAAAAAAGAGAGATGTGCAATCCCTGACCACGTCACTCCTCCACACACCTGACCAGTCACTGCATTCAGCGGTCCTTCATGTCAAACAGTTTGTAATAAAGTTAGAGGATCAAACAGGAACCTCATCTTCTTCAGTTTCTGCCGTTAACTTGATTATTTGAATGTTTCTTCTATTTGAGAAATGGCATTACTTGTGTTTTGTTTTGTTGTTGTTTTGTGTCTTCAGGTGGTTCGTTTGCTGAGCAGACTGCTGACTCAGAGAGCAGAGAGCTTGAGCAGCAGCCAGCACAGCACCTGTCAGTGTTACACTGAGGTAAACCTCTCTCACCCTCTGCTCTCTCTCTCTCTCTCTCTCTCTCTCTTTATATGATGACACTTAAGTTTGTGCTGCAACTTTCTGCACTGACCGCAGTTCTCTGTCACTCTCAGCTGGTTCAGACTGTGGTGATTGTTTTGCATCGTCAGTGGTTGGATCTTCGGGACTCCCCAGAGCCGTCTGACTCAACAGGTCGGTCACAGTTCAGGCAGGAAGTATTCACCACCACGTCCCTACAGCTGGTCACAAAACTCTGTTTTTGTGTTTCCCCTTCAGGCCTGGCCCCGTCATCCTTCCCCTCGTTGCTATGGTGGCATGGCGCAGCGGCGGCGCTGCTCAGAGAGTCTCTGCTGCTGCTGCATTGGCTGCTGCTGCATCACGGCAGCTTCTCAGAGAGCTGCAGGCCACTGCTGCACATGTACGACCAGGCGATTCCTGCAGTACGAGACACGCTGAGGAAGATCCCCAAGCTGAGCGAGAGCGAAGGTACACACACACACACACACACAATGTTTGATGAGGTTAAATACTGAAAAAAATGTCTCATAACGGCAGCGTTAAGACTTAACGACGCCAGGCGACTCTGTAACATCTCTCAGAACTTCAGACTCATGTTTTGCGCTTCCTGTTTCCTGTCTGTCAGAGCTGGCGTTGGAGGAGATCTGCCGCTCAGAGGGTGACGACACTGATGACATGGACACTGATACTGTCTCGTGACTGGCTGCTACCACTGACTCCACCAGTGGCCAATTAACCGAGGAGGGACAGTTTACTGACTGCTGATTGGACATTTTAGACTGAGACGAGGTCATAGACTTTTTCAGTCAGACTTTGTGATGAAGTGGATTTTGGGGGAAACGGGATGAAAGTGTGACTGAAATGAGGCAGAGTCAATGAATTTGTTCTGCTGTCTGATGGGATTTAACAATAAAATGTGAAGGTGAGAAAAACTGCTGCTGTCAGAATTCATGTTCTGTGTGTTGTCTATTTCCTCCATCGCTGTGAAGTTAAGAACAGATGAAGATAAAAATGTTAAAAGTCACTGCTGAGCCGTGACTTTTAACATATCTTATCTTATCATGACATCCTAGAGAATTTGTCAGATCATTTGAGGAATTGTTCCACATTAACTGAGCTATAATTTGCTTTTTGAAAGAGAGTGAATGAGTAGATCAACTGAATTCTCAACATTTGCTGATTTTGGTTCACACAGACTGCTCATGTGAGTCGGGATCTGACGAAGGCTCAAACGTGAGCGGGACACGCTACCCTGTGATTGACAACTATATGGAGTTTGTTTTATTTTTTTCTTTTTATGCAGGAAAACCGTGTTTTAAAGGAGAGCTATTATGCTTTTCTGTCTCCTTGACCTTAAAACATCACACTGTCTGATACTCGTGTTTTACAATGTTTTTTTAACAGTGTTTTTCCAGTGACGTTGATGTATCCTGGACCTCCTTATATGGGCATACCAGCTCGTGCACACAGCGCTGGTACAATTAATCTGCTGATTAATTTTATGAGTAACTGATTAATGATTTATTCCAGATAATGTCAAAAAAATTACTAAAAATGCTCATCTCAGTTTCCCCGGGCCCAATGTGATGTCGTCAAATTGCTTCTTTTGTCCGAAAAATAGCCCAAAACACAGACTTTTTTTTTTTTTCTTTTTAATAAATGCCACAGGGAAGCAGCAAATCATCACATTTAAAAGGTATAACCAGCAGTTTGTTTTTCTTTATCTGAAAGTGACTGAAATGATGAATCAGTTATCAAAATAGTTGGCGATTAATTTTCCATTGATCGATTAATCGATTATTCCGTTAATCATTGCAGCTCTACTTTTAGCACCTTGTCCGAGATTGCTCCAATAAAGTGTTTGTTTTTTTGGGTGAATGAAGAAAAGTAAACTTTGTCAAACTTTCCTACAGAGACGAGCACCAGACAGAAGTCGAGAGCGTCCCTGTTTCTTGTGGATTTATTTACTTCCTCAACATGAGCACATGAGCTGGATTAACGGCTAAACTGCTGCTGAAGGACGGCACGTTGCTTTGTCCTGTTGAAGAGTGAGAAGCGTGAGCTAAAAGTAACATTTTATCAGCGTCCTAGCTGTTTATTTTGTCAGTAAAGGGGTTGTGAGTGCAGCTTAGTGTGGACGCTCACGTAAGGAAAGGGGGAAGAGTGACCGACAGACTTTTTTTGTGTTCTGTTTGAAAAAAATTCACAATACCTGTAGACAGCTGTTAGTGTCTGAGAGTATCACAATATTTCTGTGAACAGCAATAATAAAATCTCTACTTAAGTAAAACCAAACAAAACCAGCTGAAGACCAGAACAGTTTGAAAAACATCTTTATTTATTCTCCAGCTGTAACTGAGGTCAGAATGACACATTCAGAGGAAGGCATCTCATTGGCTGGCTGCAGGAGACAACAGACTGTTTTTATGCTGGTTATCTCGTGGCAACTTCTCTATTTTCTTAATATGATTCAACACATGGCGCTCATCTTAGATCCTTTATCCTAAGATTAAATTATACAGTTGCTGTGACGTTTCAGAAATAGTTCTCTCATGATCACAAACTTACTGTGCTGTTATTTTGGGATGATGATGGATTCTGACATCACCCAGAACAAACCTGCTTGTCTGTCATTACTATTTTTACAGTGACGTTATCAAGACAAACACAGATGTCTGGACACAAGAAAACTATAAAACGTGAAAGAATCATTTTGTCAGAACCATTTCTATGAGCACCAAAAACTAAACATAATGCAGAGGAAACTTTTTTGAGGTTCAGATCCTGAGATAACAGGCCTGAAAAGTAGTTCAAGCCATCATGGCTGCTGTCAGCTTCCACTAAACTTGGATCAGCAAAAAATAATGCACAACACTTTCATATTAAAATGTCAAAGGTTTCTGTTGCTCGTGAGTTTCTAACACTGACTGATCCTTCTCTTATTAAACTCAGGAGCAACAGAAGTGTAAACACTGAAGGAAAGAAGCTGAGTTTCAATTCAGGCTCTATGACCCCCACCCCCTTTCTTTTTTCTTTTTTTTTTTTTGTGTGTGTGTGTTGGGTGGTCTTCATCAACTGCATCAATAATCTCCTGCAGGATGGCAACAACAGGCTGGATTGCACTTACAAGGTTCAACTTTTAAACATGCATTTCTTGATTGATTAAACTCGGTTTAAAGTCAGTTTAAATAAATTCTCTTGGCGTTACTAAACTGAGATTAATTTTAAATGGTGCAACAGAGCTCTGCTTAATTTTAAATCTGGATTATTGCAATTTAAACCTAGTTTTGCTAAACTCTGATTAAAGCTAATCTTGGATTAAATTAATTCTTGTTGGTGCAATCCAGTTTATATGTTTGAGGTTAACTAGGAAATTCTCCACTTAACAAATCGACAGACAGCACCTGAATGCACCATTTCAGGTCCTGGTTTTGATTTTTGGGAGATAAGAAGCAGGTTCAGGCCTCAAGCTGAGGTCGCTGTCATAGACCACGCCCCTTGCTGAGTAGGCGGGCTTGCACTGAGTCACAGGTACAGCGGGAGGAAGGCACCTGAGGGTGGGCTCAAGTATTTCAGGATCAGACTGTCTCTGTAGTGTGTGTGCTGCTGTATGTCTATCTTTGCGAGGACCTGTTTGAGCGTGTGGAGATGAGGACATTCTGTCTGATCCTCATCTCGTCAAAGGCAGTTCAGAGGATTCAGACTTCATTTTAAGGTTAAACTTGGAATATTTTTGGTGAAGTTCAGTGTTAGATTTGGAGTGAAGTGCTTGTGATGGTTGGGGGTAATGCAGGTCCTCTTAAGTATAGATGTACAAGCGTGTGTTAGTGTTTTTCTGTCCATGTTGGCACCACCTGGTCATCAGTCTCTTCTTGACTCTGTGGTGTTTTTTGTGAGCTGTGATTGGTCTTGCTTATGCTGTGATGTGGAGTGCAGGGATTGGTCAGCCACGGGTGCATCAGCAGCTCTGACGCCTCCAGCCTCTCTGCAGGCAACTTCCTCAGCATGCAGCCAATCAGACACTTGGCTTGCGGTGAGAGCCAGTCAGGCAGGCTGAAGGCCCCGCGGCGGATCTTGGCAAACAGCGCGGCGGGCTGAGTGTCCTGAAACGGGTATCGTCCAATCAGCATGGTGTACAGGGACACCCCCATGCTCCAGATGTCTGCGGCACGGCCCGAGTAAGGACCTTTCCCATTGGTCAGCAGCTCAGGGCTGACGTAGGCAGGGCAGCCATGTCTATCTGTCAGAGAGTCATCGTCATGGTTACCATGCAGGAGGATACAGTCATTGAGTCCAAGCAGAGCGAGGCGTGTCCTGCAGAAAGAAAAGCACACACAGTTTAACCTGCTGTAACACATCAGCAGTGACGGCAGTAGTATTTGTAGAATGCATTTCAGTAGTTTTAGTTATGATGTGACTGTGTATGCAGAGCTCCGCCCTCCGCCTGTGTTATGATGTTTCAGTTCGGGAGGTTTCTGGGCGGGGAGTGGGTGTGTTTCCCCCAGCCAATGACAGCACGCAGGCAAGGTTGAGAGTGGATAAAACACGACGATTGGACCACATTCATACCGGAGAAAACTGCAAATGCGTACATAACTTTAAAGACAAGGAAATCCAGCTCTGGTGAGGTGAAACAGCGAGCAGATAAAGCTCGTTCCAGAACACTTTCGAGCACTGAAGGAGAAGCGATGAAGAAGGGATGAAGAGTGACGAGGAGCTGGTCTGCTTTCTGTTGGACAGGCGGGCGCCAAACACTGACGGTTAGCTTGTGCTAGCTTGCTAATTGGGCTGCAACTAACAGTTATTTTCGTTATCGATTAATCTGCCGATTATTTTTATGATTAATCGTTTATTCTGTGAAATGTCAAAGTGTGAGAAATGCTCGTCTCAGTTCCCAGAGCCAAATGTGACGTCTTCAAATTGCTTCTTTTGTCCAAGTAACAGCCCAAAACACAAAGACTCTTCATTTATTTTCAGAGATGACACAGAAGCAGCAAAACCTCACATTTAAGAGGCTAAACCAGCAATTTTGTTACTTTTCTATTTGAAAAATGACTGAAACGATTAACTGATTATCAAAATAGTTGGAAAATAATTTGTTAATCAATTATTTGATTAATTGTTGCAGCTCTACTTGCTAAATTATCAACTTCTCCATTAAAATAAATGTAATATTCCTACATAGCTTGCTGTGTAAGTACAAGCAGTATAAGTACACACTACAATACTTCTGATGTTGAACTGAGGGAAGGGGCCTAATTTAAATGTTGTGTTTACAAGCTGCAACCAACAAATACTGCTGACTCAGCCTTCAAGAGTATTGCAGTTATATTTTTTTGCCTTCAACATTACTTCTATTCCAATGACACCTAAATTTTTCTGCTGCTAATTCTAATTCTCAAACAAGTTGGGACAGGGTGAACGAAAGACTAGAAAAGTTGTGGAATGCTCAAAGAAAACTTTACCTCAGGGCTTGGGAATACTTTGTAAGACAGTTGTCAGTAGATGTACATCGTACATCTTGTACAAATGAATTTATTTTAAATTTACGCGACTTTCTGTCTCTCTTGGAATCAGGGTTGCAATATTAGTTGTGTCCCATGGACTTTAACCAGTATCAGAAGTCCTGCTGGCAGTATTAATGCTATTTCTGCAGTATTAGCAGCTTTTTATGCAGTACAAGTTGATTTAATTTATATACCATGAGTATTTTCAGTGGCATGGGTTGTATTATTGGTAGTATGAGGAGTACTCTGTGAAGCGGTGTCAGTATTTGTGATACTAGCTTGGAATCAGCATCAATGTTTCTTAGCAGTATTAGTAGTTTTTTTGTCTTTTTGTAAAGGTTTTGTGTCTCAGTGGAATCATCTGTGTGTCTGTGAAAATAAACCTGTGGTGTCTTTCAGTCTCATCTGTGTGTAGTATGTAGTACTGCAGTATTTGTAGTATTAACAGAGTGCCTGTGAGTCTCACCTGTATTTGTCCATGAAGACGAACCTCCGGAGCTTCAGGTCTCTCAGCATGACTCCGTGGTGATGGCAGTGCATCACAGCATTCAGCATCTGAACGAACAGATGCCCCGCCTCCTCTTCGCTGAGACGCTTCCTGCTTCGCACGTACGCATGCATGTCACCATGGTGACCGGGCAGGAAGACATAAACACTGTTCTGGCCAATCACCACGTCCTGCAGGCCACAGATGTTGTCATGGTGACCAATCCGAGTGTAGGCAGCCAGCCGCCCCTGGTAACCATGCAGAGGAATCACCTGTAACCATGGCAGCCAGGAGGGACAGTTATGGTAACCATTGCAACAGTGTCTACTATAACCACATTATTTGTGTGCATATATTTTGCAGTACAAACAATAATACCAGCAGTGTCAATAATATTTCAATAGATTTTCCAACAAAAGTATTTTTTCAGAATCAAGAGTATCAGTATTTCCTGCAGTATCAGTAATGTAACTGGTGGCTCTACCTGGCAGGTGTATTGCTGCTTTGTGTGTGCGTGCTCTGCCCTGTACGTCTCCTCCCCCTCGCAGCGTTCCAACAGGAAATATGGTCCAACTCTGGATGGAGATTGGCTCTGGTTGGACTTGGGGGCGGGGCTACTGGGCCTGAGGTAGGGTGATGGGCCGGTGGCAGGAGGCTCCTGAGTTACACGAGCTACTTTACATTTTGGTAAATTGTCCTGGGGCTCGTCCAATAGCCTCTTCAGACACATCTGGGACCTGGCCGTGGTTACACTCATGTTCATCTGTGATTGGAGGAGACAAGTGACATCATTAGGCTAATGCTTAGAGGTTTATTGTTGTATCGAGCTGAATAAAAAGCTGCTAAATATTCCCAGCGGTGTCATGTGCAGATGTGTGGAAAATTTGACCAGAACTTGTTTGCCCCCCTTTTTTATTCTTTACACAATTTTGTCACACTTTTGTTCACCAACGTGGTCCAGACTTATCCTCAAATTTCATGCAAATCCACACCCAAAACTTTACCCCACTTTATCATTGATTTTACTCTAAATGTGACCAAAAATGTACAAAATGTACAAGCTCAATTCACATCAAAATGACTTGAAACTGTTTATTTAGACTATAAACTCACACAAGAACTGTTTTAGATGATGACACAAGTGAAAGGTCGGGTCATTTTCGTGCTAGTGCACTACTTTTTGCAACCATTGAAGTCGCCCTCTGCTGGCCATTGGATAGAATGCAATGAATGTCTGTGGCTGACAGCCACGCATGTTTCTTGACCACTTGGGGGCAGTAGAAACAAACTGTGTACATAAAACTGACATATCTCCTTTTAATTTAATTCAGCCAGCTTCATTTAAGAGAAGATAGAAAGACCTTTATTAATCCCAAAGGAAACTGTTGAAAAAAATTACTGCTTAAAATGAAAGAAAACTAGAAAAAAAAAAGTAAAATATACAGACAAAACGTACAGAACGATGGCAGCGTCTCTGGCAGCGCCGGCAGTGAATCTGATTATTTACACATCTAGCAGATACAGAACAACATTATCAATCATGTGGAGTCGTGTTTTTTGTTCACCTGATGAATGTGAGCCCAGCAGTGACTCTCTGTCAGTGTTGGCAGATAAACAATGAGCTAAAACTCACAGCAGAGCCCCATAAAGTCAAAGAAAGCTGCAGATTCAGGTAACGTTTCTCTTTGCTCATCACTGTGAGCACTCCAACACTGTCACGCTGCAGATTTCAGTTTGCACAGGTGAAGCAGCTCGTGTGTATTCCAGGTGCGCATGAGGACTCTTACATAATCAGAAAGTTGTGTGTGAACTCTGTGTGGTGAGCTGAGTTGGAGTCTGACCAGATCAACTTTAGTTTCACTCTTGGTTGTATTTCTGCTCGGCAGCGCCCTCTGCTGCTCCACCGCTGGGGGGGGGGGGGGGGGGGGGGGGGG
>JAPZDX010000012.1:4627642-4638517 GCA_029783625.1 Naso annulatus | reverse complement strand
TGGAAAATGTGTTGTTGCTCTTGAATAATTTTAATAATAGGTAATTAAATGTTGTGTAAAATAGGCAGATATTGTAGAAATTTGTATTATTTTGACTATATTCATAAAACTGCACCTGTCTCTGCTTGCTCCTCCATCTCCTCCTTCTCAGCAGCCTGCAGACAGATAACACAGCAGAAATCATAAGAACAGAACTGATTTATCATTTATTGGAAGCCAAGCAGCAAAACTGCAAAGTCCTCATTGTGTTTCTATCTTTTCTTCTTATTTAGATTATCATGCCAAGAGGTCATGGCGCAGATTGAAAACACAAACACTGTACGGGCAGATCTTCTGACCTGTTTGACCTAGAGTTATGAAGCTTTGCTCACATATTCCGTTGATCACAAGGAAAAAAATTGTCTCAAGTATCCAAAACTTCCACCATTCTGAATTGAATTTGTGAAAAACACTTAAAATCCTACTCTTCCTTAGAATTTTCACTAATCTGCACAAAACTTGATACACACAATTTAGAGACCAATATCTACAGCTTTTTTAGAAAAAGTAGCCATTTTTAAAAAACTTGGCAGACTGATAGAGAGTCATGTCACATGACCATGGTGCCAACTTACATTGATCGGCCTAAGGGGGGTGCTATAGAAAACAGTTGAAAATTCAAATTTGAACAGGCATATCTCATGTCCCCATCTGACCTTGAGTCATGAAACTTTCTCTCATGACAAACAAGGAAATAAGAAATGTTTAAAAATTCCTGAAACAAGGTAAAACTCTGAAAGCGCACTGTGCTCACAAAAGAATAAAGAATGAAGACTGTTTCTTATAATCATGACTTACCCACTGACTGAAGAAATTAAAATGAGATAAAATTCTTGTAACAAAAAGACATTTCTGTTTTCTCTCCTCTCTTTTTACACTGCAATGAATCTCCGTAGGAAACTGACCTCGGATCAGATGGATTCTTATCATGATGGCTAATTTTTTTCTAATTTAGAAAAGTCAAATCTGGGAAGTTGTTTTGTGTTTTTCCTTCCTTCTGTTGTTGTATTTTCTAATAATTGTATATTTACCTGTTTGAAGTTGTTCTCCAGCAGTGTATCTTGCACTTACATAAATTTGCTGGAAAACAATCTGAGCAGCAGAGGTTGAGACATCCTCGCTTCATATTTATACATTTATTCTTTATCTTTATCTCTACTTTAAAGACCAACACACTTATTCAGACAGACAGGTAAATCAGATTCTCACCTGTCTCTCCAACTCCTCCACTGAAGCATAGTATTTGGACCACCAATCTAATTCCTCTTTCTCAGGGAGCTCCTCCTCTAGCTCCTCCCCTTTCTTCATGAGCTTCTTCAGAGGAGCCTGAAGGGTCACAGTGTAAACATCAACTCATTCTTTAATCCTTAATGGTTGAAATCTGGTTAATAAACAGCTCTGGTTTTGGACACACAGGTGAAAGAGGAGAAATTTAACAAACGTACATTAACCAGCTTGATGGGGTTGATGGGAATCTTTGATTCTTTAATTGGCAGGCCGCTGAGTCTGATATTCTTCACTGATGTCAGAGTGCTGACGTTCGTATTTCGCCTCACTGGAGAGACACAAAGAGACACTGTTCATAAAACGTTAGGAGACACCCCAACTATGAATCTTAGAGTGCATAAATGTGAGAAGCACCCAAACACAAAGCTTCAGCAGCCAGCTGCTAATGGATGAGTGAAGCTGTAGATTATACACTGATCCATGTGGAACTCACTGGAATAATTCAGATCCATTTTGGATCAGTTCAGATCTCAAAATTAACCTTAATACCTTATAAACTCTTAATTTATTTGCAGCTTTATAGTCAAACTCTTCAGTTCGTCCTTGTAGAAATGCAAAAACATGTAGGCCTACTAGAGTATGAGCACTTATGTTAATTAATTTCCCTACTTTACAAAACCACTGGAACATGTTTGCTTATCTTTAGTGTTTTTGCATCATTAGGGCGAATTATATAATGTCTATAGCAATCAAGTGTACATTTAAACCATTTGGTAGGCTTAAAACAAACTAGTTGTAAACATTTAGTCAAGCGAACTACATCACTGGGCTAACATTTATTAGCTAGCAAACCACCGCTGAAAGTAATCTGCAGTGACAGGAAACAAAATCAGCAATCATCAGCTTGAAATAATGAGTTGTTGTTGTTTTTTTGTCTCTGCTGGCTGAAATCAAGGACCCATTGATTTAAAAATGATGAAGAATTTTGATTATTAAATCCACCATTTTAATGGTTCTAAACTACATTATGCAACATTTTAGAACCAAGAACTGGGCAGTCATAGCAACAGTAACTAAGGGGGAGGAGCTTAACCAATGGTCAGTTAAGACATTCTGGAAACATATCGAGAGCACCTGTCTGGATCCTTCATTCCTCACCACTTCCATGGATCTTACCTTTTGGTTTTGGCTCCTCCTCTTCCTCCTCTGGCTCCCCCCCGAGCTCTTGTGGGGTGTAATCCATGAGGCTTTGGACCACATGGGACCCAACCAGTGCGAGGCGACCGAATGCCCGTTGCTCCACCACAAATAACATAAGAGGAGGATGGAGGTACGCCTGCTCTGGCAGCTCCTGATTGGACCAAACACAAGAAGAGGAAACAAGAAATCAGGAAGGAGGAAATTGGGCATTTCTCTATCAAGCCAACTGGAAGTGCACCAGGCTTTGAATCCAATTCTACATAGTGGCCAAACCATGTAATTACAAAAGAGTTTTTTCCATAAACTTGTATTGTTCAAGAAGTGCAGCAGAGTAGTTGTGTGCACGCCCACCCGTTTTTAGGCCAGAGGCCAGAATAAAAGAAATATTAAAGGAAAGTTTCACCTCCAATTGCGTGAAACTTTCCTTTAATATTTCTTTATGTAGTGTCCATGTTGTCCTTATTTTATAACCACAAAACTCATAAACACAACAAAGTCAGAAAAACAACTTCTCAGCTTGGAAACTCCAACCTTCCAACTTCACATGACTCCAAGATTTATTTCATATGCTCTGGATACATTAGATGTGTTATCCACTTCAATGGAAGAAGGTTCCATTTTTTCAAGCCAGATATGTGAACCTTAGTACACAGATAAATATTAAAAACTATCACTAACAAAAGTGAAACTGACCACATCAATAAAGCGGACCAGCTCTTTGAAGTTGGGGTGAGTTTTGAAGTTCTCGATCTCCTCAGACTCCAGCTGTTGTCCCGCACACTCGATCTTCACCAGAGGGCGCGACACCTCAAACAGCTCCACCCGCTTCAGATCTCGGAGTCCCCAGAACAGCACCTGAACACACACAAAAACACACAGGTAGCATCCTGTACTCAGTTACTTCTTAGACTCAATAGCCTTACATCCCAAAATCACTTGAACACGTCTTCAGTGTGTCAGAAACAGGGCTTGTGTGAGACCTCAATCCTGAAGGTCTTCAGAACGGGTCGGACTCCCTCTGGGATGATGTAACATCTCTGCTCCTTCAAGTATGTCAGATCCTGAGGGTCCACACTGCTGGGAACACGCGGCTGCAGGGGGTGACAACATTTTCTAGTTCACGGTCTAGAATTATTGACTTCATGCGTACGGTTTTTTGTGCTTTGGTTAAAGGATTATTCCTGATAATTATAACTCACCAAGTTGCATCATTACACTCACCAAGTTCATGGCAAAGATCAGAGAAAACTGTGACATTATTAAAAAGCCTGACAAGTCAAGAAACACTATCACTCTTAATAATAAGAGAGGAATAAATAGCTGTGTGTCATCAGCAAAGATGTTGTAGGAGGAGCCTTGTAAGTGACCGCACCAAGAGTCCTTGTGATGATTTTCAGGCCAACAGGATTTTTCAAACCTTCTTTCAGTAATTACGTCACAGTTTTCCCAGATCTCAGCTACAAACAATGTCACCAATAGAAATAATGGACAAACTATTCGAATATGGGCCAAGGTGTAATAAATACAATCACTGATTGATCGACAGGCAGGTGTCACCTCTCCAAACCCTGAGTAATCCAGCTCAATGAGCTCAAAAGCAGCCAACAGCTCGCCAGCGGCGACCCTCCCCATGTTGATGTCATAGAAATGGAGGCGGGGCTTCTGGTAATACTGCTCAACAGTTTTAAACTCCGGCTCGGCAAAGGCCCGACCAAGAGGCTTTGGACTGCCCTGAGCAAGCGTACACGTACACACACACACACACACACACACACACAGAGGGTGTTATGTCACTTCCCTGAATATGCGGAAGGTGAATGTGGAGAATAATTAGAAGATACCATTGAGTCGTAGTTGTAGATGTTGATGATGATGAGAGGCGGGTCTTGTTGGAGCTCCTCCCTCGTTCCCTCCAGCAAAACTCTGTCAAACAACAAACTCTCACACCAGGCTGGAGACAGAGTGTCAGATAGCACCTGAACACACACACACACACACATACACACACACACACACACACACACACACACACACATGATATCTCAGCTTCTGCTTCAAAGATTTTGACTGTTTTATGGAAGTGAGAGACTGAATGTACCTACCCTGGTGACCTGGCACTGAGTAGAGAAGAGGACCTTTGCAAAGGGAACTGACAGACCATTATCTTCAGCAGCCATCAGGCCACGCCCCTGATACAGGTGACATCGCAACTGGAAGTACCTGCTGTCTGCAGAGGGAGAGAGAAAGGCTTCACCTGAAGGCACAGACTGCTGAGTCCAGGTAAAGCTTCATGGTTTGGTTGGGAAGTTATAAGAGGCAGTTAGCCACCCACAACTCACAAACCCACTGAGTCAGAGGCTCTAAGCCAGTGACATAACTAATGTTTTTAGCAGTACATGTATAAAAAATCACAAGTTTCGTAATTCACTTCATCACAATCAAAATAATTTCACAATAGTTTCACAAAACTTTCAAAAAACTATTTACAGTAACATCTGAAAGATGTATAGATCAAGTTGAGACATCAGTTCAGTAGAACATCATAAACATCTTTCTCTAAATATCTTGTAAGAGAGGTACCTTACAAAAAACATCTCATGTCATACTCAATGTTCAAGCCATGAGGTGACAAAGTTTTTAAGCGGTGGATCCAATAATGTTCTCTTCTGGAAAGTAATACCTCCAAGTCCCCTTCTCTTGGGGGGACGGTTACCTGCTCAATTCCAATGTATCTAAGAGAGGAAATGGGGTGGTTAACTTCAACAAAATGCGCTGCTACTGCATAATTCATATTCTTACATCTGATGGTGCTTCTATACAAGTTTTTAGTGCTCTGCTTGCCTTTCCAATATATGACTTACAACAAGGGCAAGTCTCAACTTGATCTTGATTTTACAAGATATTTAGAGAAAGTTGTTCATGATGTTCTACTGAACTGATGTCTCAACTTGATCTTTATATCTTTCAGATATTATTGTAAATAGTTTTTTGTAAGTTTTGTGAAAGTATTTTGATTGTGATGACGTGAATTAAGAAACTTGTGACTGGGTCCGCTCGTTTTGGAGCTCCCAGTACCCTCCTGTTCACATGACGACCGGAGACCGGCGAGGGCGGAGTGTACCGCCGTAATCGAGTGCATAAATAGTCACCGGCGGTTGCAATGCAAACCCTCCCCCAACACGACAGATCAGTTTGGTCATATGGAATTCTGTGACAAATTATAACAGTCAAACGACATTCAGCGTGAATATCCAGGTTGCTTTTTGTGGAGTCTCCGAAGAATCTTTTTTAGTATCTCAAAAGAAGAGGACATTGACTTTAAATGCTTCTTTTTATACATTTGGTAATTGAACTGACTGTTTATCCGTTTGGTTGGTCGTCTGGTTCTGCCATGTGCGTCTTATTTGTTTGTTTGCAACCGCGTGCCAGCCGGTCGTCACCTCTGGTTCTGAGCAGGCAGGTAGGGATCTGGTTTAAATCAAGTGCAAACTCCACCCAGCCGGTATGTCACAGTCCTACTGGCAGCCCCAAAACAAGGAGACCCATTTTTATACATGTACTGCTAAAAACATTAGTTATGTTACTGGCTTAGAGCCTCTGACTCTGTGGGTTTGTGAGTTGTGGGTGGCTAACTGCCTCTTGATTGTCTTACAACCATCAGGTGTGTGAAGTGAGCGAGGCCTGACATAACTGACCAGAGTTTCTTTGTCTCAGAAGAGTTTGATCCTGAAGAAGGCCTGAAGGCTGACACGTCATCATAATAAAAGAACTACATATGGAGCTAGAGTGTGCGACACTTTTATTTTATGGACGGTTGGGAAGTCCAAATACAATTTATCACCAGAATTTTACTTTGAAGGACACAATTGTCAATTATCCTGTTCAGAATCCATGTCCCTGCTGGATGAAGTTAGCTGACTCACCCTGGCAGGACAGACTGAGAGGAAGCTTCCTATTGCCTGGCACCCTCTGCTCCTCCTCTTCCTCCTCATCATTAACTGGCAGGAATTCCTCTGGTAAGGAGGTGATGGTCTCCTTACAGTACTTGGCCAAACCGAGCCACAGGTAGACCTCCAATTTTGCAAAGATCTCACTTGCTGAACCTCCTGGAGACTGAAAAGACAGAGCGGTAAGCATCAGCCATGATTTGAAAGATAGTAAACAGTAAATGTCAACTATTCTCCATGATTTTAGAGGCAGTATGTTGACAATTGTCTTTAATTTTAGGGGCACAACAGTGAGTTTCATGGATGATGGTGATGTGTCAGCGTTAGAACAGGTACCTTCATATAGAGGGTGGCGACTCGGCCACAGTCCCGCCCCTTCTGCTCCTCCACCAAAGAGAAGAAGATGGAGTGGGCTGGGATCCTGACATAGGCCAATCGCTTGCTTCCACTCAGTAACCATAGAAACGCATCTGGGATGGTTGTCTGGGGCTTGAGGGAGGGTGGTAGGAGTATGGATGTCAGATTTCGACCATACAGAACATATTGCAACCTCTGACATCATTGTGTTGACCTATGGCCACTCTGTGACCTCTGACCTCTTTAGCCAGTAGGCGGAGTTTCTTCAGGAGTTTCCTGCTATCCATCAAACGCTGTTTGGCCGTCCGCCTGGTGATCCTCCGCCTAGCCCTCACCGCTTGTCTTGCCACCAAGACCTGAAGAGTGTCAGTCAGTCAGACAGACAGGAAGACAGTCAGACAAAGAGGCAGGCGATCAGCAGAGGAGTAGAAAAAGAGACACATGAGATCAGACTCACCAAATTCTTTTTAATAAACTCCTTCCTGCATCTGTCCAGGTTGTTTGGACGAGACTGGGACCTCCTGTCTGAGAAAACACTAAACTGCCTGGCAGGAGAGCAGACAGAGAGACAGACGTGGAGACAAATCAAATCAAATTCAATTAATACCTTGTAATCAAATTCTCAGAGGGAGGACACCTACTTGCAGGAGGCCACCAGCTCCAGCAGCACCTCCACCAAGCGCTCCTTCGCATTACTCCTCGGCCTCCTCAAGAGACGTTCCACCTCATCAAGACCAATCTCCTACAAGAGGAAGTGAGTAAGTAAACTTTATTTATAAAGCGCCTTTCAAAACCAAAGCTACAAGGCGCTGTACAAAAAAAAGTAGTGGACAGCAGAGGAAAGGATGAAGCACGGCCACTGTTTGAAAGCATTGTGTGAGACATATCATGAGAATTAAAGATCTTGAGTCTAACCAGCCTGTCGGCCATCTTGCTGAGCCAGTTTGCCTGATAGAGACGGAAGCTGTGATCTTCGAACTGACTCCAGACATACAGACAAGGCTTCTGTCTTGTTGAGGGGGGCTGGAGAGGAAGACAGCGGAATGACCTGAGGGACAGACAGACAGACGGACAGACAGACAGACAGAGAAAGGCAGATAGCATCTGGTCAGTGTTTGTGAGTGACTTTAGTAGCAGTAGTTACTTGCAGGAGGCGTGGACATGTGTACATGTAGGTAAATGCCAAAGCTGAGATTTATGGAAGAACCCATCTACTTTCTGAGCTGAATAAATGGAAAAATGGATGGACAGATGGACAGATGGACAGATGGCTGGATAGATGGATGGACAGATGGATGGATATCTGTGTAGGTGTTTGTTACCTGTCGTACTCGGTGGGTACAGGTCTCATGGCAGCAGACACAGATCTGTTTTCCGGTTCGGGACTCAGCACCTCCTCTCTGTCCAGCTCCTCCTCAGACTCCAGCAGACCCTGCACCTCCTCAGTTAGATCCTCCCTGCTCCTCCTCAGTTCCTCCCTGCTCTGGCTCTTCTTGGATCTCTGAACCTCAACTGCCTTCCCATAATTCCCTGTGAGCCGAGAAAGAGAACACCTGATGGAGCTAAACGTTCAACTTTGACAGTAAAATTCCAGTTGTGAGTTGAGATGGATCACTTTTTTCTGACTTTGGTAATTCAGAAAATAACCTGCAGATTTATTGATCACAAAAATAAATCTTAGCATTTCGTAGTAGTCTCTGTAGTAGTGTATCTGTAAGCCAACAAATGTTACACTCAGCGCATAGAATACACTGCTTACCTATGGAGAGTTCAAAGGTCAGCGGTCTGGTTCCTACAGACGGGTCCATCATAGTGACTTCAAACAGAGATGCAAACAACAGAAACTCCTCCCTCTCACCAAGGTAACCCTGAGGGAAAAAAATGATAAGTAAAATCTTTTAGCACCTTCTCATCTCCAACTCTGTCCTGTGGGGAAAAGTTCTGTCCTGAGTCCGTTTCCGTCAGGGCGTGAAGTGAAACATACATAAAGGAGATAAAAGGGAAGTAAACACAAAGAGAGAAAGTAGAAGAGGCAGAAATGAAGAAAAACGAGTAAAGTGGACAATTCAGCAAATAGAAATCAGAGAAAGTAGGAAAACCAAATAAACATAGAAAACTACACAACAGAAATAACAACATCAAAAGGCTCATTGATGATGATGATGATGATGATGATGATGATGATGATGATGATGATGACCACAGTGGTCACTGACCTCAGGCAGTGGGTGGGTCTCCTCAACCTCCACGGTAACAGCCTCTGGTACCTCAACTCCTGCCTCTCCTGATTCGTCAGCCAATCCTCTGGCAGCCTGAGTCACTATGGCGACAGCAAATAAACAAAACTGTTAATAAAACTATATTAACACGTGAAGTTCTTAAAGCAAGAAGTTCAAAAAAAGAGGCCCATGACCTCCCCAACAGTGGCAGTGCTCTAACCGGATAAATAACCAGATAACCAGATCATTTATGCCGTTTTACAGGAAAACGAGCAATTATCCTCTGATAATGAAATTTTATTTCGTGGTTTAGAGATAACAGAATGAAAAAAGATAGTAGCAACCATAGCTGCTCTCAACTCCCATAATAACTGAAATATCAGACAACTCTGGATTTGTAGCGTGACATGACATAATCATCATCGTTTCAACATCCAGAGTTCACCTGTGACAAATAAACTGGAAACACAACAGCTGGAATAAAAGACTTTTCTGCTGTTGAACTCTGAGTCAACGAATGAAGAAGTTAATAAGACAGCTGAGATTTGGTTAAAATCAGGATTTTTCTTCTCTTTTAAAGAAGCCTGGCTATATATGTAAATAGTGATTGATTGAGTTATATAGCCTATTTTTCTTTACTAGGATAACAAAGGCATGACTCGCTCTGCTCTGCCTTTGTTTAGCTTATGCTGATATTCCTACCCAACCCAACCAATCCTCCTCCTCATGTCTAGACCTGCTGAACTCAACCAACGCAGGCCATGCCTTCATCATCCTAGGAATAAAATACGGCATCCATCTTTTCGCCTAACTCTGGAGAGGATGGAGAACATAATGAGTGTACTGTCTGTGTGCATCTTTGTACTGATGGTTTTCCTCTCTGTTTCACCAGCTTTTATTTATAGAAAACTGCTCAGAGTCTTTTAAAGTTTCTCATTTCTCCTGCTTCTCCTCAGGAGACAGACCTTCCTGCTTGTCCTTCTTCTTGCTGCTCTTCTTCTTCCTCAGTCCCAGCTTCCCCAGCGCTCCTTTCGCCTTTGAGGACACAAAGAAGGAGTAACACATATGAGTGTCAGTGAGGCCATGTGAGATTTGACAACCCGGTGTGTTACTGTGATTATTAAGGGTCACCTGAAGATTTATATATCCTGATGTTTAGCATGGAAATAGGAAATAGCTGGTGATAAACTGACAAGCTATTTGGTTTTAAAAAACTATTGAAACATAGACTGTGAAGTTTGGTGTTCATAGAGTTTATGAACAGCAGGAAGTACCTTTCCCAGGGCACCTGAGCCGGTGTCTGCACTGACAGCGGAGGGGGAGGAGTAAACCTCGACACTGAGAGCGAGGAGGACTCGACCGCGGTAGAAGATTCCTTCACCCAGACCCTGGTTCAAAGCCTGGAGGAGGAGCATGGATGTTCTGGTTTAGTCTGTGGTCTGTTCTCAAGGTGGATGGAAAAGAGCACTGCACACTACTAATATGACAGCCCAAAATAAGATTCATGGCTCAGCCAGTTAAAGGAATTGTTCGACATTTTGGTAAGCTGTTCTGTAGAACACCTAAGTCCCGCCCTTTTACTGAAATAAGGTCCATAGTACCTTAATTCAGAAAAAATATGAATGGTAGTCAATGGAAAGAGACAAATTAGTTTTTGATTCCGTTTAAAGTGTGCCCTCAAATATGATGTTTGTCAGTTTAAAAGAAAATTTTACAAGTCAAGAAAGTCTCAGTTTATTACACAACAGCTGAAGGATCAGATTTTGAAAATATTTAGAAAGACAACATACCCGATCGTGGCATAAGTTACGTCTTTACAATGATCTCTGACAGAAGCGACTAAGTCTCTGTGTGCTGAGCTGCAGCTCTCAACATGCTCATGCTTG
>JAPZDX010000012.1:4342777-4353234 GCA_029783625.1 Naso annulatus | reverse complement strand
ATGAATTGGATCCGTCAACTCGACATACGTCAACAGATTTGGTGTGTCTGTACCTGAACTCCTGAGCCACAGCCACTTGCAGAACAATAGGGTTGTTTTGATACCAAATGCCCCGATACTGCCTAAAATGATGTGTCAGGTATCACGAGTACATGAATCTGGGCAGCAACCAATGCCATTAAATTCATTTATTAGTAATGGAGCACTGCTACTTCCCAGCACAGCTTTACAGATTTTTTTTTTTTTAACTGCACAAGGAGCCAATGTCCACAAACAACTAGTGTAACTATAAGCACATCCATACAGGACTAGTAATATAGGGCTGTTAAAAACGATATATAGATGTATATCTACTTTAACTGAGCTGGTCTCTGATCGGTATCTGGTAACAACCGATACACAAAGTTCAGTTATCAGAATCAGCATCAGGAAGGAATTATTGGTATTGGAACATCAGTAAAATAATGTATTGCTACATATTCTCAGTGCCTATTATCAACGTTAAAACAAAAAATAATCAAATTGCCAACAACTGAGTGAAACATTTTTGACTAGTTTTTCACTTAAAGCTATAAGTGTACCAACAATAACCCAAATGTTTCCATCGATTTCAAACTCAGAAAAAATTATTATTTTTAATAACCCTAACCCTTCTACCCTCCTCCACTTACTATCAGGCCTGTCAGTGTTCTCGGTGGGTGGTTCGGCATACAGCGATTACATTACTTGCCCACCGGCCCCACAGTCATATTGGCTGTTTAAAAATCAATGCTGTCGGATGGACAGACAGACGATATAATTACATTCCGCTGCAGCCTCTCTAGCCTGACCTGCGCAGCAGTGGCGAGGCCAGCAGCTGAGTCTTAGCACAGAGGTGCTGAAGGCAAGGTGACATTTCACTTTTAATATGATGTGAGTAAGGAAAGTTGACCAGCAGGAACTTGGTGGAGGATTTGTGTGGAGGCAAAACACAAAACACACCTAATGATACTTCAAAATATTTTGGGTGCTAATAGAGAACTTGAAAACTTAGGAGGAATATGTGACCTGTCACCTGCAGCTTTTCATTCAACAGCTCCGTTCCTGTTCCATTACTTTCACAGACAAAATAAAACTACTCCCAGACATATTTAAAATTGATCCGCTGTCAACAAATGCTGAAAATGACTGTTGTTTCGCTCTGTAAACATGTTTCTGATGACTGATAGCGGTCAGCTAGCTAATCAAACATTGTATTTCCTGTGACTAGCCTGGTTCAAAACAAAAGTCAACTTGAGTTTTGCCAGTTAAATGCTTTTAATGTGAAGCTGCAGCTGTAGGAAATGTTCATTTTACATTACAGTAACTTAACACTGCGCACTACAGATGGTGAGTGTTTTCTCATGTAGAAAGATGGTGTACCAGGGATTACCGGCGGTGTCACGAGCTTATTAGTCGGTGGTCTCTACTGCTGTGCCGAACGAGCCGCTCACACAACGCTCTTTCTCCACACACAGACTGAGACGCATCTGATCGATTTTCATCTGCGATGATGCCACGAAGACACCAACTACCATGATCCCACGCGACTTCAAAACATCCTCAAACACCGTCTTTTGTTGTTGTTTTTATCAAGAGCCCCCTAGCAGCAGAAATTACATGTTGAGTGTTTGACAAATTATGTAAAACTGATCAAAACATCATTAAGTAATTAACTTTTACTGTAAATACTGTCTTAAAAAGTGAAGGTTCAGAAATGATTCAATCCCAATTTTCAAAATGTCATTTTTCGGCTCTAAATGTATCTTCTTTGATACTGAAGAACTACTGAGGTTTCATGACTTTTCTCATACATAAGACATCCAATGAAAGCCACACATTGTCATAAGCTCCAGAATCTTCCAATAACAGACAGAAATCAAGGTCATTCTTCTGAAACAATTATTCTATTTATAAGCTGCCCTATTAAAATAAATTCTAAAATGAAATCCCATAGACTTTAAATCAGACGGCATCTGATCACAGAAAGTACAAAGAAGTAAACAACACCGAAAATTTCAACACACACACTTGATGCAAACCTTTAGCACCACAAAGTAACAACTTGACAGAAAAACAAAACAAATGTCAGGATATATCCTGTCCTTCTGCTAGTTTATCAAAAGGACTCCTGTATTTCTGCACTGGGGAACAAACAAAAAGACACACAGGACGGAAAATTTACAGGGGAGAAAGATACTTCAACAGTCAGTGGCTAACCACATGTCAAAACTCTATTGAGGGTGAGGGAGAGTGTGAGAAACAGTCAGAGAGATAAGAGCATGTTGAGGCATCACTTATGAGTGTGGGTGGCTGACTTCCTGTGTGCTGCTCTAGCACGGGCAAGCCTGACTGATCGAGAAATACAAGCCCTCTGAGAGCTGAGCACACAAACCAGAGAAAAAAAATTGAAGGAAAAAAAAATGCAAACTGTGTAACAGCATTAATGGGTCACTGTCCTCCGCGGAAACTCCCTGAATCAGTTTTTTTTTTCATACTTTTCTGCCCTGTGACTCATTTTTTAGGCCCCAAAGTTGATATTACTATAAGAACTGGGATCCATTTCAAACTGAAACATGATTGGAAACATCAGCCTTGATTCTCAAGAAATCCTTACAATAACAATCAGCATCATTTTCCCCATTCAGTTTTTTTAATTTTTAAAGTGAAACTAGACAATTTTTTGGCTTAACTTTGTCATCATGATATATAACCTGATCAAACAGTGTAACAGTGGTTGAAAAATGACACCATTCACCGCTAAATTGGTCTCCAATAAACCCTGTTTTCACCAGGAGATTTTCTTTCCCATTGGGACGAAAAATCAGTGACACTCTCTGTACTCTCTGTCCTGATTGGCCGGTCTGAGCTGCGCTTCTTAGTGACAGCTGACGTTGGTACAAGCTGATTAGCTCACCGTGCTCTGACTCGCCTCTGCCAACAACAGAGTGTCTGCAAGCCACACCGTCAGTTGGCTCGAGCTGAGACGGACCAGTTTACTCTGCTGCAACCGAGCAAAAGTTATCAACTGCAGCTTTAAGTCATCTGCACAACGGACATACAAGCCCTCTGTGTCGTTGTCATGGAAACATCATCCTTTCTTCATCACTGTCTTAATGTGCTTTTCTACAGACTATGAGAGGAGGGTGACCCCCCCCAGCCTCACCTGACTGTTCCTCCTCTGCATCCTCCTCCTCCAAGAAGCGAGCATCCATCCGAAAACGCTCGTCTGTCCCAAAGCGAGACTGCAGCTCCATCAGCTGGACAACAAACAAACAAACAAACAAACAAACAAATGACATCAGAGGTAGGCGTCCAATCACAGCGCTGAGCTCCTCCATCAAAATCTTATGCAATGATTGGAACCTCTGGACTCAGTACATGAGCCGTGATGACTTGGTGATCAGTGTTCAGAAAGTGATGGAATGTTCTAGAATAATCAGAGATGTCAGAATGTCTGACTGTAAAACAAAACGAGGACAGCGCGTGTGTCAGCGTTCAGAGCAGCATCTGTCTCTCACCTTCTGTCCTGCTCGACCTTCAAACTGAGGCCTGATGTCAAACCTGCTGCCATCCTCCTCTTCATCAGCACCCTCCTCATCCTCACTGCCGCTAAACAGCTGAGGAGCCGACGGCTTCAGATGCACCTGAACACACACACACACACACGCGAACCACAATAAGCCATTAAAAAATAAAGACTGAGATTTGAAGGTGACGTCGTGTCATGTGACCTCGCTCGCTCTCATGTCGGTAAAGTTTTACTCACCTTCTCTTTTCTTGTGTCGTTCTTACTGACTGATGCTTCATCACCCGTGTCCTCATCCTCTGATTGGCTGTCCTCAAACAGGGTCTTCTTTGACGTGATAACTTTTGAGGATGACTGCTGCTTATCTTCATCTTCACCATCATCGTTATCATCATCCTCATCAGAGCCAAAGACGATGTGCTTCCCAGCTCCTGCTGTCGGAGCATCCTGATGAAGATTAAAGGGAAAACTCATCATATTATATGTGGATGTCTGATCAGTGTTGACGGTTTTACTGATGTAGTCAGTTAAGTGTAAGTTGAACTGACGAGCTGTGTCTCTATTCAGGAGCCGCATCCTTCAAAAAGCCGTCGAAGGCCCACGAAGGAGCGCCCTTCGTTTGGCAACAGCCGAACCGAAACTTCTGTTTAATGAGACGGTCTGGTCTGCAGTGCATTTCCTGTCTTAGTCACTAAGCGCTCCTCATGTCACGACGCACCAGTCCTGTTACTTCAGACTTCAGATTTTTCCAGATTTATTTATTTAAAAGAGGGACAGTACATATTAATTAACATTTGCATGTAAATATGGCTAATTTCCATCTTTAGTTTAGCACCCATGACACCGCTGCTTCCCCAGTTCTCTTGGCGGAAAAAAAAAGATTGGCGGCTGCGCACCATGAATCTTGAGATAAGCTGGGCTGTGAAGCACCCTTCGTGATGGGGGATTTGTTGGGCGCATTTGAAGGAGAAGACGAAATGACACAGTATTTCTTACGCCGTTTTGACGCAATCGTTCAACAAATACAGCCTTTGGAGGATGCGGCCCCTGAACTGGGACACATACACTGAGAAAACAACTCTGCTCGGCTACAATCTGTTTTTTGGACACCAGTGATGTCATTAGTGTAGAGAAGAATCCCTTTAATGAAGATTATGACACATTATTTCAACACAGATTTTATGAATCTTAAATCAAAATCTTAATAATCAGTTTCCAAAGTCAAGATCTACTCCAGATTAATAAATCAGTTCATATTTTATATTTTAAATTTCAGTTTATTATAATTTAAAATGTGATAGTTTAATTTTTTCTTCTAATTCCAAAAATGTAACTTTCCAAACACTCACAGGTGTAATTTGATCTAATCTAAACACACACACACACACACACACAAACACACACACAGACACACACACACATTAATCTGCACCCACCACTTTGGCCAGAGCTCCCTGGATGAGCTTCCTCTGCTCTTCAGCTTCTCTCTGTCTCTGCTGGACGGCAGCAAGCCTCCTTAAGTTGGCCTTCCTCTGCAGTTCCTCTTCCTCCTTGGCTCCTAATGGCACCCGTGGAGGAGCCTGCTTTTCTTCCTCCTCCTCTTCCTCCTTTTCACTGGAGGAGGACTTGTTGTGAGGAGCAGGAGGAGGTGCTGCTTTCACAGCCTCTTTGGCAGCAGTTAGCTGAGCAGTTAGCTGATGCTCATCCTCAGTGGAGGAGCTGGAGGATGAAGGTTTAGTTGTTGGTGTGAGTTTAGCTGTAAGAGCAGTGTGACTGACCTTCATACTCTCCTCCTCCTCCTCCTCCTCCTCCTCATTATCATCATCATCGTCATCACTGCTAGAAGAGGAACCAGTCTCAGCTTTCTCAGAGTTTAATGCAGCGTTTGTTGAAACCATTTTTGAAACTCTTGGAGCAGCCATGTTCTCCTCCTCCTCCTCATCATCTTCTTCTTCTTTTTCTTCCTCTTCCTCCTCACTGCTCTCTGAAGTCTTCTCCTCCGTTTCTCTGTGTTTCAGTGCACTCAGAGTCCTGCTGGTTGCTCTCTCGTTAAATTGAGGAGCGTTGGAGCCCAGCCTCTGCTTTTTCACATCACCTCTGTCCTCCTCCACTTCTTCTCGTCTCCTCTGACACTCCTCTGTTCCTGATCCCTCGTTCAGCGCTCTCGTCCCCTTGAAGGCAGGCAGCGGTGTTAGCATGACAGCTTTTCTTTTCTTCTTTTTCTTACTTCGTCCATCCTCGCTGCTGTTGTCCTCCATGATGGCGGTGAGGATCTCTTCGGGCGTGATGCCTTTCTTGGGAGCAGGTCGTTCTGCAGAACCAGACGTGACGTTAATGTTTTGCTCAGAGGAGGCACTGAGGATGCTGGGAGCTGTAGTCTCAGAGGACTCCTGGGATTCCTTAGCTAGCCGCTGTAGATCAGTGAAGGAGATCTCCAGATGAGTGACGTTCGAAAACATGGCTTCATAATCAGAATCTGAACTTGAATCAGCTGATTGTAGCTCCTCCTCCTTCTCATCTTCATCATTATCGTCACTGTCTGATCCTGAGGATGGGGGTTTTACAACAGGTAGGACTGTCAACTTCTTACTTTTACTCTGTTTACCAGAATCCCCTCTCTCCTGTGAGGAGGAGGATTTCCTGGAGATGAGGTGATCTTCATCATCTGCTGAATCGTCCTCTTCCTCCCCAGCTATAGTTTTCTTTTTTGTCTTTTTCTTCCTGTCTGTGTTTGTTCCTGGGAGGGGTTCAGGGGGAAGAGTCAGTCTCTCCTCCGCTGAAGGATCAGGTTTCCTGGAGGCGAAGAGTTCATCTGTGTCTGCAGAGTCGTAGTCATTCTCTTCTTCGTCATCAGGACGCCCTGAAACCCCAAAGAGAAACTTGTTCTACAAACAGTTGTCACATTTTCACAGAACATTTAAAAGGAAAAAAAAACAAACAAAAAAAAAAACATTTATTTGCTCGGTCACTGAATGAATCTGGAGCTCCAGGTGTTAAATTCATAAACCTTCATAAAATCACAAGTTAGTAATCAATCACTTGATCCACATCGCTACGTTTTAAATTTAAGACACATCAATGTTGCTACATTTCAGCCTGGCGTCCTCACTAATCCAGCGTCTTAGCAAAGACAGAGCAGTTTGGAGACGCTGCTGACCCCGTTTATTTTGAAGACTTTGGCGCGGCATGTCACTGTGAACAGGCAGAGACGGAGGTGTTTAGAGGTGTTTTGTATGCCGAGGGGACCACAACAACAATGCAGGCGCCCGTGGATGTCTTCACAAAGTTGATCTGCACGTTGTATTAAAGTTACTTACATAAGTGACGAGCAGAAAGACTGAAAACCACCAATGCGTTTGGATTATCTTGACAAGCTGTTTCTGTCATCATCAGACAAGGCTATCACCATGTTCTGGGGCCAGATTAACATTACATCAAAACGGCGCGTACAGAGACGGAGCTTGAAGTCAGCTTCTATCAAACACATGGTGAGTTATGTCACAATGTCTGGAAGCTACTGACTGCACACACACATTGAAGTAAAACAACCTCTTGTGAATTCCACAGGCTTAAAAACAGAAAGGGGAAACATTCTTTGAATGCACAGGTGTTGTGTGATTACAAGTACTGTTTCAAGGATGCTGAATGATCATGTGATATGTGTTTTAAGGCGTGTAGTATGGATGGAGAGTAGAGCTGCAGTGCTTAAACCGCTCATGTGGACGAGAATCGTCTTTGTTTTAAGAGTTTGCCTTAAATTTAAAATGAAGTAATGTGGCTGTAGCCTGAGTTCATGCTATTCTATTTCCCTTTAACTACAAAACCATCAGCACACGAGCAGCCATATATCCTCCTTAAAATAGAACATTCATTCAAACAGGCAGCTCCTCCTATAAGCACCGATTATACAAACTGTCATTTTTAAAAACAAGGTTCAAAACACGTCTGTTACCGTTCTGCTGCTGACGTGAGCCCCCAGACTTCACCAAGTAGTCGAGACCAACCACTTCCAGATTGTCCTCATCCATTTCCTGCAGCAGTGTAGCGTGGGAGGAGTCCTGAGCCGCCACCATTCTGCGGATTTCCTCGTCTGAGTCGATATCACTGTCAGTCACTGCCGCCCTCCTCTGGGCCAGTCTGTGGCTAGTTGGTTGTTGGTGGCCGTTGGTGAACTGATGAGCCTCAGCGAGATCGACAGAGTCAACGGTTGGCTTAAATCTGAGAGGAGAACGACAAAGAGGAGACAGGCTGATGGACGCAGAGTAACACCTGATGGGGATCCATGAACAGAGATTAACGTGATGTAAATTTTTAAGTTTCAACTTTTAAACTAATAATACTTGAGACTCGAGAAATTTAGAACTGTTTCAGCAAATGTTCACAACTCTGTAAATTCTAATTAAGATTAAGGTCAAGCAGCCTTATTTTCATTATACAGTGAATTGCACGTTGTAATGTATTTCTCCCATCAGGCACTAGATCTGCATAATACTGTATCTGTGGCATGAGACAGAAAACATGTTTTGAGGCTGAGAATAACCCCCCCCTCCCAAATTTTCTCACTTGTAGAAATTCATCAGTTTCTGTACAGAAAGTAACCACCTAAAACTTAAAAATATTCAGGGTGAGAATTTGGGGATTCAACAAACCAGTGAAGTTAAAGAATCCCCAAAACAAGTTTAACCTTTTGAAAATTTAGAACCATCAGTTTTGGGAATACAACTTGGAACTAAAATGTTCATAAAACCAGCATGAATGTCTCATAATGCTCTAGATTGTTAACATCTGAAGAATCCTTGGATCCAGCAGAAATTCCACAGAATTTCAGATATTTCTGGAAAAATGTGTGAAGACCTGAAACCAGCAGGAAGGTTTGGGAATCTCAGGAACAGGTGAACTTTCAGGTCTGAGTGTTGGAGGCAGATAACATCAGATGTTTACCTGACTCTGCCCTCAGCATCATGGGAGTTGACCGTGTCTGTCCGACTCTTCTTGGGTCTTGATGGCTCATACGGAGGGAACTCTCCCCGCCTCTTCTTGCTGATGTCATCATCCCCTCCCTGTATCTCCCAGGTGAGCTGGGTGATGGGTGTGGGCTGCTCTGCCGTGGACGTGTCCAGCCTGCGGATGTTGTGGCTGTATTTGGATGGATTGTACTTCAGGGTTCGAGCCCTTCTGCCTTTCTGACACCGGAGCTCCAGGACGGGGAGGACTCGTCCGAATTTACTCACCACCCAGTCCTGAAAGCAGAGCACCCAAAGGACAGTCAGCATCACCATCCTCACACATGACGCCGTGTGTCACATACAGACGATCGCTGTAAAGTCTCCAATGGAGACCGGGGCCTTGATTTACCTCAGCGGCAGAAAGAACCAGGCCTCAATATTAATGACAGATTTTCCTTTTCATCTGTTTTGATAGATTAAGTGCAATGAACATTTCACAAATACATGAATGCAACTGAACACATTTTCCACGTTTAAAACAGAACTGTTTTTTGTAGGCTTTAAATGTGAAAAACCTACAGGTGTTTGACTGTCTGCATCACTTTAGAAAAATGTAAATGTGATGAGATAACTGGACCTTGTGCCCTGGCACTTCAGTTCCCGGAACCGCAGACTTCATGGTGAAGTTGTCCACGCCAGCTTTGCTCAGGGAGTCCAGCATCTTCTGTCTCTTGTCTTCAGCTGTAGGCCGCTGGAGACGCTGCTCTGCTGCAGCCTGTCGCTCCTCAGCCAGCCTAAAAGACATAAATACCACAAACTCACCACCCACCAGGACCAGAAATAACGTCTCAAAATCGAGTATCAGTGGGAGCTTCAGAGAGGCAGAATATCGTCTAGTTAAAGAATCGTCCAAGTGTTCCTACATGTCATCCATCGTAATATTTTTGTCAACATACTAGACTGTTCTGAAACTTTTACAGTGAGATGAACACGTGCGTACCTGTGCAGGAAACTCTCCTTGGCTGTTTCAATCTGCAGCGTTCCTCCTTTCCATTTAGACTTATTGAGCACCGTCAAACCTGCACAGGAAACACATTAAACTCAAACTGATGTGATGACACAAGCTGTGATGTCAGTTATGGTAAACACAAGGTAAGCGACACAGACACAGAACAAATCATTATGTTTGGATATTTTTTAAAAGCAGTGCAGTGTTTTTCAAGATACCAACATCAGAAAATCTACAAAGTGTGTGTTTTTTCTGTTTTAAGCAAATTAAGACTTGAAGGCTGAATGAAACCAAAAGGTGTGCGAGGCTGCTGAGTTCATGCAGCAGCTCAGTTGACTTACATTTCTTCAGGTCGGTGTCTGAAATGTTGATGTTAATGTAGCCGAAGGTTTTGTAAGGATTACCTGCAGGAGAGCAGCAAGAGTCAGAGCACATGGAGCTCATTGAGGGCTACACACAAACAACAACACAGGGATGAAACCTGATGGAACCACAACCACTGATACCAGAAAAGAAGCCTAAAAATGTTTCTGGAAACTGCAGGATGATACTGGTCATTTTGATTATCACATTATCATGAACAACTAAAAGAACTTAAATTGTCCCTGCACGTTGTCCACATCAGCAGTGTTTTTTTAATTTAACACTGTTTTTGGTATCAACATGGCTGTCAGAGTGTGTGTTAGATTCCTCACCCTCCTCGTCCCTCCTGGTACGGACCTCCACATCCTCCACATGTCCAAACTTTCCAAATCGATCCTTCAGATCCTTCTGGGTCACCGAGTGGCTCAACCCGCCAACGTACAGCCGCCGCATTGCTCCGTATCCAGGATGACACTCTTACTGTCCACACAACAAACACCAGACTTCCTATATTTGATCCACACTCATTAACCAAACACAGGCAGGTGATGACCTGAATGGACCATGAAGTTACAGTGGGGGAACTTGCACT
>JAPZDX010000012.1:4332060-4342677 GCA_029783625.1 Naso annulatus | reverse complement strand
TAGTCAAATTATATAGCTACAGGGGTTTGGAATTAGCAAAAACTGTAAATTAAACACAGCAGCTGTACAGATAAACTCTGTCCAAGATTTAAAACACATGTATAGACTTATGTAAATGACAAGACATTCAAACATTTACACACTTGTGCCCTTTGTCTGAGCTATGGTCAAGCAAAGATCAACATTTGTTTTTACGTACACCAGTTTTTAAATCCAGCATATTTTAGACTTTGTGGGGTTCTGGAGGTATTTCTAGAAATCTGTGGATTTACACGCTGTGTTTTTTTACAGACTAAATGTTTGTGCTGGCTCCAGCCAGCAGAGGGCCCCAGAGGCCATGATCAGTGGTTCCTGAAAGGCAGCAAGTGCACAGTTCAGATTGTAGCAGCTCCTCAGACCTCTGAAGCAGCTGTCAGACATCCAGCACACTAGAAAATGAGGAAAAATCAATGTCAGGTCATTCAGTAAGACATCAGACCAAATTGTGTCAAAGAAAGGAAACATGTCCGGGGGTATTAGGTGAAATTATGACCCTGTCAACTATTAACAATACAGGTTTGTTTCAACAATATTTCCTATTTTATGGTCGTTTCTATTGAGTTAACATTCCAACTTTATTTCCCATTTTTACTGTTTATGCATGAAAAATATTTATTTATTTTTTAAATAGTAATCATAACAATATTAATTTTATTTGTATAGCACTTTTAAAAACAGAGGTTTTTACGAAGTGCTTTGACATATGTACAATATACAGTATGAGAGCAAAGCATCTCGTGGTAAAACTGGGTATCCTTTGGAATCTTCTTCTGATGTGATGCCTAGACTTCAGCTCACTGGGTCTGAAAAGGACTTAAAAAGTCATTAAGTTGAATATTTAAAGGGTATTTGAACCCTGGATTTAAAACAGGAAATGCTCACTCAAATTTTCAATTCATGATTATGAATCTGACCATAATCTGACTCTGTTTGATGACAAATTTCAGTACTTGACAATTTTTGAAACTAAGACACATTTTGGTCCTCACCAAAGAAAAAAATATTGAGGTTCAATAAGCAGCCACACCTCCCGTCAGCCTGTTAGAGACACGTTTTGGATGTCAAAGTCAATCCTGGGTAATATTTGATATTATGTCGATATCATTATATGAGACTAGATATCATCTTAGATTTTTGATATTGTTTAACTGCCATATGATCTGTTTTTTTTCCTGGTTTTTAAGGCTGCAGTGCAGTGAGTGCAAGTGATCTAATCATCTGAACAAACTAATCGGCTTCAGTTCCTTAATATTTGTCTTTACCGATTTAGTCATTTTATCCTCACTATGGATTATTTATGAAAAATCTCATTGTGTGAATATTTTATTAAAAAAAACATCCCTGTGATATCATTGCAATATTGATGTTAAAGTATTTTGTCAAAGGTGTTGCGCATGTCTTCAAACTGAACATTTGGTCCACCTCATAGAAAATATTGCGGTGGGTGATCCTTGACATCAGCCAGTGTGTGAGGTCAACAGAATTTATAATTTTATTGTGAGAAATGTTGTGTTGTAGTGATCTGCAAAGCTACTTCACGTAGGTCCAACAGTGTTCTGGTTTTCATTTTAAATGAAATAACCTTCAGAGCAGCTGGTTTCATTTTTATTACTCCTGCCTGGCCCATCAAGTGTTATTAAAATGATAGTTTTCTTTTGAAGTTTTAACTTGTTTTTATAAAAACATGAAGTACTTGGCACTGTAATTTGGAAATAGTCATTTTGTAAACATGCACTCTCTTCTTTACCCTTTATTATAGTTTAATTAACTGCTTTTTATATTGTAACATAATGTCAGCTAAAATAACTTTCAGTGATCTTGACAGTGATATTGTTGTAACCCCTTTAAAACTATTGACAGATAAGATTTATTTCTTCCTAAATATGAAACACTTTTTTTCTGAACATGGAGGTGGATATTTCAAGAAACAGTTGAACATTTTGGGAAACATGTTTATCACTGATTTTTCATTCTTCCACGAAACCCTCACCCTGATGGCAAAGAAAATCTCATGATAAAAGCAGGACTTATTGGAGACCAATTTAGCAGCGAATGGTGTCATTTTTCAACCACTATTACACTGTTTAATCAGGTTGTACATCATAATGACAAAGTTAAGCCAAATAAGTTCTCTAGTTTCACATTAAGTTTGTGTTATGGCCGTTTCGGCCAGCTGGATACTCTTGCACCGAGCAGGTGGAGAGCAGTGAGCCCTGTGGCAAGCGGAGCGAGAGCAGGCACACTCCTGTAAAACTGTGCCCACGTACTCGTCTCAGGCATACGCTCACACACTGCCTGAACTGAGATGTCTTCAACTTTTTACTATGCCATCAGCTCCAGTAACAAATCTAAAGTTGTACTGGCAGGGATGAACAGGAGCACATGGGCAGTTTCCATGGTTACCACATGTACATCCCCAGGCGTTTCCTCGCTGAGCATTTTGTCAGAATGTCCTTGACACAGGGAGCGAGATGAAACCCCGTGGATAGTAGCTGCCCATCTGTAACGGCCTTTAAGCATCAGTCAGGACATGGTTACCTGGCTTAGCATAAATACTGGAAGCAGGGGAAAACTTCAAAAAGACACCTGCCAACACTACTGAAAAAACAGTTTGTGGTCACATACTAGAATTCCCAGTTGCCAGTTTGTTAAGTAAGACAAATGCGGTCTAATAGAACAGTCTCACAATAAATAAAATCCCTTCGTAATGGCAGTTATAATGTTTAATTGTTTTAGAGGTGTCGCTGTAACTTTATGATCATTTTTGAGGATGTAGTTTGTCCCATTGGACTGTATTTTCCCCTCAGTGTTCCTACATGCACCATGAATAAAGAAATTCTTTCATGTCTCTTTTCTGCTCACTTTGTCTTTTCTCATTCTCAGATCATGAAAATAAGCTCAGAAAAAACAGATTGGTTACCAGAAAAGAAACAGACTTTACTTGATAACACATTATCATTCATCACTGCACTGACAAGGAGACTCAGGATTTGTTTTTTAGCTTAGTTATTGATGATGTGTCTGTCCTGCAGGAGCATCAGGCATCTGAGAGGACGATCAGTGATCTGAATGTGGTGATGGACGCCAGTGACCTGCAGAACTTCAGCAATTTCCTGTCTGGGTAAGAGCTAACACTGCAGATTAATATTAGGCAATATTAAAAAATCATTACCCTCTCCACCTCCCCTCTGTCTGTGAGTTGTGTCTGAAATGAACCTTTTCACAACATTAAACTTTTTCATAGTAAACAACCTTGATGTTATCTCAGTCAGGAGTTCCAGATTTCTCAGGCTTAGTGTTCACCCCAATGATGATTACATGACATACTTACAATTAACATGAATAAGTTGAAGGACACAAACTAAAGATTAGAGATCAAGGTGAACCTTGACCTCGAAGCCGAAGGTGACACAAAAACCGGAAATGACTTTTAAAATGAAAATTGTCACTCAAATTGGCTTTAGTTATAAATGAGAAACTGAGCAAAAAAATCACAGAAACTGGCACAAGTGTGACTGCACTTTCATGTAACGTCAGTGTATCTTATAAAATACTGGATATACACCATATAGTGCATGTACCAGTATAGTATGTACTTTGTGAGGGTGGCTGCAGTACGTACAGTACTATATGTCAAAAACAAAAGTTTACAAATGTACGCAACCTGAAAAAACATTTTTCATGCATCTGGCTTTGAGCATGAGGCAATGCGATGTGACTATGAAAATCCGAACATACTGCTGTCATATTAGTGCGCCTTGAACCTCGTCCCTGATGCTTTTAGTAATAATAACAATAATAATAACTTTATTAATAATAACAATAGTAAGATGTTTCACAAGGATTGAAGCAGATAACCCAGAGGTAACATGGATAAGGAAAAAGGACTGGGCCTAGAACTGACCCTTGTGGGACACCACAAAACAGGGGAGCAGAGGAGGACACTATTCGGAATGCACCCTCAGTTTATATTTGTGTGACACAAGGTGACATATATGACATATTTTCCGCTGCGCAGAGGATTGCTGGTCAGAATGGCCAGAAAAGCATGCTAGCTTGCATATTGCAAAATCCGACTGTATGTAGTAGGACATCCTGGTACTTGTGGCATATTGCATCACATACTACAGCAGATATTAGGACATACTAAATCTTTTTCTGGCATACTAAATAGTATGGTAGTTTGTGTATAGGATACCACCTTGGTGGCCTTGTTTGTAGAGTGTCTGCCCAGAGTTTTGGAAGCTGGGGTTTGATGTTTTATGATCCAAGTCATACCAAGGACTATAAAAATGTTTTTTCATAGAGCGGATGCGCCTCCCAAATGTTTATGTTGTGGTGCCAAACGAAAGATGTCAATTTGAACTGCTGGATGCCCAAACTTTTATAGGTAGCACTTATATAAATCTATGAAACAAAGTAGACAATACTCTGTTTCACCAATTTATTTTGAACATGTCAAATACTATAAAAATGGTACATGATGCTTCCCTGCTCGGCACTGGCGCTGAGCATCAAGGGTTGGATGGCAACATACCAGCGGCATGTCCAGAGGTTGTACTCGTACATCAAGCTGCCTCATGCTACAGAAACAGGAGACAGGCTGCTGCCCTGTGGGGCCTTTATGGCTCTGAAAGGCAACTTACCTTTTACTCTTATGGGTATCGGAACGCAGGGCCAATTTGTCTTGGTGAGTATGTTGAATGGTGTGCATATGGATCTGACTGCAAACTTATCCAACAACTCTTTGATAAACTGGAATGTCTACTATGAGCCGGACCTGTCAGCACACAGCTGTGGCTGAATGGGAGCAAAGCGCTTCAGCCTGGTGGGCAGTCTGACACCAGAAAAGAGGAGGCTGTCATAGCAGCTAAGATTTGGAAGCACCAGTTAAACTAAACACGTATGATAGACTTCACATGTCCACATGCTTCTGGCCACATGGTTTAGTGTGACATAGGTCAGCGGGCAGAATAATGACGTGCGTCATAAGTAAATCTGCTATCAGATTGGAGTTGACTTAGAAAACCTAACTGACGTGTTATGACTGTTGGTGTGTTTAGACTGAAACCCAGAGGCCAATTGATTTATTTATTCACACTTGCTCACACTTGCTCAGTCCAGCTCTACATAGATATCATTCCTGTCAAAACAATGCTGTGTTTGGTTCAAGGCAAGTGTTTATTGAAGTAGAAGAAGACGTCTAAGTGCAAACGTCTGTCGTCCAGCTGAACCTCCTCATTCACACATCCACCCTCGTTCCATCTGCCCTTTACAATCACAACAAGCCTTTCTCACGGCAGACATTTTGACTTGTCAAACACAGGTGTAACTCATTACATTCTGAATGGCTGCATTCCATTTAGGTGTGCTGACTTACTGGCACACCTGCCTGTAAATGGAACCAAGCCACCATCAATATTAGTTACACCTGTTTTTTCCTGCTGTTGCTGTTCATCATATCTGAGTTGAATCTGGTTTAGTTGAGATTTACTCCATACAGGCTGAATTTTAGTCACTACTTTGTGTCCAGGTGTTTTTTTACACTGCAGGGAAAAATGTTCATTGTGATCAAAGCCAGCAAGTTAGAAATGACATTTCAGCACAGAATCTCGGATTCACCTTTAATCCAATTTTTTAAACAGGTGTGGAGTTTTTTTTTTTTTTTTTTTTTTAACTGTAGTCAGCCTGTGATAGATATTACAGAACAGTTGTCACTTCTTGCGCAGAACTTAGTCTACTGTTTGACCATTGGACTCAAATAATTTATTGTAAAATGGTTTGTTTGAAAGAAAAAGTTTCACTCAATAAGCGCAACAGGCCCCGTCTCGTACCACAGTGGGGAACATTCCTTAAAATTCACTCTGATGATGCAGCTCCTGTTGTCCTCATCTTAATGTCAAAGGAAAAGTTTTTTGGGTTTTTTGTGCACATTAAGCCTTATTATCATTTACGATCATACAAGATGTTCTACAGCATTATTGTGATGAACGGTGCAGTCCTGAGAGCTGGAGCTCGCTGCTGACATCACCGCTAACTTAAAACAATGGAGGAGCATGTGCACTCAGACAGTCAGACAAAAATTACAACAAATGCTTGTTTAAAAGACGTGAAACTCAACAAATGTTTAGCAGTGTCCTTTCATATAATGGCTTATAACCTGGCTGTTTGTTTGTTTCCTGCAGCAGTTGGTAGAGCCGTTTATTCCAGTGTTTAACTTTGTTTTTCTCATCTTGTAATATGAGCGTTTATAGTATTTTTTAACGGCTTGTGTGAGTGCACATGCTCCTCTGTTGTTTTCAACCAGCGGTGACGTCAGCAACGAGCTCCAGCTCTCAGGACTGCGCCGGTCATCATAATAATGCTGTAGAACATCTTATATGATCGTAGATATCCTTATTATAAGGCTTAATGTGCAAAAAAACAAACTTAAACTTTAAGTATAGAATCCAATTGATACAATTTCGAGTGCTTAAAATCCCATGATAATTTTGCTAATTTTTTTGTTAATCTTTATACATAAACATAACACAAGCAAACACTTTTGGATCCCTTTTAAGTTTATTACAGAAGAGCTGGTTCACTTCAGTGCTTTCTAGGGATGTATTGATATAAAAAACTCATGGTGCAGTAATACCTTGGTATAAAGTCCATGGTATGGTAGAATTAACATTATAATTTGCCATGTATTACGACGTATATTATTAATTAATACAAAAAAAGTGTTGACTGGTCTGCTGAGGTAGAGGTTTGTTCACATGCTACTACACCTTGAGTTGGCTTAGCATCACACACAGTACACAGACTCAAGGCCTTCAGTTGTGTCAAATCTGCATATTGTTTTACTAACCAGAGGTGATAACACACAAGTTCTGAGTACAGCATTCAACAGAGCAGTTTGTCTTCAATCCATGACGAACATCAGAAGCACCTGAACATCAGAAGCACCTGCTTGGTTCTTGATTCTTTTAACTCCAAGTGAAGCTCTCTCAGTTGTGTTTATAAACTAAATGTGTTGTAGGTGCTTCGTTCATGCGCTCAGGTGTATTTTCTGTTCTGATATTCACAGTCTGCCAGAAAGCATCTGGTCTGTCAGCCGATCAGCACCACAAAGCACGAGCCTGATTTATATCTGAGGCCAAACCACATCTGGATTATATGGTCCAGTCTGCAGAATCTGGCAAACAACAGATGGAAAAATACTGGAGATAATGATTCTGACACACTGCTACTTTCTTTCTGTGTGTGTCTGTGTGTGTGTGTGTGAGTGAGTGTGAGAGAGTGTGTGTGTGTGTGTGTGTGTGTGTGTGTGTGTGAGAGGGAGAGAGAGAGATGGACAAAGCTCGTAGTTTTAGTGGAAATCAGTGTGATAATCTTCGTTAAATCAAGATGGTCTGAACTGTTGAACTGTTCAAGATAATCACTGACACCATAGGTTTTATTGTTTTTTGTTAATTAATCAGGGAGATGTTAATTCAGCGTCTGCCATCCTCTCCTGAAGTGATTTTTGAGCTTTGTTAGTATTTAAAATAATACTGTGGCTCACAGGCTGCGTAGTCCACTGTCAGTGCCACACAGCACTTGAGATCGATGGCCTGGGTATCTTGTAGTACATTAAACCAGTGTTTATTATTCTTAACACTCCACTTTAGATGTCTGACAACAAGACAATAAAACTATTTAAAGAGGAACAAGTTATTTGTGAATTCAGCTGTATTAAAAGGGGTGCATCTTATGAAATTTTCTCAGCCAGTACTGATACTCTATAATCGCCTGGATCTTATGGCTAATACGGATAAGTTAACTGATATCTTGTTTCTGTATTTTAAAAAGAGGCTTGTAACCGGGAGTTTATGCAAACCTCAGGATAAGAAAGATGTAAAGGGTTAACTCTAACCCTAACATAGACAAATTATTTAGTACTCCAAAGCCAATCTAACTGGTATCACTTCCTTCCAAAGAAGTCAATTTGCAAAATGACTTCTTTGCATGTGCAGCATGGAGTTGCACATACAACTCTTGAGAAATAGTACAAGATATAAATCAGCCTAGGCTATTTTATACCCTGGGGTATATTTTTGGCTAGCTCAGACTGTACCCAGGTATAGTTTGGGGGTGGGTGGGGTGGGGGTGTTAATCTGGCCTGTTACACCAGTTTGTCAGATTCATGAATCACTGCCATTATAACACAGTGCTGCTCTTCCATGTGGGGATCCAAGTCAGCTGATCCGTGAAGAATTTTGACACCCTGCCTGCAGTTAAAGAAACACTGGTCAAGGCTGTTTGGTGTGTTTCCTGGTCTAAGCCAGGCTAATGCGTGAGGAGCCACACTGTGCTGGAGTCACAGCAGCAATAGAAGATATCATACTGGGTATCAACTTAATATGTGTCATCATTTTAGTAAAGTTTACTTTCAAAAAAACAAAACAAAACACCCACCCCACACACCCCCAAAAAATATATTTTATTTTTTTATTTTTTTTTTTTTCACCCCCAGATTTTATATTGGCATAACAATGTTCCAAACTAGCTCAACCACAAGAAGCACAAGTTGTAATAAATAATAAATAAATAAAATGCAATAAAATAAAAGAAAAGAAATGAGAATAGAGACTAGTCACTGTTTTACTTAGGCAGCAGCAAGTTTTTGCTTCTTTTAAATGATAAACTCAGAACACTGAAACTTTCAAAATCTACGAACCTCGTTGGAATCACGACTAAATAAGGGTTTTGCATTTACAACCATCAATGTTTAATTGGTTTTACAATGACAATGTTCAAACTGCATCATTCTGAAAAGGTAGGACGAAATCAATTCAATGCAACGCCATCAAACCAGGGACCAGTCTCTCTCTCATGCTGTTGTATTTCTGGTAGTTCTCTGTTATATGGGTTCATGCTGCCATGTTTCCATCAGCTCCGTGTGGAATAACAGTCGTCTGGAAACTTCACCCGACTACCGTCTAGCCCGGGGCCCCCATGGAAAACTCTGGAAAGCCTTTCACAGAATGTCCCAGGCTCGCTGAGACAGAACAAACCAGAACAAAACTTTTTTTTTTTAAAATTTCAGTTGTAATATAGAGCTGTTGTATATGGGGAAGCACCATTTGTAACCTTGTGTAACTACAGTGATTATGTGTTGGGCACCAAGTGCTGCGAGAATGAAGGTGACATAAACTCAGTACTGTGCTTAAACACATCCTGTGTAGACACAGATGGAAATCTTTTTTGAGACTGTAAACTTTCAACATTGTAAGACTGTGGTTGAGACTTCTGACACACCACACAAGATTTCTTTCATTAAAACAGCAAATTGTTGCACTTTGGGAAACCTAAACCTATCATTTTCTTAATGCATTTTCGGTTTGATGATGCATATTATCACATTTGATGTGAACAAAAACGCTTGTCACGCCTTTACCGATTGATGTTTCAGATTTAAAAGGGGGCAGAACTAATAAATTCCCTCAAAAATGTTTCAGTAATGTATGCAATGTCTTTTCAGTGTGGAGGAGAGCAATGACCTTCTGCTGTTCTTCAGGACTCTAAGGGCTTTCTCAGACAGATGTGAGGACCGCTGCAGAACCTTCCAGCACTTCAAGGTGAGTGAAAACAAAACAGTACCACAGTGGATTGGGAAACTGGCAGCCCCCTCCTCACACATCTGCTTACCGTGTTTCTTAAATGTTTGTTTGTTGTTGACACACCAATCCCTTGTTGCCTCACAATGAATAGGGAGGACTGATTATGTATTTGGAATAATTGTATCAGGTTGGTCTTATCCTCCAGCCAGTTTGTCCACTGATGGCATGTTTTGTATATGAGTGTAGACATATCAAGTAAATAGCTGCATCTTTTGTAGGAGTCATGAAGCCGTTCTTTTAGTACTAGATAGGGCTGCGCGATATGACGACACATAACCCTCTCTGTATCGCTCAGGGTTTCCTGCAGCTGACTTCACAACACATGCCTTCTGCTTTAATTACTGTTGTATCAATGTTTTAAAAAAAATCAACTTCTCCAAACAACTGGATACTGAATATTTGAAAAATGGTACCGATGTTCATTTTCTGCACTAATGATCACAGCTGTGCTTTCTCAGCTATCTCCTCTCCAACAGCGAGTTTTTGCCCACAGCCCAGCCTTCCCTCACTAATGGTACTGCATCTGCTCTCAGTTATGGTTAAAAAAAAAATGGCAAGAGGGCTTTTTCGAAGTACTTCGCATTTGAGGCAGAAGAACGTGAAAAGCTGAAAGATACAAGCGGGTCCATACGAGAAGCTGCAGAGCAGCGCTCACAAAGTTAATGTAACAAACTTGAGCAGTTTAGCAAAGTACCTAAGGAGCCGACATTCCAACGTACTTAAAGAATTTCTGGAGGTTGTTGTCAGCTCCCCTTTTATTACAACTGAAGCATGAAACAAAATTACCCAGTAAACCACGTTTGATGCGTGATTTTGTTTGTTTCCTTCGTTTGGACATAGGTTGCATTGAGTTACATTGCGATGTGTATATATATATATATATATGTGTGTGTGTGTGTGTGTGTGTATATATATATATATATATATATATATT
>JAPZDX010000012.1:4320614-4331922 GCA_029783625.1 Naso annulatus | reverse complement strand
ACACACATTGACTAGAATTGAAACGAATCAGCTCTGCTGCCGCACCGGAGCGCAGACGCAATGCAGATGCATCTGGTGGAATTTAGGGATGAGAGAATTGATCTGATCTGACTGGTCAGTAGGCGGTTCTTTTTATACATGTTTATCTCTTGTCTCAAACATAATTGGCTCCAGAGCAGGTAAGGTATTCAGGACAAATTACTATGGCGGGCGATGTATGTCAGTAAGAAGTAATCCGCTTTCGTAAGACTGAAAACCCAGAATTAAACTGTGATCTCACTAACTAGCCTGTGTATGTGGAACTTTTTTTGTTTTCCCACTTTTTCAGATAAAATTAAAAGATAGTTCTTAGCTTTATGTCAACCATTAAAATGCAATGAAGCCTCCAAAAAGGTGCCAACTTATACAGGGTTTGTTGTTTGTCAACTGTTTAGAATCAGGCTCATGAAAGAGTACAAAAATAAAGATCAATTGCAGTGGGTGTGAATTACAGTGGGCATGGCAAATGTCAGGCTGGGCTTTTTTGAGGAGGTAGCAGTAAAATGTCAAATATTAAATCAAGCTGCAGCAGCAGTATGGAACCTATTCTCTTATTTACTTGGAGATTGTAACATTCTGCCAAGTTGGCTGGACTGAAGGAGGATTAACCCACATTTTCCACACTGGCCCATGTGCTCTAAACTCTTATTTGCGTGAGTTGCATTTTCTTCAGTGTTATTATGGAAAAATGTAACTCCCATTGTAACTCGTCTGCTGTAATAATGTGCAGTGCCTTGTATGCAGATTTCAACACTTTAAAGCCAAACCCACATGAATATGTGTATAGAGAAACAAACAAAGATATTTAACAAAAAAATCAAATACAGTCCAAGCTGGTAAACTACACCAGCTTGTTACTGTAAGACTACAGGACTGCAGATGAAAGTTGGCTTCATAGCACTTACAAACCACAGACTTTTACAAGCATGTGGCTGCTGACTGATTGGAATTACTCCATTGAGAACACATTTGTTTTAAATGTCAATGCACACAGATGCACAAACATGCACAGACTCTCCAGTTAGTCACAGGGAATGGTGCATTTTTGTTAAGCTAGTCATTAGATTTAAAGATGGTAATTTCATTCAGTCATTTTAACACTTTACAAGACCAACAACTTAAGAATGTTAACTAGAACTTCAATGACGTTCTAATGTTAACTAGAACTTCAGTGACGTCTTTAAGATTAATATCTGTATTTGATAGTTTAAAACTTTAAATAAAAAACATTTTATGTTTATTGAAAGTGAAAATATAAATGAAATGTAGTCTTGTATTCAGTAAAGAGGCAAGAGTGACCAATGCATGCTTTCTGTCTGTCACTCCTCAATACATCTCAAAGAATAAATGACAGAATGTAAAGCAAGTTTCTGTGGAAATATAATTTAAAGCAATATTTCACCACTGCATATTCAGTATCTAATACACGTGCTTGGCCGGGCATGGGACAGGGAGCCTCGTACCTTTTGCTTTAGTAGCTTATTAGCCAAAATAACAGTGTTTTGGAAATATTGAATCTTCAATGTGATTAGGACTTGGATTATTCCACAGGAAGCTTTTGAGATTTTTGGATGGACATTTTCAGATGGTTTTCATGTTTGAAACGGTATCTCCATAGACTGCCAGCAAAAGCAGCTAAGTGAGTGGCTTGCAATTTTGAAAAAAATCTGTTTACCCTGGAATTACATTGAAAGGAAAGAAACATATTCTTTAATTCAAGAAATCTGAGGGTGAATAATTGATACGCAAAGAATAGTTTTGCGGTGATTTATCGCTTTAAGAACAGCACGATCAGATCATGTATGAAGCTTCTGTGTACTGTTGTGGTATTGCTATCAGGAGATGTGATTCTTAGTTGCACTAGTAATAACCATATCTCCTCTCAACAACATGAATTACCCCTGATAAAACCACCTGTGTGAAGTGGTATTCTAGTTGGAGTTTTTGCAGCCAGTACCTTAACTTAAAGTTAAATATTCAATACATTATCCCTTAAATGTGATGCAGACTTAATCTATAATTCCAAACACTTTAATTAAAAAAAGTTTAACTTTATTAAAATATCTTAAAAACATAGCCACGTGACATACACTTCTTCCTGTACACTGCTGTCTTATTCACATCAGTAATAATTTTTAAAATGGAAGGAAAGATTTAGGGACACAAGCAAGACATTTTAAAAGCAAACAAAAAAGGAGTAATTTTCACATTAGATACATTGTTCCCCGGTTAACTTCAACTGGAGTCTATAAATTAAAAACCAAAGTCAAGCCAAGTCACAAAATGCATAAGGAAGACTGTAGTTAGATGAGTCTACATGGCCGTATGTAAAATGCCTGATAAAGAGGCATTTTAATGCAATGGTTACAAGTAAAGGTAATTCAAACGATGGCAGAGCAAAAACCACAGTGTTGTGTTTGTTATCATGATTATCTGAGAGAACACTCAATAAGTCAGGCCTCTGACATGTCATAAGGACTCTATGAAATATTAAATGAAAATTGTATCAAGACTGGAATATGTTTTATTCAAGAACGTTCGAAGATTCTCTGTTTCTTTAAAATTATTATTTTCATTTGCTGATGAGGATACAAATCTTTTGTTTTCAACACTTGTATTATTTTCGTATTGTAATCGTTAAAATTCAGCCTAAATCTCACAAAATCATGTTGTCTACAATTTTAGAGTTTTATCATTTTAAAATTAATGCAACAGCATTAATAGACATATCCAAAAACTGCACCTCAATCAGAAATTCTTGCAATGACATTTGTCCAAATGAAATTCCTGATAATCCACAGTGAGCAAGGTAAAATGACAATGCAAGGTTGGAAAAACATGCAGGTCTATTAAAAGTACCTATTGGACTTTTTGTACTTATTGTGTTGTTAAATGTAAGATGTCAAGGTCAGCAAAAGCCGCATAGATATTTATCTTACCTCACTATCTAAGGATGCCTCAGTATTGTGTTATATTGCTTTCCGGTTACTCATAGGAACAAAATATGATGGTTCAATGCAGTTTGCGTTGTTTCAGTGATCTAGGTAGTACAGTGTCAGGTCAAAATCAAACAATAAATTGGACTGTTGTTGTAGAGGTGTTGACGCTTCTCCGCTCGTTTGTGGGGTTAGATTAGTTCTACTGGCTTTACGTCACCTGTGGAAAGGACATTCAGGAGGGACTACAGAAAAGGTTGTGCCTCCTCAGCGGTACTGTCCAACAGGCAGCACCTTCATACAGGTGAAGCTGTCGGGGTACTTAGATAGCACCACAGGGTTGCCGTCCAAACGGACCTCACTGAGACTTGGTCGTAGGTAGTAGGTGTCATTGGACCTGCAGAAGGTGTCAGTGTTGACCTCAGTGATGTTGTTGTTCTGAAGGAAATGGAAACAGTGTTGGAAACATAACATGAGTCCAATAAAGTGTAATATTGACTAAAATCTCATTCTGTAAGTTCAAGCAAAATCTGTTTTAAATTAAATTTAATACTCGACAACTTGTTCAACAGTTAGGTGCTGTCAGTCAAAAGATACAAACCTGTAGATGTAAAATCCGAACACTGTCAGGGATATGTGGAACAGCTTCCAGCTGGTTGTCGGCCAGGAACAGGTTGACCAGCTTGGTCATTTTCTGTTGGAATAACAAATTCACACAATGGAGGCCCAGTAGATTCTGAGGTGGTAGTTGTTTTGTCAGTGTGATGTGTGTAGGTGTCCTTGAAAATATTTACAGCACACCTGGCTATAAACCATATAAAACCTAGTTTAAAACCCAGTTAAAACTTCCTAGAAACAAATTTAAAAAATTGTCAAATGTAAAAATTTTCATTACTTGATGAAGTAAACAAAATATTTACATTACTTGTTACATTTTTAACAGTAATCTGCAACCCAAGACTTTTCAGAGTTACCCTTCCCATCACTGGTACCTTGAAAGCATTAGCTTTGACACCCCTGGTTTTGAGAAGGTTGTTGTTGGCGTTGAAGGTCATGAGTTTTGCAGGAAGCATAGGAAGTCTGACAAGTCTGTTTTCAGCCAGAGACAATTCCTCCAGCATGGTTAGTTTAGAGAATGCCCCATATTCAATCTCTGAGATCAGATTTCCCGCCAGGTCAATTCTCCTCAGAGTCACTGTTGAGAATTTTTGGGGAAAAAATATGTTATTACAATTCTAGCCATTTTAGATGTCTCACTGTCTCTCACTCTTTTTTGTTTTATACAGTTTTAATTGTTACATCAAATAGTTAGCCTCCCTCTGCAGACTTAGCTAATTTTTTAGAGTTTTGTTACTTTTGAAATACAGATTGCACTTTCAGCTGTATGGTTACTAATTGTATGACTTGTAAGTTAGAGCATTCTCTTTCAGTCCAACTAATTCTTGTTCCTTCACTCTTCAGTCCCAGTGTTATGTCCAATTGTTTCATTATTATTAATGTCCTTTTGCAGACATTCAAATTCTAACACAAAGATTTCTTACAACTGTGGTGCTAGAAAAAGACACAGACCCAATAACCTGCTAAATTATCCAATGCTATTTGAGACCCAAGGACAGGCCCAGGCCCAGGTCCACGTGGAGACATTATGTTTCTGCACTGGCCTTGGAACGCCTCGGAATCCCCAGTGAGAGCTGGTTGATGTGGACAGGGAAAGGGAAGTCTGGGGCCCCTTGCTGAAACTGCTGCCTCCACAACACGACCCCGCATAACAGTTGACAATGAATGGAGTTTGTGATAGAGACAGTTTCTAGACTTACCAATGTCAGCAAAGTCTTTAGTGCTGATCTTTTTGATCTTGTTGAAGCGGGCATACAGGTAGGCCGTCTCTTTTGGCAGAGTGGGGACAGAAGTCATGTCTGGAGTAACCTCCTCACAGTACACGGAACCGGTTAGACACACACACAACAGGCATGTGGGCAGGTCTGCAACACAGAGGTATCAAAAAAACATCAGGTCATTTTGGTCAGTTTTTTACAGTCTTATCTATCAACAGGGACATGTTGCTGGCAGGATGAGGGAATTGCTGCTGGGAATGACGTAATACCCCAGTTGACTGTGTTCCAGTACAACAAGCCAGAAAACCTACATTTTACAGCCAACTCATTATAGACATTGTAAGTAATATGAACAACGTATTATGCAGTATTTTGCACATACAAACACTGTAGCTAAATGTCCATAGATAGAAATCGGACAGTACTGCGTGTACAGCTGGTATGCTGAGACAAAAATAAGATAAAAGGTCTAATAAATAGTATATGACTACAGCTTTCGTGGCTGTTGATGCACAAAGCAGCCATCTCAGATTTTGTTATCGTAAAAGTAGGTAGCCTTTAAGAGCCATGAAGGTCCATAGGGCGGGAGCCTATAGCCCATTTCTGAGGTGGCTTGGTGTATGAGTACAACCCCTGGACATGACATTAATATGTCACAGGGTCTTACCCCCAATCAAGCCCTTGATACCGAATGCCAAGCAGGAAGGCATCAGGTACCATTTTTGTTATCGAGGTTGATGAAATTCTCCTGACTTTCAGAGTCAGATATCTAACTTTAGAGGGTTTAAAATTTCCAGCTGAGAACTTGGTAGTTGACTTCTCAGTTGAAATGGTCCCCACCATAAGATGATTTTCTTTTTTCAAAGATATTTTTTTGGGCTTTTTGTGCCTTTATTAGGACAGGACAGCTGAAGAATGGAAAGGAAACAGGGGAGAGAGAGGGATAATGACATGCAGCAAAGGGCCACAGGTGGAATCGAACCCGGGTCCGCTGTGGCGAGGACATAGCCTCTGTATATGGGGCGCCTGCTCTACCGACTGAGCCACCAGGTGCCCCGAGATGATTTTAATGAAACACAGCCATCTATCATCTTTAATACTTTACATTCACACTAGTCAGTGATGACTAGTTGCTCACCTGCAAATAACGCAAAATGAACCGGCCAGACTTCTAATTGGTCATACAAATAGAGACCACCATATTTTTTCCTTGTACTGTACTCGCTCCACTGAATTATTATTATTATTATTTTTTTAAGATTTTTATTTGTCTCTGAAGGGCCAATCTCAGAACCCATTGGCTGCATTTGCCGTCTGACTTCCGGTAGACAGCGATACAGCCTCTGGGGGCAAGCCCCATTACTATTGGGCTTCCGTTGGAGGAGGCGAAATTCCGTTTCCGACTTCCCTCTCTGCATGCCGCTTGCTGTTTTCAGTCCGACTGTTTACAGTCTGATGCGAGAATGGAGTTGGAGTTGAGAGACCACATCCACCAGCGGATCTTTTCACAAGTAGCCAGTTTACACGCTGTTAACTGTTAACAGTCCGCAGTTAAATACGCAGACTACAAAAGACTACAACTGGAAACCAGGGCTTTTCCGGTACCAAGATTGCCCTACCTTGCCAACAGAGTCTACATTCAGTGAATGTAGAGTCTGTTTGTAGAGACTACTCTTTTCATGTTCTTTCAGACCCCACATATTCTCAGATTAGTTACTTCTGAGTGTTCCAGGTTTCTCGTCAAAGTCCAATAGTGATTAAGCTTTTGACATTGCTTCCCCCAGAGAGTATTTCAGGTCTTTTTGAAAAGCACTTTGGCCAACACTAAAAACTATACTTGACTTGATGTTACGAAATGTCACAAGAAGTAAAAAAGTTTGCTTACATTTCAGTTTCCACACAAGTTGGATACACTAGTCAGATGGACATGAACCCACAAACATGGTTGTCCAGATGCTGTTGTGTTACAGCTAATTAAGCTATTGTAATTACTGTTTCAGTAGCTTCTCTTGAGCTCAAACACAGCAAAAGCCTCAATAAGTTTTTGTGAATCTTGTCTTAAGTGTCTTTTGTCCCAGACCGTCAAACCGTGAATGTATTCAAAGCAACTCAAGACAACGACCCAGCAGTGTTAAACTTGTTCTTGTGTGCATGATCAGTTTGACACAAGGTTAACAGTTCTTTATCTTACCAGTGGCATCTCCGCCTTCTGAGACTGGGCTGTCATCAGGTTCATCAGCAGCAGGCAGCGCCCTCTGCAGGAGGAAAAAATGGCTGTTCAAATACCAGCCGACTTATTGGCGAGGACAGTACATTAATACAATGAATGCTGACAGACTGCAAGGTGTCATATTTTGGGTTGAAACCAAATAATGGCAAACAGGAATCCATTTACTAACACTGACATAAGACGAAACACACAATATGAACTGTTCTGCAGCAAGTGCAGTGGTCAGGTTTTAGTTAGGTTTGATGTAATGGTTGAACTGAACAAAATGAGAGACAGTCACAGTTTGAAAGTGTTCTCTCATTGCCACAGGCATGTAAACTGGAATAAAACCACAATTTTGTCTGGAGACAACAGTTTACGTACTGATCAAGTGGTGATGTAAAGTCTCTCTGTGAATAATTACTTATAAACATTGAGAAGAGTAGCTGAATATGTGATGTTATGCATTGGACAACAAGTACTTTAATTCTGTTTTGTCTTGTTGGCTCTAATGAATTAAGGCTAAGGGGGCATTAAGCCTCTGAACGCTGTTCTGTTAAAAAGCTTTGTTCATGGGGAAGGTGTTGCTTCAAGTAGAGGTAAGAAGATGGTATATGACTCACAGAGTCCGGTTTTCATTTTCAGTTAGGTGAGGTTCAGCCTTTTTTGCTGAGTTGTTTTGGCCAGAGCCTCTGCATTTTGGCCCCTGCTGTGCCAACACAGTAGTCTGATTGTTGAAATGTATGAGGAGGCTGCAGTTTGTGACAAGCATAGTTCTGCTGTTGATCTGAACATTCTCCATTCAGTGCTCCTCATTATAGAACAATTTAAGTTAATTCCTAGTCTGTATGGCTGGCCGATCTTTCTGTAGCTGTCCTTAATATGTTTCACAGCTGGCCACTAGCTGATGACCGCAGCCTTAACTGCTGTAGCGTGCATAATTGTAGTTATTGGTGAGCTTACTGCTAAAGAAATTGTTTCTTTTTATGTAATGGGGAGGACTTTTTTATTTCCATTGTTGTCCTGAGTTGCTGGCTCTGGTGTCTGACAGCTGTTGTGAATAAGTAACCTTGACTGGTCAGTACATATTTTCAGTAGTGTCTTTGTCTTCACAGTGACCCGTGACCAGGCCTGGAAAAGTGAAGCCTGTGTAATACTGTAGTGATGTCATGTAGGAGCCACTGAGAATCCAATTGGTTTCAGAAGACTGCATTCTTGGCCCCTGACCCCAGAAACCTTTAGACTTTTTGGAGGTTGTAATAAATTTTTCCTCCTTCTGCCTGAGGAGTTTTGGGCATGTGGATGCCTCCCTGCAAACTATCTTTTAACTGTGATGTTTTGGCAAAACAGATCACCAATTGGCTAAGTGTCACTGAATCTCATGAAGCTGAGGAGAGCCATTCTGCTACTACTAGGGTAATTGTTTACACAAGTTGGAAAAATTACTAATTCTACTGATGGTCTAACTGACTTGCCCTTAAGAAAGGAAACGGAACTTTTTACATTGTGGATTGAAAAGCTAACCTGATGAAGCATGTGGTTAAATGAGGCAGCAGTAGAGGGTATGAGGCCAATCCTGAAAGGTCTTGTACTTAAAACACCTATTCCAAAGTGAATTTTTACTTATTAAAGCTGAATTTAGGTTTCATAGCCATATTTTTTTTCTCTTCTAGCCTCTGGGCTGTTTGTGGGTTTTTCCCTTCCTGCAAGTGTTTGTTGAAGGAAGAATCAGACCAGACTTGGTTTTGGTTTGTCCAAATATTTTTTGAAGATGTTAGTGCGGTGAGTTGTGGGCTAGTGTGGTCGATTCAGGGTTTAGTTTGTCTGGTGGAAGAACAAGTAAGACACAGCAGGATGTGCATGTGCTTTAAAACTGCTCATAACTGTTGATAACTGAATTATCTCTGAAAGGGGTATTTTGAAGTAAAAAAACAAAACAAATTTAATTAAAATAATCCATGATGTAGGTTATTAGAGTTTAGAATAATGTGGTTATTTATTCTGAATGTTAAGGGTGACCTAATCACCCTAAGGGATGAATAAAGTCTTATCTTCTGGCATATCCAGTGTCCCTTTTTCATATGATTTAAATTTCACATCTTTTCTCTTCTTACCCTGTTAGTAGAAATTTCTTTTCTGAGATAAATCTCACTGTTTCTGTGTTCATATTTATTCTAAAAATTGCAGAATGGTTTTTTTAAATTTTATTGTATTTACTGGATTTCATATTTGTGTTTAAAAATATGGCCATCTCAATAAATCACCTGAATATTAGGGTAGAGTAAGAGTTACAAGTGGAAGAAATTTCTTCTGAGGTTATGCTGCAAGGGAAACGGTAAAAACTACTGATCAAAACAATTTATTTGCTGACTTTTTACTGCTTGCTCAAAAATGGTAAAAGCTGAAGCAAATGAGTAAATTCAAAAGTCTAAAGCACATTTCATATAGCTCATTTGTCACTGAAGAAAAAAATGATCTTTATGTATATATGTATATGTATGTTATATGTGTATAACATCTAAAATGACTAATTCGTTTGTAATTTGGAATGATGCATGGTGGATACACACACACACATATATATATATATATATATATGCAGAGAAGCCTGATGTAAATAATGAAGTTCCTACCCTAGCCCTCTTTGATTTCAAATGGTCAATGAGGTATCCATTCAGCTCCCTGCCAGCTTGAGATCCCGGTATCAGCTGTGAGTCCTGGTCAGATCTCCTGGCAGTAGTTGCCACCAGCCACGGCACCAGCACACAGGTGAAAAAGAGAGCCCTCATGCTGTCCAAAGTGTGTGTGACACTGACACACCAACTTGTCTTAAAGCCTGAGTTTTGTGTCAGCAGCAGCTCTCTGCTACGAGCCCCTGTTGGGATGTGTCAAATGACTGTATTTAAAGGCTGAACCAGTAGCTTCCAGCAGACTGTTAAAGCAGAGTTTATAGAGCAGAGCACTTAACCCTTTCCTGACCAGAGAGAGAGAGAGACACAGACAGGATGTACACAAAGAGGCAGACACATTAGATAGAGACACATATGGAAAAAGAGGTCTCGAAGTGTCAGTGTTTTATGTTTGATGTCCCCAAATGTGCACAGGAAAAATGAACGCAGCAAAAACTGCAGAGAAAGCAGAAAAACTGAAAATTGACAACCACAATGTGAGTGTGTTTTGTCAGGAGGAATGTCTGTGGCCTCTGCCTGGCCACTCAGTAATGACTTATAATAACCAGCCTATGTTTCATTAGACTGGATGAGTGTTTTTTTTTTTTTCTTCCCTAGCTCAATCCCCCCCCCGCCCCTCGGCTGTTGGTCAGACAATATATTTAACAGCTGTTTGACAGACACTGAATATAGGCTAAAATGTATGTGATTACCTTGGATTGACCAGTTGTCGAATCGATGACTCCTCTTGGAGGGACTGAGGTTTCAGGTCAGATGGGCTGATACTCAGTGGTTTGACCTTCTTTAAATAATCGGTCCAGGAAGTTTGCTCTGAAAATGCAATGGTTTCTCAGATAAAATGATGACAGTGTATTTTATTGTGATGTGCTCATTTAGACATATAGACAAACCAGAGAAGCCACAAATATACGAATTAAAGCAAAAGAGAGAATGCACAGTTATTACACACTGCATAGTGCACACAATGACGCACAATGCTTTGTTGTGAGGCGAAGAAGTTCTTGATGATGCTCCTCTCTGGAGAATGAGTTTAATACGTTAATTGTTGTACATCTGTCTGTGCTCCTCTGAAATTTACTCAGCTTCTTTTCTCATTAAGTCTTAAAGCAAAATCAACCATTCCACTCAGCCTCTTTGTCACACAGAGCTAAATAAGATTCTTCAGTCCCAATTGTGACAAGAAAATTCTCACACTCGTGGCATCACTGACTGTAGAAGTTCTTAAATGATCACAGAAAGCAAAGCTGGAAGATCCACAATGAGAGTTTGAGCCTTTTCCTTGCTAGCTACATCCAGCATGTTGCTGGTCATGCAACATCATGGGTGTATTTGATTTGGGTCACTCAGTAAACACAATCGATTAAAGAGGTAGTAAATACTTCAAATGATTTTTTTTAGGTGTGAACTGAATTATATGACTGTACTTTGATGAAACACATCAGTGCTGGTGTTAATATTGACATCACAACGAACTGATAAAAAATCAGCATTTTGTGGCTTGAAAATGGCTCAGATGGATATCTGCTTCATAAAGTCAGTTCCAAAAAGGAGCCAATGTGACATAGAAAGCCACTAACTTTATGTAGATGGTAGAATGTT
>JAPZDX010000012.1:4151136-4161743 GCA_029783625.1 Naso annulatus | reverse complement strand
CATGTTGAGGAAGTAAATAAATCAACACGGAACAAATCCACAAGAGACGGGAACGTTATCAACTTCTGTCCATTTTTTGTCTCTTGTAGAAAGTTTAACAAAGTTAGCTGTCCTTTATTCACTGGAAAAAAAGAAAAGAAAAGAAAGAAAAAACCCTTTATTGGAGCCATCTCAAACAAAGTGCTAACGGTAATCCCTGAAGCAGAGAGCAGAGTGCAGCGTTGCTGTGCAAAGCCGGGTAGGGGGCAGGCACAGCACTGTGTGCACGAGCTGGCATGTTCATATAAGGAAGTTCAGCACACATGAACATCACACAATAAACACTGTTACAAAAAACAAACAAACAAACAAACAAAAAAAACTTTGACATCGTTTAACTCGAGTATCCGACATTGTAACATTTATTGGTCAGAAAAGATGGAAAAGCATAATAGCTCTACTTTAAACCTGTGTCATCTGTGTGTCATCTTTTCAGACCCAAACAAGGTGTTTATTCTCATCACTGTCTGCTCAGTTCTGTTGTGACTTTGCTTTGAACTGTTTGATTATCTGTGTTTAATCATCCTGTTGTTTCCAGGAGGAGTCACACTGTGGAGCTGCTGCTGGGCGGCCAGAGGCTGCTACTGCTCCTCCCTTTCGCACAGGACCGGAACTCCCTCCTGGGGGAGCTGAGCCAGCGGAGAGCCTCTCTGGAGGGACTGAAGATGGTGGCCCTGCCCCAGCTCTGCTCACCATGTTCACAAGGTGGAGATCAACTACCTGCTCACACACTCAGACCAAGACGGAAAATTTACCCAGGCCCTGTTTCTGCTGCTGGCTTTACTAAGTCTGACCCTTTCTGGTTTTGTCTTCTGGTTTGGTTGACAGCATCTTGTTGTTGTGTTCTCAGGTCGTTACAGATCCAGAGACCAGTGCTGTTGTACGAGGAAATCACTCAGCAGCAGCAGGTAAGCTTCAGAAATGCTTCTGTTCTCTCTGACATTAGGGCTGCACGATTTTTGCTAAATTATGAATTACAATTTTTCTCCCTGAGAATTGAGATCATGGTTCTCTTACACAATGCTCATTAAAAAAAAAAAAAAATTTACACACGCACATCAAACGTGTTGTTTATACGGGGCTTTCAACAGGCATCACCTAAAATAAAGCACTGGACTTAAACTTAAAGGTCTTGTCTGGCGTTTGCTTGTAGATTATTACTCCCTGTGCACTGTCGTCAGGGTTAAACCCAAAAAGTTCCACTCGGTGGAACGTCCACTTTATTTGGCACGAGCTCATCATTACTCTGGCTGTTGCCACCACAATTGTCCTCAATGGCGCTCTTTTTCTTTTGTGTGTAAAATGCGGCTCCAACTCCAACAAGTAAACTGACTTCTGTCTCCTTGTCTATACGTGACACTGCCGACGTCGTGTCTGGTTACTGTAGCAACGGTGAGTGACAGCGGAGCGCCGTAAATGAGGGAGGGAAAAGAGAGCGATGATTGAATTGTATGGCTGAATCACTGGCTAATCTCTGGCCTGACTGCTGAATTAATCGTGTGTTTTGTGTGTTACCCTGACTGATAGAGCATCTGTGATTTTTGTAAAGTAAAAAAATGAACATGTAGCAATGATGAGTGATGACTTATTATTGTTATTTTTATCTTATCTCATCTTCCTGTTGCTCTCCCTCCCTCCTCCATCTCAGCTGGGACTCTTCTCGCCTCCAGGTGGAGGAGAACCAGCCGTCACCCCACCTCACCCATGGTCTCTCCCCTGGACTGAAGCTCCTGGCCGGGCTCAGAGGACAGCAGCTGCTGGCCTACTTCCACAAATACATAGCAATGGTAGATGACACACACACCTCACTGACCTGCAAGTTTATGTTCAAGAGCAAAATTAAGTTTTCCAAAGAAAAATATGGCTGTCTCAGATTTAAATTTCCGTAGAGTTTCAACTAATGGTTATTTTAATTGTCACTTTTTTTTTTCTTTTGATACCTCCGTCAGTCTGAGGCAGAGGAGCTGAGGCAGGTCTTGTGGCTGTCTGTAGTTCTCTACAAGTCTCCAGAGTCTGAGCTCACCTGCTGTCTGCTGCTCTCCACTGATACAATCTACTTCCTGTTGGAAGATGCCGCCTCCACACTCGGTCATCACTCAGGTAGGATGAACTGACATGATTGGTTCAGTGTCAGTGAGAAAAGATCCCATTTGAAGTCCCAGCTGTATGAATCCGTTGAGGCTGCAGCTGTCACTCATTCATATGTTTTTTAGTTTTGTTTTTTAACCAACATTTCCCAGCAGCCCCTATAGTTTGAGATCAATGCTAACACAGCCTGCTAATTTTACCTCTCAGTCACCCTTTCAAACACACATTCACAGCCGATGATTGCAGCGAGCCAGTTTTCTGTTGTTTCGTGAATACCAGCAGCTTCAGAGAGAAATAAGTGTGTTTGTAGACTTTGTGTTTGGTTAAATCTCTCGCCATATTTTTGTCTGGTGTCAGTGTTGGATGTTATGGACTCTGGAGATGCAGACATCAGTCTGTGCTGCTGTCTGTCCATCAGACTGTGTGAGCTGCTGTCTGTCAATGTAGGACTGTTCGACCAGTACTTCAGAGTTGTAGGTCAGTGGATTTAAACTCGCACTGCATTTTCAGAAGTCATACAGACTTACACAAACCTGCTGTTTAATGCTGATATTACTCCGTGTCACCCATTTACCTGCTTGTAACTCCTGTCGATCCCTGTCCCCCCTCGTCTCTCTCAGGTCATTCAGCCGATCACATCGTGTGCTGTCTCAGCAGGGACAGTTATGGGACAGGCGTCTTCCTTCAGGAGTTGATGTCAGCTCTCAGTCTGCAGCAGCAGCTTCCTCCTCCTGAGCCGTCAGATCAGGACTTCTACTCTCAGTTCACCAACACAAACACAGGTAACCATGCAGGGAAACAACACACCTCACACTACACACAGAATATAACTCACCACTCTCACGTGGCTCACACACAAAAATCCAAAATGTCTTTTTCTTGACCACAAATACAGAAGTGTTTTCACCTTTTTCTTTTTCTTTTTTGGACCTGATTGTAAAGCAGACAACCTTGTTTTTCTTTTGGAAGAGAAGAAACATTTTGAATTAAATGTGACAGGACATCTTCAGTATTGTTCACGTTTAAATTTAAGTCTAGAAATAAATTAACTTTTGAATTTTGCAAATTACAGTGAAGCGCTGCCGACACTTGATTGTTTTTACTGTTAACATCTCAAAGAGAATCGGCATTCACAAGTGAAGCTGTTCCTTCAGCGTTTAAAAGGTAGTATAGTCTGTCTACAAAAAAACCTGAATAATGCAGTTATTGATGTTTTTTCCTCAAACATGGATACAAAAAAAGCCACATATTATTATATTGTACCTGTGCAAAAATAGAACACATTGTTTGATTTATTAGAGTGAAGACGACTAATTGATGACCTGACGATGGCAACACGATGATTTTGACTCCCCCTGCAGGTAAGATGCAGAACTACGAGCTGGTCCACAGCAGCAGGGTGAAGTTTATTTATCCCAGTGAGGAGGAAATGGGAGACCTGACCTTCATTGTGGCAGAGAGGAAGACTGCAGCAAGCGCAGCACCCTCGTCCTCACACTCCTTCAACGTCCTGCTGTACCTGCTCGTCTTCCAGGTGAGAACATCTGTCACTGTAGTTTGTGATTTCAGTTAAAGGGCTGAATTATTTCTGAAAGAGAACCAACTTTTCAGGTGTTAGAGTGCATATTTTTGAAATTTAGACTGGACATATTAGAAATATTTCTCAAAATTTTGGACTCTTCATTTACAGTGTTTGTAATGAATATCTTAAATTCTTCTGACCGACTCTGAAGTTCTGTAAGAAGTGTTACTGTGTTTTAAGTCTCTCTGAAGGCATGAAGACTGGTGCATTCAGATTTGGTTCCTTCTCTTCGGATTAACCTTTTCTTGACTGCGGCTGATGCACTCAGCGCTCAAAGGCTGAAGCAGGGCTGAGTGATATGAAAAAATTGCTGAATAGCAATACACGATATCTATCTCAATAAATTTTTCCAAAAAGAAATAACAAAAGGAAAGTCAGGTCTAAGCCAAAGCCACTTTTGCCAAATGCCAAATTGACTTATATTCGCAGACAACTGCACAATATCAACAGGTACATGAAAAATAACACAAAAATAAACTACAGGTAAAAATTAAATAAAAATGCTCCTTGAATAAAATTAAAAAAAATAAATAAATAAATAAATCCTTCCCTGCAAAACAAAATACACCCGGCTGTGCAAATAATGAAAATTTCAACAGAACATCAGTAGAAATAATATTGTCTTATCTACTATCTTGTTTTAAAATTTGTCAATATATCTTAAAAAATATATTCCCCAACCCTTGGCCGAAGCCCAGAAATGTCCCGAACATAACAACGAGAAAATACAGGTTAGAGTGAGTTAACTTTGGACTCGGCCTGTGTTTTTGTTCATTGTTCAGGTGCAGTTGGTGAGTATAGTGGAATATTCAACTAAGAGATCAAATCAAAGAGAGTGAAACTGGACAAACATTCATCAGGTTAACACAAACGTGACTAGAAATGATTGATAAAGTTGCTCTGTAGGTGAGTACAAGTTTGCAGTATCAACTGATGTAGTAACAGTTGTGTTCACTTCTGCGAATGGCCAAAAAAATAAAATGGAAATCAGTTATTGTGGGTTAAAAAATCCTGTGCGTTGACTTGGTTTGCATGAATAACTTCTTAGCTGGTTTTGTCTTGACTTTGTACTTGCTTTGGTTTACGTCATTTATTTCAAACTCACTAATAAAATGTTAATTATTCTCCTTACCTGCTTTTGGTTCCTTTCCTCCAGGTCCAGATCCCCGGCAGTCTGCCCAACCAAAGCTCTGCCCACTCAGGCCACGCCCCCTCCGCTTCTGTCTCCGCCCCATCCCCTGTCCTCCAGCCCAGGACTCTGATTCTGACCAGCACAGATGTGTTCCTATTGGACGAGGACTACGTCAGCTATCCTCTGCCTGACTTCGCCAAAGAACCTCCCTCCAGGTGAGCACACTGGAAGCCCCGCCCCCACAACAAACCATGTGTCTTTTTCAGGGAAGTCACTGAAGAGCTAAATCGGTGACAGTGACAGTGTTTGGGGTTGGGAGGCAGTGCTGACGAACATTCCGCAGTAAATTCAGTGACACTTCATCTCCTGAATGTTGCAGATTTCTAGTTTGGCAGCAAATGAAAAAAAGAAGCTGCTCCCTCATGTTTGTGCTCATCTGCTGCAGGAAAGAGGAAGAAGAGGAGACACTGTCAGCCTGAAAACAAATAGGCGGAACGTCAAATCAGCCACTGTGAGGTGGAACCAGAGACGCAGACTGAGCCAGAATTCTAAAATCAAATCTGAGTTGATTAGGGCCCACCGTGTGAGAAATTATTAAAAGAGACACCCATGCTCTTAAGTTTTGAATAATTGTAAATACACATATATATTGACTTATTTTTGCAGATGATACAGCTGTTAAAATTTATATTTAAATTTTAAGTCAGCACAGATGTCATGTAATTGTTCCTTATAATATTTTATGCATGTTGTAATCGAGCTACATGCTGTTTAGTGTCTTGGCATTATGCAGTCTTACATTAACTTAAGTGTGCTGTTTCCTGTTTGAAACAGGGATGATTTATCTTTAACCAGTCAGTGGTGGTGACTGATGAATCTGTCCTGCAGGAGTCCGTTTCATTTGTTTGCAGTGTATCTCTGGCTCCCTAAAATTAAATGTGTTGATTTAAGAGTTTTTTGTTACTTTCGTCGACTTAAAGCAACGCTGTGTAACTCTGACCGCAACCTGCGGCTTCGAAAAATGAAACGTAACAATGCACGTTAACATGTCGCATAAAACAGCAGTTTCAGTGAAACTGAGTTATATTTTACAGAGAAAATGTCCTCTGGTTCTCCCTCTGATGTCCTATGACTGCTCTGCCTCAACTCTGTGATTCACAGAGGTTCCTGAAAGCATCACTGCGGCTGCCTGCAGACTGAAGCTGCAGCTGCAGCAGTGTGTAGTTGTTGGGACAGCTTCACTAGATAAAAGGCTGCAGTCGAAGGATATGAGAGGAAAAACCAGAAGACATTTTCTCCGCAAAATATGACCCAGTTTTACTAAAATTGCTGTTTTGTGCGACGTATTAACATGCATTGTTTAATTTCGTTTGGTAAAATATGAGACATCCTGCCTCCATTATGTGTCTTTGTCACAGGTCTTTGATAACCACATTCAGCCGATATTTATATTTATATTTTTTTGCTCCCTAATATGGGTATCAATATCGGCCCCAAAAAATGGGGCCCAACTGATATATGGGTTTGCTGATATCACAGCCAGTATTGGCATATTGCAGATGTTTTGGTATCAGCATATATGTTCTCCGATAAATGCTAATATCGAAACTGTTTTTTAAGGCTGGAAAAAATTAAAATGTTGTAATCACATAGTTTGTCCAGCAGAGGGCAGTACATTGTTTAATCGGTAATAAGTGAAGTGTTTACTGTTTAGTGCTCCGATGTTTGGAATAAAGTATGTCCGTTACGTATGTTTGTCACACGTATTTGATAGCCACATTCAAAATATGATATACAGGATATCGGCCGATATATCAGATATCGGAATCTTCTTGCTCTCTATCAGTATCAGTGTTGGCCACAAAAATTCCTTATCATTTTGTGCTGTAAGACATAGCTACAAATGATCCACTTGGATCAATTATGGGTATCAGATATTAACTGATAGTTATTAACAGTACGGTCGTCGTCATCCTCCTCATCATCATCTTCCTCATGTCGTCCTGCAGAGAGCGGTACCAGCTGCGTGAGGCTCGAAGGATCCGGTACCTGGACCGGGTCCTGCTGGGGTACCAGACATATCCTCAGTCTCTGACCCTGGTGTTCGATTACTTGCCCGGCCCCGACCTGCTCTGCCACCTCACCATGGACCACTTTGCTGCCGGAGGGGAGGAGCCTCCACCCAGAGGGGGCGGGGCCAGCGGTGGCGCAGAGGGCGAGGTTCAGTGGTGCGTCTTTGTACCGGGAGCTGACAGCAGAGAGAGGCTAATCTCACTCCTGGCTCGCCAGTGGGAGGCGCTCTGCAGCCGGGAGCTTCCTGTTGAGCTCACCGGCTGATTGGTTGACGAGGCTGATAGACAGACGGGTGATGACTCAGCATCCAGCTGGTCACTGGGAGTCAAATGTCAGGGAGAGTAAGTGGTTAAGCTTGATTACAAACAGATTCAGGGCTTGTTTGGCCGTTAAAGCTGCAGTATGCTTCAAACAAAGTCGTTTGTACAAAGTTTAGTCTGACCTTGATTAAAGGTAAAAAAATTTCAAGCTGCTCTGATTGGTCACAGAGAGGGGAGATCAGTGTTGCACACATTTAGTCTCTCTTTTATGCCGGGGTCAGACTCCACAATGTTTCTCTTTGTTAAAATGTTCATTGTGTCAGATTAGGCGATTAAAGAGTCCTAAATTCTTGCCGTGTCGTGGCCGAGAGACACGACAGACTTCACTTTGCTGCCCGATCAGTTATCGTTTGCAGTTCATGATGTGCATGATGTCCCTGGCAAGGAAGCCTCGCCACTGACTACTGCTAAAAAGCCATCGTGGGAGGTAAACAAAAAAGCAAACATGCTAGTCTTTCTGTCCTAAGGCCGTGAGGCGTCCTAGATGTGGCATCTGTTGTCGTCCATTATGACACATTATGCGAGATGAAACAATTGATTGCTGTGCCCGATGCTCATTGATTGTTTTCGAGCCTCCCTGACGCCCTACGTCTTCCTGACTGGACTATTATTGGGCCGATATCGTGTAGTCTCACCTCGGCATTCGGCAGTCATGCTGTTTCACTCGATAGTTCGTATGAAAAGCGACTGACGTAGTTGTGTGAAGAATTGAAAAAGAGCAAAAAAACATTTAAATAACATTTACTTGCACATCCTCGCACATTTCTGCACTCACCTCTCTTTGATTTATTATCTCTTTATTATTTTAATATGTATTTTTGTGATTATATCTGCTGTGTGTGGAGATAACTCTCATTTAAATGAGGTCTTCATTTCCAGAAAACCAGTGCGGAGGCCACTTTGTGCCTCAGGGGAACTTTTTTAAATGACATGTTATCCGACCACAACAAAAGTCAGAGTGTTCCTTCCTGTTCCAGTTTGTCCACACTGGGAGGTTTTATGATCCAGCAAGCTCTGAGTTTGAAGCATACTGGGGCCTTTGGTCTTACTGCTCTTACAGACTAAAAGGGAAGCGACTCTGAACACACAGCACCTCGCGTCTGCCACAGAAAAGAAATGAGGGTCAGAAGGACTCACCAGAGTGTCACACAGACAGTAGGAGGAGCCTCTGACATCACACGGTGCCAAAGTTGTGGAAGTTTTTGGCACAACCTCACTTTCTTGCAGCGTGACTTTGAACAGATTAACTTATTCGGTGGATGACAGACAGACTGATTTTCCACAACAGGGGGTGCTGCAGACTGTCCACAGGAGGTGTACTAGATTTTAATCAACATTACAGGAACAGTTTGTTATTTTCTTTGAAAAATCCTCTCGTTCTCTTCCATCTCCAGAGTCAGAATACGAGATATGTATCAGTTTCTTCTCTGTGAGTCCAGAACGGTTAGCCTAGCTTAGCACAAAGACTGGAATCAGGGGGAAACTGCAAGAGAGAAAAAAAACTCAAAACCTTCCAACAACTCCAAAGCTGTCTAATTTAAACAATGTTATTTATGTAAATCTATTCTTAAAAACCAAAATTCACTTTTATATGTTTCATTTTACATTTGCACAGTCTGACTCTGTGTGAGGTTCAAGGAGGATTTGTTTTATGTAACACACTTACACTCACGTACACTGACACACACACACACAGAGCTGCTCGGCACAATCTGCTCTCTGAACATCTTATTCCTTGCACATTGTGAATAATTAATTAAGCAGTATTACTACAATGTATATTATTATTAAAATAATGTTAATATTATTGTTACTTTGGAACGGACATGTTTCCCTTCTGAAGCAGATTTTGTACTTAGTATGACGATCTCGATGATTTTTTTCGACATGAACTCTAAAATGTTCTATTCAGTATTATCATTGAGTTTTCCTTTGTACATTTTCTTTGTGTTTTATGGTATTGTTTATGTTTTTCATACATTATTGTTGACAAATGGGAAGCCAGCCTGTGTCTGACCCCCTCACCCTTTACCACTGTTGTTCACATTACATGTTGTCGTCTTGTTAAAGGGGAATGCCACTGAATTAACGTGAAAATGAAATTATGTAACCTTAATTCCTGTTTGCTTGTAGAGATGGTGGTTTGAGATTTGGAAAATCAGCAAGATTTAACCACAGTCTGCACACTTCGCAGCTGATGCAGCAAAGAAAAACCAGTCCCGACAGTTGGACATAGATGTGAGAGACTCCATGTTTCTGTCTCACCACAAAGGTTTACTTCAACATTTCTCATGAAGTCTGTAAATCTTGGTTACTTACAAAAAGTATAAAAATAGCCACTTTTGTGAGATTTTTCCCCATTTGAAAAAAAAATAAAGTTTCCAGAATTTCCCTTACAGAAGTGAAGTGATTTGTAATATTATGTCATTACAGTCATGATTACAGTGACCTGCCTAATGTGTCAGAGGATTTGGCTGCTGACACTGTGCTGAGTTTGGATGGTTTCACAGAACTTGAGAGTCAAGTTGATGCAGATTGTTTTTTCACTGACAGTTCAGATGTTTTCATATTTTGTGCCAGCAACATTTCCTAAAAACATAAAGACTGTATGACGGAGAACCTGTTGTTAAACCGTGGAGGACGATGACTTCATGTCTTTGAAATGCAAGCATTTCACATGATACATGATACACTTAACATTCAGTTAAAAACGTTTCAGCTCTTTTTACTAAAATGACTTTGAACCAACAGAATAAAGTTCAGAATCCTTCAATCAGAATATATTCCTGTTGGTTTGGACAAAACATGTTATTTATTACACAATTTATTGTCTGGATGTCAAATTTCTTCTCAAGGTTTTGTAATTAATTATTTTCAAGTGAGTTTCAGGAGGTGAGCGATGTAATTTGGGAGCAGTTATTTCTTGTCATATTCATCGTTGACAAGGTTGGCTTTTTAACGTTATAGGTAACAAATTACTGTTTATCTTGTTAACAAGTGCAAATCAGCAATAGCTGCAACCAGCAGCTAAAGTCTATGACAAACGGTTGATGAGTTATGGAAGTGGGCGGGGCTTAATGTAGAGGCAATTCAAGCCATGACCAATGAAAGTGTGTGTGTTTCTAGAAAGTTTGGCCATGCTACAGGAATCTGTTCAGAAGTTATGTGCTTTTTCGTTACAGGTCGCTCCCACTGCCACGCCCCCTTTTTGCCCGTCAGGCCCAACAGTCAGACAGCTGTCCTTTGACTCATGACCAGCCTCTCCATTAAATGTTGTGCAAGACTGTAAATTTATTTGGTAGTTATGCATCTTTTGGCAGTAGGCCACTCCAATTTCCACGCTCACCTTTAGCCAGTTGGTTTGAACATAAAC
>JAPZDX010000012.1:3971166-3981195 GCA_029783625.1 Naso annulatus | reverse complement strand
TATGATTTATTTATTTTATTTATTTATTTATTTTTTTGAACAGGCAAATATATTATATCCAAAAATGCAAATGGACTGGGAGAAAACCCAATATCAAAAACAAAATAAGAATGTACTTTGAAACAGTGGAAGCTGGAAGCACTGACCAATAAGAGGTGCTACCAGGACTATGAGCATGTACAAAGCCTTAAAAAACTCTTTAAGAAGTTTATATGTACCCTGTACTATTCCTTGCTGTTCTTGTTAGTTGTTGTAATTCAATCCTTATATGTTGTCATTCTTCTTGTACCTTTGTATTGTAAATAATGATTGATAAATACAGTTAGCAAAAAAAAAAAACGAAACAAACAAACAAACAAACAAAGTAGACCACAAAACCAGGCAGGGCCAAACTCAGTCACAGAGAGCCAGGCTGGGCCAAATGGTGTTAATCAAAGAGGCTAAACAAGCGAAGCAGGACCAATAAGAACACACAGACCAAGGTGGGTCCAAAAGAGGGATTAAGTGATCTAAACAGGGCCAACAGGACACTCAGACTCAAACTAAACTAGACAGAGCAAAAATGGAGCTAACAGTCACCAGACAGGGTAACAGGGAGGACCAACAATGCTAAAAATAGCAAGACAGGGCAAACCAGGAAAAGGTGAGCCAGACAGGACCAAACAGGGCTAAACAGAGCCAGGAGGACATAACAGAGTTTAGCAGAGTTAGACTGTATTCTAACGAAGTCTCACTTAGAAAATGGTGCATCCAGTGTCAAACAAATATCCACTTTTTTATGTTTAATATGTAAAATATCCTTTAAAGGAGCACTGTGTTAAGTTAATGCACAAACAGCATTGATAATCATTTAACCAACAGGAAAGTCACAGCTGTCAGACAAATAGACACAGACAGGATTTTCTTACTCACTTTCACATTCAAGCCCTTTTATTATTTTTCTTTGTGCCATATAATGTCCCACGTTTGTGTTCTGACAGTAATTTGTTTGTTTACATCTGCCCGCCCCTGCTAGCTATCTAGCCTTACAGAAAAACAACTTTAGCTAGCAGAACTTTTCCTACTTTTTCCTTATAAACAATGTTTTAAACTAGTGTTTGCTATGAGGCCACAGTAAGACTAGCTGTATTTGTTTTTACATTCAGAGTTATGCAGTGACACAGTGAATCTGACTCTTTGATGCTATTGTTGTTGTGGTTAGCTATGACTGTAGGGATGGTTGTCAGTCTGGTTAGTCCACCACTTTTCACACTGAAATATCTCCACAAATGTGGGAGGGATTATGATGAAAGTTTGCTAAACATTCACAGCACCCAGAATTAATTCCAATTTTGAAGCTAGCATTCAGCTACATTTAGCCACAACATAAAATACAACCTCACAATGCAGCTGGCATTGCTGTAGGTCTGCTAATTTCAGCTAGCTTAAAAACTGGGGATTGCAGGACATTAATTGCATGTTCACTAGAATATTTTTTAATCAGATACTGAATGAACTAAAGGCAAAGTGTGTACTGATATTTATAAAAATATATATATATAAATATTTTAGTCATGATGTACTTGTGCATTTGTTTGTGTTTTGAGGTATGCTGTTCATGTGATTGGTCATGTGACTGTTTATATATGTATTTAAGATGGCATGCTGCAGTGTTACTCAGGTCTGCTGACGAGCTGTGTTGCTCGAAATGTCTCTTTGGTGCGATAAATAAGTGACAACTGGACCCCTGCCGTGTGCGAGCTATTCTTTGCTTTTTTGACTCCTCCACAGCCAAAACAGGTGCACAACTGTATGCACACCTCACAGGCTGATTAAAACTTACCAGTAAGCTGATTTTTAAGTGTAAAATCAGTGGAGTTACACATTAACAAAAACAGACGAGATGAGAAGTGAATATGGTCAGTGGATTATATTATTCTCTTAAAAAATACTTCATTACAAGAACTGACTTCATTCATTCAGACACAGTCAAAGTCTTAACATGTTCATTGTTCTAAACACCATTTATCACTAACTGCTTAACATTATGGAACCACTGCATTCTGTTCAGAGATCAGTTCTGTTGAGATTCTGGACAGGCAGAAACTGCTGTCATCTCCTGCTGCAGGTGTTCATGGTCAGTAACAACAAGTCAAATATGGAAGACATATCAATCCTGTCACGCATCTGAGGCGTCAAAAACATGAACATCTGTGCTGACGAGCTTCAGCACTCTTCAACACTCTGGGTTTCATAATTTATTTCATGTATCAGGTATCTAATGATTTAAAGTTGCCACTTTTGTTCAAAGATGAATTGTTCCCAAAGAAAAAATTCCAGTGACTTTGTTATATCAAGGCAAAATTGTTACGGGTCCGACAGTTCAGTAAACATTTCATAAAGATAAATGTATAACAGCATGCTAACTTGCTAAATGTTTGTTTTAATGAAAGTCAGTTTCCCTTCTGCTAAGAACTAAACCTCTGACACTGTAAAATGCTAGAATCAGTATGTTAGCATGCTAACAGGCTAAACTGTATGATAACATTAGCATGTCAACATTCAATAGTTGTTAGCATGCTAGCTGTAGGAACTTCATGTGCAGTTGAGATTTTAAGGTTCAGCTCGGATTGATGAAAGCTGGGCATGATGACGAAAAGCAGAGTCTGAAATGTCCTCAAATGGCCACCTTACAAAATTAGAAATACTCTGAATTTAAGTGTTTTCCCATTTTCATCTATTCAACAAATTTCTTTCCTGATTTGAGATTTATCAATATGAAGTCAACAAAATTCTCATAAGATAATTTTAGACGTACAGATCCTAAATAATTTTTTAAAAAATAAAAAATAAAATTCTCCTTTTTCATAATAAACTGTCTTTAAAGAGTAAACAGAGTAACAACAGGCTGTTGCAACATTAACTTCACCCAGTTGTGATGTCACAGTGTCCTGGCGTACACATCTACATCACTCCAGCCAGATGAGACGTTAAACCACTGGAGGTCAGCAAAACCAAGATTTACAGAGGGCAATTAAGGTGCTCATTAAGCAACAATTAAAGCAACAGTATGCAGCTTTGTCACTGTAAAATAAGTTCTAAAATCATTTTCATGTCAGAGGGAGTTGTAACAGGCTGACTTGGCTCTCTGCTTCGGCCATGCGGCCCTCCTGCAGTCTGCAGACCGAAGCTGCACCTGCAGCAGCAGGGAGTGCTGGTGTTTTGTCCCACTATCAGAGGAGGTTTGGCTCGCTGGCACATGGAGGTCCAGCACCAGAATGGACACCAGAACTAAAGCTGAGTCAGTGGGCAATGTAACTGAACTCAGCAGGCTCCACTAACTTCATGACAGAGGTGAGGACGCTGATGGAGGAAAAGACACAGAGAGCGAGCCTGACGAGTTCCGCGAAATAAAAGGCTGCTGACATGAAACTTGACTTGTTGCTATTGATTATGAAGTCGCTGCTGTAAGTTACACGTCATGTGTTGTGGCTTTTAAGCGATGTTTGTCAAATGGGAAAAAATACCTGCAATGTTGCGGGGATGCCAAATCACACAGATATGAGTTCCTACATAATGTTGCTTTAACATGGATGAACAAGTGTTGAAACATTATTTCAAAGCTGAATATTCCAGAAGCAGCCCGACCACGAGACTCACATATCTGTAAACTAACGAATTCAACTGTTGCTTGGCATAAAAAGCCAGTTTGGTGTATGAGTACTCTGTTATCATTATAAAAGGAAAGATGTTTTTTAAAAAAACAAAACAAAACAAAACTGTAAAGTTTATCACAGCCATGAGACAAAGTTAAAACCAACTCACCTGCAATCATCATCATGTGCAGGATGTGTCAATGAGTAACTCTTTGCTAAAACATTTACTATTACAATTTCATCTGGTGATGAAGTCACATGTTGTGTTTACAGTGCTGTGTGCTGCTGCCCCCCAGAGGCCATACATGCATCCTTTAATGCAGCTGTAGCTACACGTGATGCTGCATTTTGTTCAATCTCAGTGTGATCAGTAATGATTCCAGTCTGTGCTACAGGAGATGAAACGATGCCTGGCTGTCACTGACCCTCTGCAGCTGTCCAGGAAATGTAAATGCATTATTGAATCTACACAGCAGTGTTCATATCGCTCTCTAAACTCGCTCCCCCGTAAATACACTTCACATTAGTCCCTCCACCATCTGACAGACAACCAACACAGGTATATCAACCCCATCCTCCACCTTTTCTCTATTAAAGCAGTGTTCATGTGAGACATTTACCAACGGCCACATTCAGGAGGTTAGCATGATGTTTTACCTGAACCCCCGACAGAAGGGCCCACTTTTTTCTGACAGAACACCTGCTCACTGTTTTTTGATTAATGGACGGTGCAGCCATGCAGGGCTAAAAAGGAGTCCAAATCAATTTTTAAAAAGGAAAAAAAAATATCTTCTTTTGTTCTTTTTTCCTCTCCTCTTCTTTCTCTTCTCTTCCCTCTCCCTCCGGCACAGTTTGGGTGTTCAGTAGAGTTTGTATAAAAGGTGCTAGGCTTTTGCTTTTTTGCTCCGCCCATCACTACATGATAATTCGTGGCTCTGGCACTGATTCGTTGATGGATTTGTGGGGCAGGACATTGGCACCGTTCAGGTAAAGCTCATCGTTCACGATCACATCCTCCCCCAACACTGTCACATTCTCCATACGAACCTGACAACACATTAATGCAGACACAAAGTCATCATCACACCTGACCACATCATGATGTAAAATCTTGCTTGGCAAAGTAAAATAGGACTGGGCCAGTAGAATCACATGACGCTTACAATTTAAGTTGGAAAAATTTTTAAAGCCAAGGATTTTTACACTTGTTTTATGTTTTGGGCGAACAGACCACGATTAAAGGAGCTCTAAACAAAATTCAGCCTTATCAGATTTCAGGAAAAACATTTTCTATGTAAAGAACTGGCAGCGTACTGACGTCTAGAATGGAGAGTGACGTCACACGCCCTCTCTGTGTGTTGATATCGAGCTTCTCAGTTTCTTTGTTTTGGTAGCCAGGATGGTCGAGCATTCATGTCAGTTCATGTGAACCCCCTTCCTTCAGAACTGTTGGCCCCACCCACTTTGTAAAACGCCACAGCGACTGAGAAGCAGCCGAGCATATTTTTATATTTACAAGCTGTTCAAAAATCATTTAAATGTTGTTATTTTGTGATGTGATTGAGATTCTGACCCACCATGTAGGGACAACTAGACATTTTTGTGTTTGAAATAACATCACATTGTCACCTAGCAGATGTGGGGGAAAGCTGAGCTAACACTACCTGCTAGAGGGGCTCTGGCCTCTCTTGCTGTTGGAAAAGGAGGCTGCAGAACCAGCCAGAGCTAGCACGAACGAGTGGCTCAGCTAATGTCATAAACTGATCAGTAATTACATAAATGTTGTTATGCTGTGTTGTGATTGAGATTCAAACTTGCCATGCTTCATAGAAAGAGACAATTAGATGTTTGTTATATTGAAATAACACAAAATTGTCGTAGTGTAGATGTGGTGGACGGCCGAGCTAACGTTACCCGCTAGCGAGGCTCTGGCCTCTCCTGAGCAGAGAGCTGCTGAGAACAGGGGGCGGGCGGACAGAGTGCTGGGAGAAATGGGAGGTGTGACTGACATGCAGGTTTGTTTTGGTGTAAAGGAGAGATGCGCCGATATCATTTTTCCCTTCCTGATACTGGTTCCAATACCCAAACTCACATACTGGCCGATACCGAGTACTGATCCACTACCAGCGCATAAAAAACAATTCCTTGCATATCACCTCTGACTTTAAAGTGTAAAAAATTGCTAAATGCAAATGTTTTGCTGGCTCTGTCAGCTCTCCTCTTTCTTCTCTGTCGCTCTTAAAGATAGTAGTTTTGAATGGCAGCAAACTTCCTGAGTACTGTTTTAGAGCAGCAAAGAGAATTTGATTTCAGGTATGTAACATCAGTCAGAGCTAACTGGGCTAATTGGAAAGTAGCTGGGTACTGTTTCAAAGCTAATAAATTACATAGTATCTGATTGGTTCACAGTCTGGCATACTCGCCGATACTGACACAGCATTTTCTGATACTGGTATCGGTATTGGAATAACTCTGGTGTAAAGCTGATACTGAACTGTGACCACGAGCAGTGAATGAATTTTGTACATAGCTCCTTTAAATCAAAATTGACAATTAAACAGTACCTAAGCCCATAAAAAGAAATTTTGGGCTATTGTGATAAAGTTGTGGAACTTTTTGCCACACCCATTGTTTAATTACACAGAGTCAGTTTTGAATAGTTTCTCTCCAAAAGCCATATCTGCTTACTTCCTGTCACCCAAACAGATTATTCTTGGAAATGTTTGGTGGCCTTTGTGCTGTACTTACCCACTGGCCAACAGAGGAGCTCCATCCCACAATGCAGCTCTCCAACCAGGAGTGCGACCTAACTCGCGCCCCTTTTAGCACCGTGCAGCGTTTTATCCTCACTCCGTCCTCCACGACCACGCCAGCACCGATGGTGACATTTGGGCCGATGGTGCAGTTCTCCCCAATCTGTGCCGTCGGGTCCTGCAGAGGAAAACAAGGAGGTGAGTTATACTGGGACTGTAAGTTTCTTTAATGGACCAGCGGCACCAGCGAGCTGAACTCACCACCAGGACGTTGCCAAGGAAACCAGGACCTGTGCGTAGCCTCTCAGGAGCATGCTGTCGTACCGACTGAAGGTACATACACATCCCTGTCAGGAAGTCTTTAGGCTGACCGATGTCCATCCAGAAACCTGCAGACAGACAGACAGACAGACAGACATCATACTGAGATAAACACAGAGAGAGAGGGAGTCAGTTACCATGGAAACAAGGACAAAGATTCACTTGTGATCTGCAGCAGGTGAGGTACTGAAGCATGAGGTCACATGACAGGAGGTCAGAGTCTGCTGATTTTTTTTTTTTTTTATTACAGCCAACCTGTGGAGTTTCGGACTGTTTCCTGCTCAAACCACTGCAGTCATCTCGCAGCCACAGCCTGGAGGTCTGATTATTAATCGACAATCTCAGAGAGCGCTTTAGAAATAATTACTAACTAAATATATTTCTTTAAACTGGCACTAAACTACTAATACAGCGTCCCCAGGAACAGCTGCTGTCCTTCTATTAATGGAAAAAATCCACCTAAAAGTTATTAGAAAAAGAAGATAAAAGAAAATATGTAGAAGCAGAAGCATGAAACGAAAACACAAATTCATCCAGGAAACAAGTGTGTAACCAGTCACTCAGTTCTATATTTAATCTAAATCACTTGATTTTGCTGTTTGTCTGTTTGTGTGTTTGTCTGTTTGTCTTCTAAATCTGTAAGTTTGAGCTGAGAACTTTTCTGACGACAGATCCAGATTCATTTGAAGTCGGCTTTATGAACTAGAAAATCCAGGCTGAGGATCTGTGTCTTTGTGCCGTGTGTTCCAGTTTAGTATATTTTTTGCAGAAAATCATGAGAACCTTCTGTCGTTATTCCACAGTTTTAAAAGCTGCTCGCTGCTCGGTGTTTCACCACCGACTCGTGATGTTTTCCGAGGGAAACAAAGCCTCTGTGACCTGACCCAGAGTCATGGACTTGGACCTGCCCGCCTGCCAGGACTACAGGAAGGGAAAGGAGGTTTTACTGCTCAGCTACATGGTTGCTCTGCTTCAAACAGCTGATCGCTCCCAGAGAGGGATGAGGAGGCAGAGAGGCACCGATTCCTGATTCCCTCTACTGACTGTGATCGTGGTCGGTTTTGATGTTTAGTTTTATCTGAACACGACAGAATCCAGCCCGTTTGTGGTATCGGTGCTTCTCTACGCACAAATTCCTCTCCAGATCTACAGGAGTTCAGGCGTGAAGAAAAACCCAAACACTTACGTTTGGTTGAGCTGTGAGCTGCGAGACCAGAGCGAGCACAGCAGTCAGCTCCCCACAATACATTCAATTATCATGTCATCAATGTGCTTCCTATCCAAATACAACAATCACTGGGAATACAGTCACATCATTTAAAGGAGAAGTCAAAAAGACAAAAGTCAGAAGACGCACTCATTTCTTAAGCATTCTTGTCTTCATTTGGTGAGGTTGATGCCATTTTAATGTCTGTCACCTCTACATAAGGACATTTAAACGGCTTATCATACTTATACAACTGATTTAGCTTAGCATAACAATGTAAACATCCATCACAGTTTACTTCCTGCTTCATCTTTGACTTCATCTTTATATATATATAAATAAAAATAATTACCTTGTAGCTCCATAGCATACAGATGTCCCTCCTGAGCCATGACAGGAAATATCTCTTTCTCTATGGACGTTGGTCTCAGCTGCGCACACACACGCGCACACACACACACACACAGGCACGCATAAAGTCATAACCATGATGAAATGACAGCACTACCCATCAGCATCATCAGTGAACACCTGAAGACTTTACTGTGAAATTCAAACTGCACCTCTCCTCGTTACTTCGTCTCAAACTTTGAGATTTTAAATATGATCGCTTTGTGTCGTGTCTCAGAACTGCTCCTCAGCTTTCACACCGTGAAGGACACCTCAGTCATCATCTTTGCCACTTTTGTTTATGTCTTTGCTACAGTTCAGAAAAGTCCACCAACCACAATCTGACAGAAACAAACCTTCCTACCTGTGATCTTACTTTAACAGCCTTTGCTGTGAAGTTCAGAGAAGAAAATCGGTGCGTGCTGCATGTTTATGCTGTATTTGAATTGTGATTTCACACACTTTGTTCGGTCTCAGTTTCCCCAGTTTCCTAACAGTCCTCCAGATTCTATGATTGACCCCTTTTTATCTCTTGGTGTAAAACTTAAAAGTGGCTCATAACAATTATTTTAGACTCACATCTCCACTGTAAACCCAAACTGTTTGGATGCTCCAAGGGCCGCCTGAGACCTGGACTTTGGAATCATTAAATCTGATGAGCAATAGGAGCGTATATTAGATCGTGTACACACCTCCTCCTCCTCCTCCATATGCACAAGACTCAGCCTTCTCCACTACAGTCCTACAGAGAGTCCTTCTTACCAAAGAGAGGGTGGCCAAAATATTCCCAGATATGACTGATTTGCGCAGTAATGTAAAAAGTCACCTGCTGACTATGTACACATGTTCTTGTCATACCCACCACAACTTTCTGAGTTTTGAGCAGCAGTATTTGAGACAGTTGGTGAGGTATTATGGTAAAACAGTGGACACTGATCACATTGAGAGGATCAGGTTTCTGTAAGGGGATCCCTTAAGACCCGTTTTCGTTTATACTGACTCACTGAAAATCACATGACAACTGCGTTGGAGACCACCCGCTTTACAACACGATGCGTTAATCAACGAGCTCACACAGTGTTCACACTAGCGTCAGAGCTGGTCCTGGGTCAATGAGATGAAAGCCTGCTGAGGCTGTGTGTGTGTGTGTGTGTGTGTGTGTGTGTGTGCGTGTGTGTGTGTTACCTGGATCCTGCTGAGCATGCTGGGATTAAAGATGTACATGCCAGCGTTGATCTTGTTGGAGACAAAGACCTGCGGTTTCTCTACGAAGCGATGTATCCTGCCGCTGTCTGTCTCAAACACCACCACACCGTACTTAGAGGGCTCCTCCACCCGCGTTACCTACACCCACACACACACAAACACAACCAATCACATCCAGTAACCTTGACTAGTCATTCTTTACAAAATAATAAATGACAATGTATGACCCTTTGAAATATAGAGGGAACCATATGCATAAAAATTTACATTTTTAGAGATCTTATGTGCTTATTTAATTCTCCCTTCATTAGCCTGAAGTCTAAATTCAAACAACAATAAGAGGAAAAAAGAATGTCAGAAAATATGCAGGTGTATTATTGACATTATAAATCTTCCAAGCTTAAGATTTAGCGTTTAAGATATTGTGAAGGGGTGCCCGGTGGCTCAGTGGGTAGAGCAGGCGCCCCATATACAGAGGCTGTGTTCTCGCCGCAGCGAACCCGGGTTCGATTCCACC